>CM061040.1:74371739-74704239 GCA_030762985.1 Adelphocoris suturalis | reverse complement strand
GTAACACCTATCGTCTTTCTTCGTGGATTTACCTTTAGTGTATATTGGAACACAATTCTATGAAGTAATTTTTCTTGCGGTTGAGCATTGCCAATATCTCGACCAGATCAAAACCAATATTCGGTCCTCACTAGTCATAAATGCATATATAACCTTTTTTTTTTCTGAGAATTCGGTTTAGGAAGTTTTGCTACGAATATTTTAGTGGATATTTTTCTCATTATTTACTTAGGTCCCTCACTACTGAGAGAAGTCCAAGTAGTTTTTCTCAACATGAGGCGATTCTGTCGTAAAAAAAAACAAAGATTCGTCTCCGTTTCATTCTCGTAGAGTTCTAGTTGAAGTACTAGTAAATGGCAATAACTAACTGGGCAAGCTTAAATCAACTAAAAAGAACAAATTGCGAACATTAATTATTACAGTTTCGTTCTTTTGGAATTGAGGAGTATCAGGTTAATCATTATGGCCACCGATTTATAGCCGAGTATTGGGAGAATAGTAGCATGAACATTGAACTGCACAGTTCGGAGAGGCTACCACGAATTGAAAACCACAGAGCTCAATAACCAAGTGTTATAATGCCGCATCCGTGCAATTACCGCCGCCAACTGTAGGTCTGCGGCACAAAATAATAACGTTCCTTCTCCCCCAGCAGAAACCAACCCTCACATTACGACCGCAATGGCTTTCCCGGAGCGCCTACAACTCAAGTTGTAAGTAGGTAGATACCTAATTTTCATGAGAAGCTACGAGAACGAGCAAGGTACGAATACCGAGCCAAGCGATATATTTAAAAAGTCAAAGGAGAACGGAACAGCAGACTGAGTCAGGAAATTTCCTGTTTATCCCAAAAATATATACCTACCTCCGTGTATACATCTTTGATCTATGAAGAAGTTAAATTATTTCAAAACAAATGTTTTAAATCCCTCAAACACGGGCAAAAATTGAATTAATATCGTTAAAAATCTGTGAAACGTATGTATATTGTATAATTTACATTTGTACATTGTATAATTTACATTATACAATGACAGTCGTTCTCCATTCACCACTTGAAAAAAAAAACTTTGGATAATTGAGTAAGGGAATATAGTTTCAGACCAAATAAATTTCCTTCTTGCCAAAATTCTTTCCAATTGTAAAACACGAGGTGCCATATGTAACACTACCTTCCTTACTTTGTTCTTTAATAGTGTAGAATATCGATCGAGGGCCTTCGTACTACTTTCTTCACATTCTTTGCAATTGCAACAAGAATCTCAACTCCGCAAACCTTCTTTTCTCCACTAATGTAGTGAAATAACAAATACAAGTCAAACTGTGGATAAAAGGAGCTCAAATTTGTAAAGAGCATTTTAAAATACTACGAATTACTACTATGTTATTTTTATTTCGAAATTAGAGCCTTTCTGTGAAGATCTCGATTCTATTCATGAGCTTGTGATTAACCCATTCACAATAATGTTTCGCTTTTAGCTATCTTCATATAAATGTCATACATTCGTATTTGTACACTTTAAACGATACAACAGAATCGGTTCGACCCAAATCAGCTTCTTCGACTTCGAAGAAATTTAACCCTACTCTTGAGCAACATATAACTCTCCCGCCCATCTTCCAAAATCCTAAGTTATTCTGTTAATTATTTTCAAATATTCTAAATTCGTTTCAAATCACCTATATTATTCATGATCATTTATTGTTTTGTATTGTTGATTTGTTGAGGTTGCATATTTATTTTTATTTTTTATTTTGTATTTTATTATTATTTTTATTTTATTTAATTTATTTTTTATTTATTTTTATTTACTTTTTTTTTTTTTTTTTTTTTTTGCTCGTCATTTATTTTTTACATTTATTTTATCAAACAGTTGTTTTCCATGATCTTTGGTTTGTCCAAAGACAGTTTCAGAAGTTGGAAGGTGTGTAGTTCTGACTAAGAGCGCACCGAATATATATATATATATATATATATATATATTTTTTTTTTTTTTTTTTTTTTTTTTTTTTTTTAACTGAATTAGCTGAACTTCAGAGCTCATAAGTCTTGGTCATAAGGCTTGGTGATTTACTGTTCTGTTGGATATTATGTGTTCAACAGTGGTTGATCGTACAATGCACCAGGAGGTTGTTAGATTCATTGAAATTAAATCTATCTAAACTAAATCTACAAAAAAATCCAAAATATTTCAAAAGTTTTTCATATACCTAATGATTTTGTTAAATTTCACTCCTTGTAAGGTTATGGTGAGATTTCAGGCCCTTTCCCCAAAAAAACTGAGATTTTGGTGCCAGATTTCCTTAGCTGTGGTACAGCCGTTGGAGAAAAAAGGCAGACAATTTTCTTCCGATTTTCCGAATGAAAGTATCTTGAAAAGTAAGACAAAAGATTTTGGGGGTTGAACTTTTTTTTGTATCGATTATAAAGATTCAGTATTGAAAACAATAAACCATACAGTATTCTTTCATTTGTTAGCGATGTAAGGACCATGTGGACCCCTACCCGCGCGATCCTTGAAATTTTCATCAAAATCGGACTTAAATGTATTTTAGTTTTGCTCCTTACAATGATTAGCAAGCTCACAGGCAGTAAACCTTTTTTTCACTTCCCGAAAGTAAAAACAATGCTTCTTCTACCTAAGTAAACTCGGAAGTGAAATGGGGATCTTGATTAACAAATCGTATTTCTAGGAGAGATTATTATTTGCAAATTCGGGACAAGATAATGTTTAGGGAAAAGAAATATCAGTTTCAGAATCTCTTTCGCTCCGCACTCAGGCGTTTCTCACATTTTTAGTACACAGCAGAGTAAGATCGAGTAGACTGCCTCAGCAGCCAACATTAAAGATACAACTCTGGAATCAAGAGAAGGGGAGCGCCTCGCATTAGGGAAGTATAATAGCGTGTATGAAGTTTCCTTGGTTTCCTCCTCGAGAAGCGACCCGGAGAGTGGATCGACTTCAGGGGGTTGAAAGCTCATCAGTCGACCGGAGAGGCGCAGGTTCCTTCGAAATAACAAACTTGTTTGATGTGTCGAAAACTCGTTTCGCGCTATCAAGTTGGCGAGCGGACAACTTTTAGTTGGATGTTGGATGCGAGTTTAGGAAGGAAACAGAAGAACGGATACACCATAACAATTTGTTTGTCTTGGATTAAGAAATTGAATTCTGCCACCAAGATATTACATCACGTTCATTCCAATTATAGTGGAACAGGTTCTAGTCATTCAGCACGAACTAACAAGCAAATACCCGAAAACTCTGTGTTCATTTCTACCAGGGTAGAGGGGATGGGAGCCCTATTTAATGCGCCGTTTTTCTCCGAGTCTCGATCTTCTATCCGCTGCCACATTAAAATTTGATCGAGTGCACTTAGTGCACAAAGTTACGTTTCTGAACCAGTAGAACACGATGGTGCCGTCAAAATTGGCGAAAGATGCTTTCTTCCTGGAAAAATCAACGATAGTATGCAAGAAATGACGGAATAAATTCGTTCCCTGCAATGGTTTTTTTCAGCCTTAGACCCAGTAAATTTCGACGGTTTTTGTTCGGGTTGGTGTTATTAGCTGAATTCCCAATTTGGTCCCATGCGAGTTTCGAGACATGAAATTCTTCATTCCGATTGTAGTGATCGGAAATGTAGACGAAAACGTTGGTTTTTGAGCTACCGCTCTCCCTTTTTCTGTCGAAACGTAGTTACTCTGAAATTTTTATTCGAAACCTCTTGATCACACATAAAATAATGGCCTATCTTTATAAAACCTAATCAAAAATCTGTTTGTAAGTAATTTCCAACAGGAAAAAAAAAGTCTGCCAAGTTGGGTGGGCAGTATAATTTCCCCACATATTGTAACGTGGACGTATAGAATTAGTTGAAGAATTGAAACATTACAGACAAAATTACAGAATTACTTGAAATGGTTGGTGAAATAGTTGAAATTCTGGTAAAAACAGAAAAAAATTCGGAAAACCCTTGAAGTTTGTCATGAAATTTTTAAGGAAGTTGCAATGTGTCAAAACATACATTTCTTGAGCCGAGATGACTGTTCAAATGATTAGAACCCGATTTATTCTATAATAATTCGGGAGGAGAAGCTTTTTATCGAAGTCAATTCTCCTCATCAAAAGATTTATAAGATTCAGTAATTTGATAATATCATTTTAGATTTTTTTCCCAGAATCGAATGGGAAAGAAAACGCTGTAATTTATTACATAAAGATTTATTATTTCTGTATTAGGTAGCCCTTTTACGTAGATCAATTGGCTATCACTATTAAACCCAGTCGGTAGTAGTAGGTACACTATCAAAATGGTTTCGCCCCTGCACAGCGCCAAGACCCCCCCGATTCGACGCTTTTCAGGGAATATTTTTAAACAACCCCTTTATGAAAATGTCATCTACCTCGCCTTGTAGAAGGATTGCATGAACTGTGAATTGATTTGAAACTATGTATGTTTCTTGCACATAAGGTCCAGTATTGCAATAAATTAGTTCACTAGGTCGATTAGAAAATATATCATTCTCAGAAGACCTTCATTCATTCATGCTTCGCAACATTGTTTTCTAGGTATTCCAAAGGCTCTCGATTTCAAATTTTAACACCGTAGGTCGACTAGGACAGAAATTAGCCTTTGAAGTCCCTCTGCGTCATCTTATTGTCATTCTAGATGTCTCAAAAGGGCTTTATTTAAAATTTGATCAATGTAGGTTGATTAGGAAAGAAATGAGCCTCAGAGCCCCTCAGCTGATCAGTGCGCCACCATATCTCGCATGTTTTCTAGGTGTCACAAAGGAACTTCATCTTGAATTTGAGCTCCGTAGATCGATTAGGAAAAAAATTAGCCTAAGTAATTAGCTTGTCCTTCAGCTAGTCAGAGCTTATCCGTAAATTGTGGTTGTATTCTAAATATCTCATAGGGGTTCTATTTCAAATTTCCGGCACCGTAGGTTTACTACGAAAGAAATCAGACTCACGGATCCCACCTTCGTAACCGATTTGAATGTCGCTATTCCGTGTTGGTCGGCTTTGATTTTATTGAACCTCACAACATTTAATGCTTCAAAGTTCCCTCGTCTTTCCCTCTAAGAAATGCATGTACGTATACTGATACAACAACTAAAGTGGGGGTGAACCCTCTAACATAAATTTTACACAAGGGAAATCCGAATGAGTAAATTCAAATTTAGTTGGATAGATAAGCACTTGTCTTGTTTATTACAAGTACGTTAAAAAAAATAAATTTCTTCTCAGGGCAAAATCACCGATATCATCAATTAGATAAAGGAAGTACTTAATTGAATACCTAAGTGGGGAAACAATTAATTCAAGACTACGTTGTTATCTATAGCTATAAGATGCTGTACCTTCAATAGGTACCCAAAGACACACTAGTTGGATTTTTAAAGTACATTCTCTTTCTACTTACCCTGTAGTAAAATACTTGGAGTACTTACAGTTTCGACGGCCGTGTAAAAAATTATAGTACTTATTCGATATGAAATAGGATCATTTAAAGTGATTTGTCTGAATAGGGAGGAATTTAAGAATACGGATCCCATGGATTGGGAGGGAAGGAAATTCTTGTTCAGGAATGGCGGTAGGTTCGAACGACCACCTCGTTCTCCAAGTCCGTCAGTCGGAATCAGATCAGGTAGGTACCTGAAACTGAACTACGATAACGAGGTTGTTGAGTTTTCGATGCACATAGGTTTCTGAAATTTGAACAATCAGAATATTTTATTGAATTCAAATAATAATTGTTGGGTTGCTTGGTGTAAAGACTATTGACGGAGACCGGCAGACAACCATCCCAGAAGATCGAGATCCTGACGACGGTATCTGCTACAGAAGGAACGAAATTTTTAGTTATGTTCGATAGAATAAATGGGGTTACGGGAAAAGGAGCACAAGGCCTTACCAGTCAAAGGATTGAAGGATTGAATGATGGTTAAAAGATCCAAAAATACGCAGGAACGTGAAGGATGCACTTATATGACCACAGGGCCACGAATATTCGAGTAAAACTTGGAAATTTTTGTATAACATTCGAGAGGTGATCCAGCTTGTGATTCGAAAATTTCACTTTTCCGACGCTAGGAGTAGTACCATAGAAATGTCGAATTATCTAACTCGAGATTGATATATAATTTTGTCAATATAATTTTCCTTCGGAAGTAATACATGTATATGAAATATAAAAAGAATTTTCCCGTCAGTTGAGATATTATACATGAAATAAGTACAATACTTCCTCTGTATTTGACGGTGGGTCGAGGACATATAACCTGAGTCTCTTGACCGCACCGATACTGCTCCATTCAAGGTGGTGAGAATTCAATGTGAACATTGGAGGAGAAATAGTTCCAAAATGTATTCACGGCTCAATACTCACTATGTTGGTTGGAGTTTTCTGTTTGGTGTATGACTTCCAACAAACTTAAAAAGCAAGAATAAAGTATGTTCAAGTCGTGTTATTATGAATTCAAGATTCATGAGTACGTTCCATGTTTTACTCATTCAAATAAAAGTAATAATGGGCTTCAAATCGGGGGGTTCTGAGTGACAGTTATTTTTCTACTACAGTATCACTAACAATACTCAGTGTCACAGTCCGTATTACAACCTGTGTATGTAGAGCTTGAATAAAGTTTAATTCTAAGTAACATTTAGGTATAATAAATTATTATAAATGTTATTTTGAAGAAAACAACGTATAGGTCCTGGTTTTTCAACCTTTTCTTCTTCAATTCCAGTTCAACTGGCACGTTGTGCCCGAGAGAGAGAAGAAGAGGCACAAAAATGCAGCTGAGCCCGTACACAGCCCAACGATGGCTGGCGGTCTCTTTTCCATCGATAGGGAATTCTTCATCAAGCTTGGCACCTACGACTCTGGCTTCGATATCTGGGGAGGAGAGAACCTAGAACTATCCTTCAAGGTATTATAATCAATCATAACCAGCATAAATATTCATAAAAGTAATTGAAAACCCTGGCAATCGTAATTATTGCGTTCGCTGGTTGACAAACGGTTCAATGCTTCCATAGTTCCTAAAGAGGTGATCACCGACCCTAACAGATTGCTAAAATATCAAAAGTGTCAAGAGTGCAAACTTCAGTAGGTTCCACCCAGGTATGTAAATAAAATCGTTATTTCTTTATGTCCCATTCTTTGACAACTCAGCGAGGTCTTTTAAACAGTTTTAGATTACTTGAATTGTTGGCGCTTGTACTTTGTTCACTGGTTTCTCAATTATCTGAGATCTTCAGTGATTTTTGTTGTTATTCTTGTTAGCATTTGTTACTATTGTTATAGACACTAAAGTTTTTCACCCTTCTAATTGTTTTGACTGAGACGTAAGGTTGTTTATTTTCCCAAATATTAGAGACATTTCATAGGCTGTGCTTAATCAAAGAATTGACAAAAAATAAGGTAATTACAAATTACGGGAGAAAGGAATTCATTCCTCCGATGATCATCTGTCACTTCTTCATCTGATCCATCTAAATTTTAGTTTCTCTAGAAAGTTTTATTTCTCATCCATGTTCAATGAAGTTTGAGGATATTGACAATTCATTTGTGTATTTTTTATGGTTCGGCCTGTTTGTTGCAGACGTGGATGTGTGGAGGCACTCTTGAGATCGTCCCCTGCTCTCATGTGGGACACATCTTCAGAAAGCGGTCGCCATACAGGTGGAAAGCCGGTGTCAACGTCCTCAAAAGGAACTCAGTCCGACTCGCTCAAGTCTGGATGGACGAGTACGCTAAATACTACTACATGAGGATCGGAAATGATATGGTGAGCCACATGAGGATCGGAAGAGATATGGTGGTTCCACTAATATACATAAACAGTTGTTGTTCATTAGTTTCTTAACTATTATTAGGTTCTTAGTCCTTAGGTCTATAAGTGCTTAGTCCCTTAAAGAGTCTGGCTACAAAGCTGGAGAGTATCGAATAGTGTTTTCCTAAAATGTGCATTTCATATATATACGAGGTTAAGAGGACGTAGTGGTCCCGAGTTTTCATTATAAAGTCCCCATATATGGGGAAGCTTACGTTTTTTTGGGAGTTCAGGCCGTACACTAAGTACCACTGGCGACAAACCGTTTGTCGGCCCATTACGTCCTCCTAACCTCGTATTCTACATACTAGTAGGTATATGAAATGTGGAGTTTTCATGGGGAAGCTTACGTTTTTTTAGTTCAGGCCGTACATTAAGTACCACTGGCGACAAACCGTTTGTCGGCCCATTACGTCCTCCTAACCTCGTATTCTACATATATGTGGAGTTTTCATGGGGAAGCTTACGTTTTTTTGGGAGTTCAGGCCGTACATTAAGTACCACTGGCGACAAACCGTTTGTTGGCCCATTACGTCCTCCTAACCTCGTATTCTACATACTAGTAGGTATGATTTAAGATTCAAAAAATTCGATTTTTTTTTTTTTTTTTTTTTTCCTCAAAATAGAAAGGTAGAAGAAGGACAGTCTCAAGGTGATTGCTTATTGTTGAATTAAATTATGGAGGTTCCGGATTGGGGGATTGTTTAGTCATCCTCATAATTTATAAACTATGTTTATAAATTATCAACGTGAACTAATTAACTGAGCGTAATTATTTTGTGGTTGTGTAGATTCAGAAAGGCGTTATTGATCATTTACTGTAGTAAGATAATATTAAATGAGTTTTATTTCTAAACTTTCATTAATAGCTGTGGTGCACCTTATAGCCTGCGCTTCTGCAGAAAGTGAGTAGTAGCTAGTTGATTCCTGTTCAACGTCGAGATTTCGTCATGCTCTTCGAAAAGTTTTTGATTGAATAATTCAATCAACTCTTCAGTTTTCTTGAATATGAAGCTAAATTGCTTTGTACAACTGTGAATTTCATACACTCAGTACAAATCTTATACACACGAATCGGCAGGTACTCAACTAGTGAATCGTCATAGAATACAGCTGCCTATGTCTGTAATCATAGCGTGGATAATTATGTCTGCAAAACCATACAACCGTCACGTAATGTTCAGACTGGCAGAACCCACGATCTACAGGTAGTTTTCAGACTAAATACCCTTTAATAACATACCACGCGTTTTTTCAGGGAGACTACGGAGACGTGAGCTCCCGCAAAGCGCTCCGAGAAAAATTGGGATGCAAATCCTTCAAGTGGTACCTCCACAATGTCTTCCCTGAGCTTTTCATCCCAGGAGACGCGGTGGCCTCCGGCGAGGTAATGATATCTTTCCACACTCCTGTCACTTATCTTCTTTGTGTTTATCTTATATGTGTGCCACTCTTTGTTCAAGAAAAAAAAACTTTTAATAATGAGGGGGGGGGGAGAGAGAGAGAGAGAGAGAGCTAAACTCCCCTGTCAAACCATAAATATTTTTTAGCATTGGCACATATCATTCAATTTGAATTAAAAGCTTTATGAAGATTCAAACCGTTGTTGGATAAAAAAGGGTTAACTTATTATTTTACTGTGCGTTTCTATCCGTAGTTAGGTACCTAATCAATTTACATGAATGTATTTCGTTCATTCAAATTTTTTATCATTTTTCCTGTTCTATTGTGCGCATAGAACATAGTGCATTTTCTGTTCAAGAGCGCATCCCTGTTGTATGGTTTTCGTAACTTAAGATGCAATGGTACGAGTATAAATAGTCATTGAAAGAAAATTCAAAACAAAGTTTTCCAAAGGAAACCCAACTCCAAATTTTTATAGTTCCGAGTGGCATGATCATATACATTGCCTATGTAATTGTAATATCTGATCCCATGGTAGGCACACTTAGTTTTTTCAAGCACATATAAGCTGGGAATCATAAAATGCCCGTTCAAAGTAGAGAACTTCACATATCTACCTACCTAATAATGAAAAAACATCATTTCAGTTGTTTTAATGTATATTCTCGCATTTTGTGAAAATAAAACGTCGTTTTACCAGTAATATCTTGATAGATATTTTCTTGCCTTTTTCAGGGAATTTTTCTAGAAATCAAAACCATTTCAAAGGTTCCAATAATCTTAAAATTTAGTTTTTTTTAAATACGTTCCTTCTTTTAAAAAACCAAGCATTCCAAAAGAAATGATTTAGCACACTAAATTACTCAAATTTCAAAAATGTGCTTAAAAAAAAGTCACTAAAAATGACAAAAACGGTGAAAATTGTTAAATTTATAAGGATTGTAGCAGAAACCACTCATAAAAAGTAGGTATAACACTGTGAATTATAATATTTAAAATGTATGCACAAAATGATGCTGAGTTGTTTCCTTAAATAACAATAAAACATGTAAAGCTGTAAAAAATTGTAAGAATCCAATATTATGTTAGCAAAGCTGAATATTATTTAGAAAATTTTTGTTTGTTTAACCATAAACCAGAGTGCTCAAATTTCAAAACAAATTATCACTTGAAAAAATACTAAAAATTACAATATTTGCTCATATAATAATGCTGGAAGACTGGAACTTCAATATTGATATTAATTCGCGAGTTCATCATTTGAAACCTCTGGGAACACCTTGCTTACCCGGGAGGTCCCATGCAAAGTTTATGAAGAGCTGTAAAGCTCGTTGAGGTTTTTCGCTGATATATCTATTGTTGGTAAATTTGTACTAGTAGTCATCGTATTAAAGTCTCCTACTACATTATTGTTTTTGTATCCTTTTCCCACTCCAACCATCCTGTTCCAATTTAACTCCCCATCTTGTTGATAAACGACTGTTGACCTACGATTTTATTTTTTGTTTTTGATTTTGAAACCAGTCATTTCATTTATATTTTATTTTCCACTGAACGTACCGCAGGTGAGGAACCTGGGCTACGGTGCCAAAACCTGCCTCGATTCCCCGGCGAGGAAAGTCAACCTTCACAAGCCAGTCGGCCTTTACCCGTGTCACAAGCTCGGTGGAAATCAGGTTCTCATTTTCAAAATGAAAAGAAAGTGACATTTAAAACAAATGAGACGGCCAACTGATTTCATGAATCCCCTTTCTTACAAAGTGCAGAAAAACCTGCGAAAGCTAATCATATTCTTACATGAAATAGTAAAATTCGAAGGTGTGCGTCCTTGTAGTATATAGGCCAAACTTATGCTTCGCATAAAACAACCACATTTCATTAACCAAACTTTGTTGTCCGTGTTTGCATGTTCATCCATTGGCTGTCATTTTTTTTCCGAGTTAACTTATTCTGTTGCATTATTTATGCATTACAGAAGATGTGATTTACAAAGCAAGTTGGATAATTGTGACTTAAGGTTTTCTTTCCGAATTTTACTTTCATTTTCGGAACAAAATCGGATCTGAAAAACTAATTGACTATACTTTAATTGTATATACAGTTTTGTCCATACATAAATTGGCTGGCTATGACGTATTTAACTACGTAGTATAGTGTATTGAACTATGTTGTATCGGTCTATACTACGTCCACGATTCCTTGTCATGTGCTCTCTCCTCTTAAGTATTGCATACATTCTTAGAAGAATGAATGTTCAGATTATGGGCAAATTCATCTCGAAACGATCATATGAATCGTGCCAAAGGTCACATGAGCGTGTTGAATGTTGAAATCTCCAAATTTCACAAACACTTTTCGCCAATATTTGCTCAAATATTGAGCGTTATTGGACGTATAACCTAATAATGCCATCGCAATGTATTCTTGGCGCAGTGTAAAGGCTTCTGCTAACGAGAAATTAAGAAAAATATATATAGCTCAGTACTTATTATCACTGACATTACACCCAAAATTAACGCGATTTTTTATTGTTTGTAATTCTTCTATTTCTTTAGTAACAATTCTCTCTATTTTTCTTGAAATCGATTCACTTATTTGTTTAGGACCCACAGATCAGGAGTTATTCGGAAAAATTGAAAATGTAGAATTTTTAGCCATTTTTGAGATTCCACCATTTTCTTTTTCAACTGTTTTGAGATGGTAGACAAAAATTTATTATCTCATGAGGTGAGATACATCATTGGAGTATATTTCAAACAAATCATAATAACATCAGTCATGTTTTTGAGGGCTCATGGAAGCATTCCTTCGGTAGTGAGGAAGCAGTAAGGGGCTAAGTAGGCAAAAGCCTGCAAGACCGATTGGTCTTGAAGTAGGGATAGACCTGACGCCGCCCAACTGGTTTCCACCCTAAAAATCCAATAATTTTCGGAAAATACGCACGAAAATGTTATACGTATTAAAAAACATTTTAGATCTATTACCGATCGTATTACTCTAACTGTTTATGTTAATATGTTTCTTAATTCCTGCCCAAGCAGTTTTTTTCCGTAATATTGAGAGCGAAAAAAAGAAGGGACTCAAAAATACCATTCTAAGTTGCATACTCTTAGGGCCAGTTTCACTAGACTCCCGAGTCTAGTAGCACAGAATCTAGATAACAACCAAGAGCCAGTATTTTCGCTGTTCCACCATCAATTTTTAATCCTAAATTAGCCGATCCGTGGATCAATTAGTTAGCATCCGAGTTGCTGTCCTCAGACCAAAAATTAGTGAACAACTGCTGATAAAAGTGGAGATAGAGTATTTTTCGTCCACCACACGTCTGCATTCCGACAAAATGGAAGATGCCAAGTGCAGTTTGGCAGACTACTCTCTGGCGGCAATGTTTATGTTTTGGTAGGTTATCGCTATAATTTCAGACTGACCTTTTGACAACAACTTTCAAGTTTTTCTCAGTAAATTTTTTTTCGTGTAGTTCACAACTTTTTCCACTATCAAGTATAGCACAAAAGAATAGCCCCCTTGGATAGCGATCAAAAATATTTGCCTTCATTTTTCATTTGGTTAATGAAATACTCGAGCCTGCCTGGTTACATACCAAATCAGTTTATTATACACGTACCTCAAGGATTGTTTATACTTTATAGTCCATCAAATGGACCGTGGATCAAATGGATTGTGTAGCTCAGCTGCTTTCATTTTCGGAGCAGTGTAGGCAACATAAGATTTTAGCATAAATTGAGATGTTTCCAACGGGTGGTGAACAATTTCCGAAGGATAAGAACTACATTTCCCTAAGAACGGCTCAGTGAAAATCATCAGAAAGAAATTTTAGTAAATTGCCCATCCACTTAATATGCAAGTGGTCCACTCTTTCCCTACATATTATCACTAGACGAATTGTAACGGTCTCATTCCACGAAAACATCGCCTTTCGAAGACAAATTTATTGTTTCTTTATTATCACGACGGAATAGGAAATAAATAATTACGAAATTGCGGAGAGGTCGTGTTATGAAGAAACAAACGGAAAAACAGGGTTAGGTATACAACTTGATGGCGGGCGGTGACAAAGATGCGGATCAGCGCTGATCCGTGGGTTAACCCACCCCAACAGCTGGATTTCGGAATCCGTGCGTTATCACAACAAAATCCCGAGTCAAGCGTTGGTGGAACGGTCATTTCGACGTTTTGACGAGGAAACTCGGTAACCTGGGTTAATCCAAGGAAAACTCCCGTTGGTGGATCTGGCCCGTAGGATCTTTTCCAGGTAACCAATTAATTCAAGATTTTGATAATATTAACTTGAGTGATCTACTTTTAAGATGGGAAGCCTATACCTGGCGCACCATTAAAAGAAGTACCTAGTCCTGGGAGGTATTCATAGTCGTCAAAATGTTGAGCGTCATCAACATCTTGTTTAACATAACTTATCTTTATACATTTCCCTAAAAAGAAATACGATTTGACCGAAATTTTTGGCTGAACCTTTCGAATTTTACTCATATTCATGTACTCTTTAGGCAAACTGCATTAGTTCAGAAACTTGAAATTGTTCATATCTACGAACTTCCAAAAATAGAAAATAAAATAAATAATGTATTTGAAAACAATCTCACTCGCTGCCTTCTGCTTAGCACACACCCAAATAGTTTTCTTACCAAACCTGGTATATTATTACGCCCTTATTCCATTTACCTACAACACAATTTCGCTTTTGAATCGCTTTTTTGGCTGCAATATAACTGCTAAAATGTATATTTCTGAGTACGTTTGCAATGAATAGGTATCAGTTGGCCGTCCGATCTTCAACAAAAGGAAATCTGAGAAACAAGCCATCACAACCCCCTTCCGTCATCAACGAACCTGATGAACCAAACCACAGCTTTAAAAGAATAATTTAAAGATTATATGTGCCATTTTTACCATAATTTTTACCTTGTGTTTCCTTATGCATCATTTTTACCCCGCATTCCTTTATCCCCTTTTTTCATTTCTAATATTTTTGGTGCATATTGTTTTGTACATTGCTCATGTGTTACCTAGATAAGGAACGATGCATCGGGGCAGTGCATCGACTCTGCATGTAAACCGGATGACCTTCACAAACCAGTTGGACTTTGGCCATGCCACAAACAAGGAGGCAATCAGGTAGAGCACCTATCACCAACACACAACAACATCAAAAAATCACTACAATTCGTTTTCTCCCCTACTTCGCTGTGAGGTTTTGGACAATCTCCTATGTGGGCTATCGGTATTTGTAGAGGCTTTAGAAGCCAGCATTTGTGGTCAGTTTTGGGATTTGGGTTGATATTCTGCATAGTTGTTGGAAAACCTTGGCTATTTCCTGCTAGATCAGTCGGTAGCAGGTACATATTAGTTTACATTTGCTGTATCAAAAGTACACTTGGAGTGTCTGTAGGAATTAGGGAGGGTTTGGTGAAAGTAATTGATGATGATTGGGGGAGGGGGGAGATAGTAAAGGGAATCTTCAACTACGAACGATATCAAAGAATGTATTGTCCAAGTATTGTTTATTGCCGACATTCATCGATCTTCAACTCTAATAAAACACTACAGTATTGGCTGTTATTCCACATAAGCTTGACACACTTGTACCAACTGACCACTTTCTTAAAACGTGTTGTCCAACTTACCAAAATATGCTCCGTAACGCATACTTTCCCTCCCGCTGGAAACACGCAGAGATTATAATTATTCGGATGCACCAAAAATCAGCCAACGACTTGAAAAGTTATCGTCACATAAGCCTGCTCTCAATTTTCTCTTGAATATTTGAGAGGCTTATATACAGACCTGTAGAATGATTCCATCGAATCGTAGGTTTGTGTACATTGGGACATATGGTCAGAGAAACGACGAATCTACTCAGTTTTTACTGAATATTTGCTACTACTATAAAACAATGCTTGAAATAATTGGCGAACTGCTTCAGCTTTGTGGCTTTGAAATAATTAATGCTTCGCCTTTGTAATTCTTCAGAAACCTTCATTATATGAGACTACATTTCATCGTTTTGTGACGTTTTCTGGGCTTCTCCCCGCATTTTGTAACGATAATTAGGAATATTATTCGTTAGTACATATCAACCGAGGTCTATCAATTTTATTGATGAGGGCTCTCATCAGAAACTTAGATTTTAAGTTTTTGATATATGGGTTTGTCAACTAATAATTTCATTCTTAGACAAGATTTGAAATGCTACTGACCAAAATTTGAATTTAAGAATGACTACTTAAAATGTAAAAAATTTCTTTAAGCCTGTACTTGGTACATCAGAGTCTTGCTTATTTTAGTTCCCCTATAGTTTTTTATTCTTTGTTTTAATGTAAGGATTTCATTTAGTTTTGTGCTGCCCAGAAGCTAGCTACTTATTCGTCATTAAAGTAGATAACCTAATTCATTATAAGTAGGTAGTACTTGATATTTTCCGAACTAAATCTAAATAATAGCTCTTCGCGCTCAATCTACTTTTTCTAAAACACCAAGTGATTTCTCCTGCATCAGACATGGACATTTCGGAGTAGAAAGGTTTCATCAAATACCTACTTTTGAAGATACCTCTATCCGTGCCATTTCACGGACCTCATTGAGCGGATTCCTTTTGTTTATTCTTTGTTTTTTATACAGCAACAGTTTTATACAACAAA
Source organism: Adelphocoris suturalis (assembly GCA_030762985.1). Lineage (NCBI taxonomy): Eukaryota > Metazoa > Arthropoda > Insecta > Hemiptera > Miridae > Adelphocoris > Adelphocoris suturalis. The sequence goes on along the minus strand of CM061040.1, from coordinate 74,688,312 downwards.
CAAAATGTCCATTTTGTCAATTTTACTTATGCAATTTCTACAGGTGGTTTGTATGCGAATGACGTTGCATGAAGCGATACATTGAATGCTGCACTTTGTATAAAAAGAAAGAGACGATATTTCTTCTGTATGTAAATTTTCAAGTGTATATACTCCCTCGTGCACCTTCAACCATCCCGACTCACCAAATTTAACCGAAATATCCAATCCTTTTATTCTTATTCCTTTTACATTGAAATCTTCCCTAAATTTTAGTATGCATTATGGTGGGGGCTGCTGTTTCTCAAATTTCCTTTTGTTATTTATATGTGTGTAAATAATTTTATTATTATTTTAGCTTATTATGGTGCGTGGTGTAATTTATTTGAATCATTCTTTACTTATTTCTTCTGTTATGACATGACTTATTTTTCCGTTGTGGTTGAGTGATGCAGTTTTTGTCCATAGGATTGAAAATTGATTGCAATTTTGTTTAGTTTCATTATATTGTCTTCAGTGTATTGCCACGCTTTGTTGTGAATTTGTTCGCTTCTGCAGTCAAATGGACAAGAATGCTTCACATTTCACACTCAACAAACTTGCTCATTGATGTCAAGTAGGTGTGGTGTACGCTAAATCGTGATAAATGGTTCATTGCGTTTTTGTTTTTGTTCCCGTTCAATTTCAGTATTGGATGTTGAGTAAAGAAGGCGAGATCAGAAGAGATGAAGCCTGCTTGGACTACGCGGGACAAGACGTCATTTTGTACCCCTGCCATGGCTCTAGAGGGAACCAACTGTGGTTCTACATACCAGAGGTAAACTTTTTTCTTTTCGATTCATTTGATGTTTGTCTTAATGAAATTCAGATTCACCTAATAAGAATTTTTTCCATGAGCTTTAAATTCTTAAATGTTCTTTTAAAAATTTGGCTTTTCTACGTTACCCGTAGCATGAGTGGGTGTATATCTTTAATGTAAATTCTGAAGAAAAAAAACATGAATGTAACCCCCCATAACCATGTATACCATGCCATATATGTATGTCTATGTGTACCGTGTACATCCCTTGCGTGAAAAGCAGAAGTTACGCTACAAGAGTTGAGTTCCTATTTTCTTGATAATATTATTCAACTTTACATAATCCAGTTTCATTCATTTTTATGTTGGTAACAAAGGTTAGTAAAATACTTACTGTCAGGTGGATACCTACGTAGTTTAAATGACAAACCTAGGCTCAAGCAGGTAAAGTGATTGAGGCAGTAATTCCAAACAATGAGAGCACAATTATTAATCTAGCAATGCCAAGCACAATGGAATTGATCATGAGTGTTCAATATTATTGTCATAACAGCCCAAGCGTTGAAGCAAAGGTACTTAATTGTCCGGAAAAAATTGTGCCCCATGTTTTACTAACAACATAGGTATCGTTAAGAATAAGAAAAAATTAATGTACAAAAAAAGAATGGAGTTGAGTTTTTATTGCAAACAGTCAAGAAAATAATAATAGTAATTTTGACGGTTCTTGGCTTTTTCTCCAAAACTTCGTCTGAAAATGTTGGCGATTATTTACTTTTCTCCAAAAAAAAGCAAGTTGGGGTTTTTCTTTTAATAATGAAGGTGTCTAATACAATGATACATTGATTAGGTCCTTATTCATGGATGGGGTTGTCGCGTGTGGCACTTTCGAAATGAGGTAAACTACTTCGTCAATTATAAATCGTATAATAAAATACTCATTTATTAATACCCCAACAGTGTAGGTATATTCTCCGTTTTGATAGGCTGATTGAGAAATTTTCAAGGTATTTTAAAAGCAAGTTGTCAAGTAGAAGATATCTTGATTGATAGGAGATATTCTATTTTTTCTAAAAGAGCCGTTGATGGATGTGGTGTGCCGTTTCTACTACATAAAAATCAAAGGCATGTTTATACCGAGTTAATGTTCCCTTTTCAATCTTCTCAAGATATAAAAACGATTAGGCCTAAATAGTCTAAGGGAAGATTCCACGGCTCTCCATAAAGAAGCAATGTACCGATACAGAAAACTGGAAGAAAACAAATTTTTTTTTAATTGAAGTTCTGAAGTATAGTGATAATTTAATTTGTTTCGGTACTGAAACTATCTAGTACTCCTGATACTTAACTGATTTTTGAAAAATTCATTCATACGTATTGATATTTGGATTTCATAGACGTGGAATACTAAGCAATCAACTACTGTTTAAGAGAATTCCTAAATGATAAACAGTTGTGAGTTGTTCTGCCCATAATTATGATTTTCATAATATCTACATATGCAGACGTTGTAATAAACATTTTCTGTAATAACTGAAGGTGTTCTTGCTCGAATGTTGTTTGGACTTTACGTCCAGAAATATTTCTATACTAGCGACTGTTTTCACTCCATCATTATCAGAAATAGATGAAAAAGTTCCAGTTTAGGTTCGCAATAAGCATTTATTCAAGAGCATAAATAGCTTCAATACAACGCAAGCCGGTGCATGAGCACCTACTTAGCAGAATTGCGATTGCGCCTACTAACAACCCCTCACAAACGGAAACCGTTACATTGTCGAACTCACCACCAACCATCGCGAAAATGTAAACATAAGCATATAGATATGATGATAAATCATTTCTTCAATAAACAGCAGATGTACACTATATAACACTGTATACCCACTATAAAACATAGATAAGATAAAACTAGACAGAAGAACAGCATCACAAGGGAGTAAATAATCAGACAAGCCAAAGCATTAATTTATAGCATTTCGATAACTCCAAGAATAGCTAGGAACTTCCTTAATTTAGAAGCAGGTAAAGATTTTGTCACACATAAGCTGCTTGAATACTAGTAGGCACATAAATAATCTTCAATTATTTCTTTTCGGCTTTACAAAGTGAAACTTTACAGCTATATATGCTTGGTTCGCTGGGTTTCCCTAGTACAGACTACAGACACGAAACATCTTACTGTCCTCGAAAACCTCAACAGGACCACAAACTATATTCAAGGAATGATTCAGGATATCTATTCTACTAGCCTAGTTTTCTCGCTCGCTTAGCTCGCTCGTTATGGCTGTATAGATCCGATGGTCTTTACTGTTGAGTGGAAAATGTGGAATGATTGGAAACGATGGATCTCTATGGGTGATTTGAAATGTGTAGGGGATGTTGCTCGCTTTGCTCGCTCTCTGTGGAATATATAGATGCGATGGGATATAAATAGCCCATCCCGAATTCGTAGGAAAAACCCCGTTGAAATCCGACGACGTGTGTAGGGGATGCTGCTCGGGGTGAGAGGTGAGATGTATAGATGAGACTGGATGTAGTTAGTCCCCATACCATCGAAGACCTACTGTCCTTGGTTCGGGGGTGGTGGAAAATTTTAAAATTGCTTATAGGTAATCCCTTTCTATAGACAATCCCAAGGGAATGGCAAAAATAAATAAAATAAATCTTATAAAAGGTTTTTATAAAATAATAAATTGCTATTTGCTGCGTTTTCTATGTGAAGAAATTATACTGCACTCCCAACTTGGCAGACTTTTTTTTCTTTTGGAAATGACTATCAAACGCGGCATTTTATGCGGAACCACGAAAAGTTTAGTTTTAAGAACATTTCAGTGCTAACAGAAGAGTCAGAAATGTTAGTACGTATTTGTTTTCCAGACAGACAGACGGAGTTTCATTCTTATAAAATAGTATAGATTTTATAAGAATGAAACTCCGTCTGTCTGTCCATGGCCAAACGGCACGTCTATGAGTGGTGGGTTCTTCTTGGATTTCTCCAAAAGGGGGAATAAGCGATTTTAAAATTTTCTATTCCCACCCGAACCATGGGCCGGATGGCGGGAGAGGGTGGGAGCCTGTTTAATGCTCCGTTTTTTCCCGAGCGCCCGATCTTATATCCACTGCCACATTAAAATTAGATCGTGAGCACTTCATATGTCAGCGACAAAGTTACGTTTCTGGGCCCGTAGAACACGATGATGCCGACGAAATTGCCGGAAGATGCTGTCTTCCTTGAGAAATCAGAGAAAATATGCGGGAAATGACGAATGAAAAATTCATTCCCCGCTATGGTTTTTTTTCCATCTTATAGACCCAGTAAATTTTGACGGTTTTTGCTCGGGTTGGTCTTAAAATGTTCTTGGAGTTCCAACTTGGTCCCATTTGAGTTTCGAGGCATGAAATTATGTTTTCCCGCTATGGTTTTTTTTTCCATCTTATAGACCCAGTAAATTTTGACGGTTTTTGCTCGGGTTGGTCTTAAAATGTTCTTGGAGTTCCAACTTGGTCCCATTTGAGTTTCGAGGCATGAAATTATGTTTTCCAATCGTGGTGAACGAAAACGTTGGTTTTCGAACCAGCGCTCTTCCTATTCCATCGTGACTTAGGCATACTCTGAACTTTGTATTCCAACCTCTTGATCGGAGGTGCTCTCCCGAAAGACACTTCTTACAGAAAACTAGACGGGGAAATGGATAGCCCTTCTACGTAGGTACATAAAATAATGGCCTATCTTTATTAAAGCTAATAAACGTTTCGTGGATCTACTTAGTTTTATAAGATTTACGATACCTATTTGAAAGTAATTTTCAACAGAAAAACACGTCTGCCAAGTTGGGTGGGCAGTATAATTTCCTCACGTATTGTAACATGGACGTATAGAATTAGTTGAGGAATTGAAATGTTCTTAAAACTGAACTTCTTTTTTTTTTTTCCTGCCGTTCCATTGGGATTGCAATTGAAATGGATTGCAAGCAATTTTCCAATTTTCCCCGAACCATGGGTTGTAGGTAATCTTCATTTGAGTAAAAAATTTAAATCTGTACAAAAACTTAACATACGACAGTTCTGTTAGTACTGTAATGTTCTTAAAACTAAACTTTTCGTGGTCCCACATGATCTTTATTGGATAGGCCTTCTACCCAGATAAATGGCCTATCTTTATTAAACCTAATAAACTTTTCGTGGTCCCACATAGAAAACGTAGCGAATTATTACACAGCAATTTATTATTTTCGTTTTGCCCCTTTTATAAGATTTATTAATTTTTTCCCCCATTCCCTTGGGATTATCTGTAGAAAGGGATAGTAGGAGATTTTCAGATTTCCCACCCCCTCCCGAACCATAGGCTGTAGGTCTCGATGGTATGGGGACTATATCCAGTCGCATCTATACATCTCACACCGAGCGAGCTAGAAAACCCACCCCTAACAAGCGAGGTGAGCAACATCCCCTATGCACTTCAGATTTCAACTTGTTTTTTCTGCGAACTCGAGATGGAATATATATCCCATCGCGTCTATCATTTAACAGAGAGCGACGGATCCGAGCAACATCCCCTTCACATTTCAAATCACCCTTAGTGATCCACCGTTTCCAATCATTCTACATGCCCCAATCAACAGTTGAGACCATTGGATCTATACAGCCATACCGAGCGAGCGAAGCGAGCAAGAAAACTAGGCTAGTGCTTAATGAAAATAGACTCTGACACACCTTCAGGTAAAGCAATGTACTCCGCTTCAGCAGAAGAATGTGCCACAGAATTATATTTCTTCGGTTTCCAACTGGTTAGGTTATTGTTCAGTAAAATAGAACAACCAGAATAGCTTTTTATCATTATAATTTTTAGCATAATCAGCATCAAAATAGGCAGTAGGTAAGTTTAAAAGAATTTTTTCCGGAATTTCTGAACGTGAGACCGAAATTTTCAGTTTCTTTCAAATGTCGTAGAAAATTTTTAGACAATTCCTCTGTTCTCCATAAATAAAATGATTTTGAAACTGATTGAAATAAGAACTAGCACAACTTCGACACTCAGAATGTGAACCTAGTATGGTATGCAACAAGCTATCTAGCAATTTATAAGGAGCGTGATAATTTTGATTTGAAAATTTTCCAAACGAAGTTTGGGTTGCATAGGAACTGACGATTGTAACATAATAGAAGTTCACTTTGAAATTAACACCAAGGAAGGTGTATCTAACGTTGAATCTAACATAATCTAACTAGGTACCACATCTGAAGGTTGAACACCTTAAACCTCATATCAAATTAGCATGCCTATATTAACTTCAACCGCTTTGACTGTCCACAGACCAACACCATCCAGCACGGGAGCTCTAAAAAGTGTCTGGCCATCTCCAGCAACCGCCAAAAACTGCTGATGGAAGACTGCAGCCCGACTGCGCCTCAGCAGCGATGGAGGTTAGACAACTACGACGCCTCCAAACTCAGATAGTGAAACGGAGGGGACACCCATCCCCCCTATCATCGTGCCATGAAAGCCAAAAGGAAGCGCCAATCGTCGTTCTGACGAATCAAATTTCTTCGAAAGCAAAACAAAAACTTAGAAATCAAGTTCTAATCTAAGAATGATTTCGCCAAGAAACTCCTGCCCTCCTCGAATTTTCCTATTCCCCGTCTTTTGATAATTTGTCGAAATCATATCCCTCTCATGGAAATTGTGCATATCAAATTATACGTTTCATGAGAAGTAAATCATACCTAAAACGTTGTTTCCCTTAAATTCGTGGTATGCAATGCGGTGCGAAACAACCTGACGAGTTCATCATCATTGGAAAATCATATATTTTATACTATTTATCATTAAATATATCAACAGTGTTTGAACGTAGGGATTTCAATATACCTAGATGAAAAAAATCTACATTCTTGAACCAAATCTATTCCTCTTAGACAAAAAAACGGAAGTTAGTGGAAAACTTCTATTTCCACAAAAAATAAAGAGTTACACTGTTAATCGATTTCGACGGTTAGGCCATCATCAGTAACAAACAATTATTATTGTTTGTTACTGATGATGGCCTAACCGTCGAAATCGATTCAACAGTGTAACTCTTTATTTTTCGTGGAAATAGACAACGTTTTTCACTAACTTCCGTTTTTAAATGGGTTTCCACAACTTCGTCGCGAGTGATTTAGTTCGTTTTAGACAAAATTTGTCTTTAAACTCAAGGTTTTCTCACATCATTCTGAGCTGTGCTCCTCATAAGATGTTTTGTTCCTATGATATTTTTATATATGTCCGACTAAATTGCCAACTTGTTTGGTTATTAGGCACTGATTGTATCCAAATAATGCCTTGTTTACTGCATTCCTCAGAATTTTGACGGTATGAATTTACATCAATAGTGATTTTTTTATACAGTGATTTCAACATTCCAATTTTTTGTGAAAGAATGTATTTTTCAAAGAGAGAGCAGTTAGTTACTGCGAGTATAGGTACCTACCGCAACCGTTCGAACCAACCACAATAATTCAACCCAAGTACCTAACCTTTCGAAACTGCAACACGTTTCAATCTCCTAAAAGCTTTTATTCGGATTCATGAAATAGGTACCTAACAAATTATATTATTGAAGAGAGAACCCACGCGTTGGGTAGAATGCACAACCTTGGCAGGTACCTACCTACTTTTTTGTATTAGTTCATTTCTATTGATTTATTCGGTAGGTACCTATCTTGTTTATCCTGATTTATCAGGTAACCTACCTATTTATGTATTGAATAACCAATTTATGTATTCGAACACCTTTCAGTTGACAAAACATCAATTTTCTTCGACTAATCTTGAAATTAATCAAATAGGTTTAAAGAAAAAAATATTATACGAACTATAGTCCTTGGCTGTGAATATATAATAACAGCATTATGTACAGTAATACGGACCCTATTTGTTAACGCTTGTTTAACAATTTGTTGATTAGGCGGATTTTACTTGGAAAGACGAAAACTAAAGCGCCTATGTTGTTGAATCATTAATTGTGTAATATGTACCTACCTATTTCTTTTTTGTGGGGATGATTTTTGTATAGGTGTATAATTTTTTGCAAATCGTATATTTAATATACAAAAGAATGACCGTAGTCATTAAAAACGGTGAATGAAAAAGTCAATATGTCTTCTGTAATTTGATAGGTATTATGCAAAAATCGAAGTCTTCTATTTAATGGGTACCCTTTAGAACCAAAGTAGTGATAATTGGTATAGTTGGATCCCCAATGTCTTCGAGTTCGCTCTCTGATCGTTAAATTCTCTGAAAACCAATTCTTCTAAAGAAACTAAACGTGAAAGCTAGGCAATTGAAGGCCATCCCAGCCCCTTTTTCTCAATAAATAATTCGTCTTTCAATTTGGGTTTGTTGATTTCTGACTTTTTTCGGTTATTTCTCAATTTGCTTACTTTTTCCATTGAGGTATTTTCAAAATTTTAGGATCCCTTTCTTTCATAATTAAGATAAAATACTTTATACCACACAAGTCATGATTATTTGTTTATACTGATGGCGAAAATGATCATAAAATCCAATCCTTAATTTCAGTGCGCTCTCGATGTTTCGTATACTAAATTTTGTAGGCACATACATACTGCAGACCACCCCTCAATCACTTTCCTAAAATCAATATTCAGACCTTGAATCCATCATTTCACCCTTTTTGATGAAATTTCAAACAATCACAAAATGCAAGTACCTACTGGTCTCTGTATTCTCCTGACCTAATAAGCAAAACTGTTAAACTAATCAAGTAGGTAGTTTGTTCAAAGACTTACTTATTTCTACTTTTACCAATGACTTCGAGGTTATTCTGTTCATTTTATTTTTTTCTACAAAACGAATTCCTAGTTTTATGTACAGCATTTGCTAATGCTCAAAAAATTTGAGAAAAAAGTTAATGTTTCTAGCGGTATTTAAGAAAAAATCATTTAAAAGGATATTTAAACAAAACGAATAGTTTCTAAGTGATTGTATAGTAGGTATCGTCACCTTGTACATAACTATATGTATACATATCATGTAACATATTAATGTCAACCGTATCCCTGCTCGGAAGATTTCCATTTGTAGGAATTCTCTTTACTAGTTTGTTCCCCTTCGATGAAATCGGGTCCCAGAGTTTATTAGGATTTTATTTATTATACGAAAAGAAAATGACTGAGAATCCACCAATTTATCAAGGTTTATTTTATAGAAACTCTTTATGTTGTCCACGAGACAAGTAAAATGATGTCTTATTCTCTTATTGAAACTGAAATGTACCAAGTTGTAAAGTTCTTGCGTCAAAAATTATTTAAGAATGTGTTTAAAATGATTCTCGCCATATCCACGTAAACCAACATATCTAGCATGAATAAATTTATTAGCTACGTGGTCTGATATTGACTTACAACTTTTGTTTGTTGCAATAATATTTCAGGGAACATTTTTTTTTTAGAATAAATTATATACGGTGTACTTAGTGCCAAAATGATCTTTTTCTTGTCATCTGTAGATGATTCTCGCGACTTTTAGCGTGCTTTTAAATGTCAGTTATTGTGTAAAATCTACAATTTCATTAAAATGTTGATTTTATAATAACTCCTTGGTTTGCTTATCAATGACAATCAACGATTCAAATTGTCACTCCCATTTCTATATTAATCGTTACATAACTATTATTTCTCGATTTAAGTACAAAAATCAAGATTTTACATTGGGCTTGAAAGTCCTTGGCTACATCAAACCAAAAGTTTTAATGTGGATATAAATCATATCATTGAGTTACCATTTATAACGTGACAAGATTCCGTGAATTATTTGTGTGTTGGAATCAAAGGAATTGCCTGCTTTTTTATTTCCATTGGTTTGCGAGAAAGTGGCGATTCCATATTCTTCGTTTAGTTGACAATCGCCACTCTGTCCAATCCTCCCAGTTGTAAATTTATAATGTGCCTTGTAACATGTAATAATTATACGTCAGAACAAAGCATCGTGTCTCGTTCATGTATTATTACCCGATTTTTTCCCGTTAACCTAAATAGGAAGGTCAGAAATTCCAATATATATTTTTGCATCGAAAAATGCATTGAAAAGCTTGAGAGCTCATTCAAACGAATCTTTATTCGGCTCATTCTGCATATATACAGGGGTGCCCACAGGGGGGGGGGGGGGTCACGACGCAAACTGCGTCGTTAAAATTTTTGGGGGGGGTTAGACAAATGAGTATTTTTTTAATTTTTTTATGAACAAGTAATAAGATTTATACTAACAATTTGCTAGTGTCAGCTGTTTTCAATTCGAATTACTTTATTACTTTATTGGATAATATGTTGTAGAAACAGGTATTGTGCGCATGCGTTGTGAGTGCCATAATGACAGCGGTAATGTCTTTGACACTAATATTATATTAAATATAATATATATTAAATATATAATAAATATAATAAAATAAATAAATAATATATATAATAAAATAATGTATATTAAATATCTATTTAATAAATATTTTAGTTGGGGGGGGGGTCGTGAGTTTGGGGGGGGGATCGTGAGTTTGGGGGGGGGGGGCTTGAGTCGTTGCGCTTGGGGGGGGGGGGGGCACCCCTGATATATACCTATCTATTTATACCTAAAGTAGATAGGTAACTATTCAGTTTACCCATAACAAATTATTCAGAGCCTACGATTTGCACTACCTAGATGAATGAAATAATAGTTCGAATCCAAACTTACTACTTACTACTTATGTACCTACTTAGTATTCTTAGCAAGCCTTTCCAGAAAAAATGCCCGTTCACATGATTAATTTTACCAAACAAACATGTGAATTTAGTTTCAATATTGAAGTAGCCGAACAATAAATTAGATTAATCTCGCATTTGCGACAATCTGGCGCCGGCGGCCCACAGCTAGATTGCTGTTCGGTTCTTTCTGTCAGAACTCGTACAGCAAGATCCTCGATTCTTCGTCGTTTCCACTTTACTTTGGGTAACCCATTTCTGATCTGGAGACGCTGCCAACACAAGGGTCAGATTCTTTTACAATATTGTATCGCTTTCTCTAAACACTGGATAAATAGTCATCTCACCAAGACCTCCAAAATCCTTCTAATAGGAATTCTAAATGAACCAGTAATGACATGCGGACCAACTAATCGACATATTATTTGAATAAATGATCCCTGGTATCAGACGGAGCGGTTGTAGACACAAAGAATGAGTAGGCGAAACAACGTTTAATTGATCGATTTCTAATTCAACGTCGAGAAGAGGGGGTTAATCGAGAATATCTCCAATCACAGCATGCAGAGTGGTAAGATGTGAAAATCCATCCAATATTCTGATTAGATACCTTTCCACCACTTGATCAACATTGGAACTGGTTTGTACCCAGGATTGCTCGCTCATTGTTTTCAGGCAATCTGCAGAGAAACCACTCAAGCTCAAGAAGTCAAACTTGTTTGCTAGTTTCTTTACCTCTGTGTAAGAGCCTCCTTCCTTTGAGTGCATTGTTCCTTCCTTGCGGTTGAGTGTATATCCGGAGGCGTGGAAGTGGAAAGACTCGTTCCTCACTCCCATTAGGTAGGTAATTGATTCGTGGTTTGCAACTATAGTGGCGTCTGCTCGATTTCTGCGGTTCCAAAGGCATTCGACAAACTGGTTGTTGAAACAAGCACACCACTATTCTCAGATATGTTGCTGCAGGAGCAGCATGGTTTCATCCGTGAGGGATCAACTACTACTAATCTGCTTTGTTTCACGGATTTCATCTACTGTGGACTAGCTGAGGGGGTGCAGGTTTACGTGATCTCAGTGGACTATGCCTGGGCGTTTGACAAGGTTTCCCACAATCACCTGATAATGTTCCTCGAATCATTGGTTGTGTTTAGACCATTTCTTGAGTGGGTGGGGAGCTACCTGAGGGGTCGCGGTCAGCTGGTTCGTCTTAGAAGTGCAGTCTCCCATCCAGTGGAGGCAACATCTGGTGTCTCACAGGGATCCAACATCGGCCCTCTATTGTTCCTATTTATGATTAGTGGAGTAGCCAAGGCTTTAGATAGCGTCAAGTTTTTGGTTTGTGCTGATGATCTCAAAATTTTTGGACAAGTCTCATCTCTGGCAGATTCTGTTTCATTTGTAAACACTCCTGAACAATCTTTTGTATGGTGCACTACAGGCACGTAGCCAGAGGGGGGGTCCATGGGGTCCGGACCCCCCCCCCCCCCCCCCCCCCGAAATATTTTTTGATGAATTACAAAATTATTCATGGTTAGGGTAGTACCTATCTATTATTTCACTAGCACGAACTACCAACAGAGAATATTCGTCTGATGTGAAATTCTTCAGATATTATTTTTATAATACTCATAGGTTCTGCTAATAGCTCCAATATGTAGAGGTAAGGTTCCTGAGATAAGAAGTTAGATACATATTTCGGTACACGGACATGGGTCATGTATACGACCTTAAAGACAGATCAACGCCTCTAGCACTATACCTGTACGACCCGTGTAAGCCTTGCCGTGTAGCAACTCTTCATACCTTTCTGCACTCCACATTTTTATTATGGTGTTCAGAAACCTTCTGACCCCTGGAGAGATTCCTTTCTCTCTCTGGAGGGCAGTACTACAGAGGAAGAAAATTCTCTCCGAATCTCGTATTCCCTCGGCTAGCCTTTTCACTTCATCAGCAAGGAGTGACACGCCGACCGCTCCCTGAGGTAACTCGTACTGCTTTCCTTGCAGACGCATGGCTCTCTGCTACAGCATGTCCCATCTTAATGTGGTCCAGCCTCCTGGAGAATTTAACATCCCGTCCCCGAAGCCTCTTATGAAATAGTTCTGAATAGGATCAGCATTTGGTATTGATATACTTTGAGTACCATTGTTGGTATTCAGGTTCGCAATATTTGGATGTCTGGAGCGTATATGTAGAGTGAGTTCTCTTCTTGTAAAGCCTTTAGAACAATGGGGACATTGGGTTGCATTGTCTCTTTGACTATTCACCAAGGTATCATCCATGTTACTGAGCTACATAATTACGTTGCTCCAACGATATCACAACAATAACAATAATTAAGTTAACATTTTTGGAATGAGTGAATGAGACAGAATTTGGCACTCAACTTCGAAGTAGGAATTTGAAGAAGTATGACTGGTAGTGTGAACCTGTCTGGTACGTTTTCCATCGGTTTTCGGTAAAAATAAATTTAAAAAAAAAAAAAAAAAACGCGATCTAACGCTTCGAAAATTTATTTCACCACACATCACCATCCGTTCCGGGATTAGAAAATTCATAAATTTACTTCATGGGATCTTGCAGTCTATGGGAAATTTATCTATCCTATGTGCGTCACGGGGTTCTGTATTCCGCCCCACACTCCTCACAATATCCTACGGTGAGAATGTTCCTAGATGTCTTCCTAATTTTACGTTACGGGATCCTGCAGTACCTTAGAAATTAAGATTAGAAAAATACCTTAGAAATAAGATGGGTAACGAACGCCTTTCTCATTTGACCATGGTGTCAATTCATTATCCACTGTCGTTCGCGGCTTATAACGTGCTGGATTTGATGTCTTTAAAAGCAAACAGAAAAATCTTACTATAAACATTTTATGATCAACTAAATACCTGAAAATTGAACTTTTATTGTTGTATAAAGATCAAGATTTATCATGATTGTAAAAAATTGTTTTAACTGTCACCTAAAATCCTTATTATGTACCTACCTATTAAATATTTTTGCCTTATTAAAGATAGTATTTCATCATGTTTGTAAAACATTTCTTCTCCTGTGACTTAAAATTCGTATTTTAAAATTTACTGAAATGGGAAGAGAGCCGGTGGGCGAGGGGGGGGGGGGGATCTGGACCCTCCCCAAGGCAATATCCTGGCTACGTGCCTGGTGCACTAATAATGGACTCTTTCTCAACCCAGCCAAATGTCAGGAGATTTCATTCACTCATTCACGTCAGCCACTATGCTATGAGTACGCCATCAATGGGATCCCACTGGTCCACTCCATGGCTATCCGTAATCTCGGAGTTTTGCTGGACATAGGCTTTTATTTTTCTGCTCACATTGATAATGTAATGTAATGTATGTCTTGGATTCATGAGGCGTGCTTCACATGACTTCAGCGATCCTTCTGAACTGGTGTTACTATACCGTACTACCGTGCTGCCCATTCTGGAATACTGCAGCGTAGTTTGTTCCCGTCACTGAGAGGTACATTCCAGGCTGGAGCGGGTGCAGAGATCTTTTCTCCACTTCTTCGGTTATGTAACAGGAGCACTACTTGTTGGATACTTGGTCGACTACGGGAACCTTTATGCGCTTAGTGGCCTAGCTCCGCTTGACTCATGAAGGCTCACAGCTGACCTCAGTTTTTACCAGGCTGGTTAATGGAATCATTGATTGCCTTTATATTCTCTCTCTCTCTCTCTCTCTCTCTCTCTCTCTCTCTCTCTATATATATATATATATATATATATATATATATATATGTAAGTTTCCTCAGTACCTACCGTTCTAAAATATTGTTTGTAATAATTCATTGTTGATTTTTGTAATCTTATTTTATGTTATAATAATATTTCCATGTTTGTAAGACAATAGTACTTAGTTGAAATTATTTTGAATCAAGCTATCGATGTTATAAACTTTCGATTACTTTTATCTTCTGTATCGAGTCACGTTATATCAATTGTGAGTGATATGATAAGAACGTAAACGTTGAAAGCTCTCGCGATATAACGAACATCGTTTTTGATTTTTCGTTGATTAAACGATACATCTTTCGAGTTCGTGAGTGTTTTTTTTCATAATCTCCTATAAGAAACTTATAAATCAAAAACTTACCGTGTCCGCGAGATGAGTGACGTAAAAGCACAATTTCGAATCGCGCTCGAGCGTTCTGCTTCGGACCCTAAAACATCATTGTATGTGGTGACCTCGATCCGAATACACGATGAAATATACCTATTCTCGTCGGAAAGCTCACCACTCGCGTTACATAAGCAGCTGAATCAACTACCAGCGGTAAAGAAAGCGGTGAAAAGCATCCAGGGACGAGGCCAATTCCGACGGGTGAATGTTACATTGACCGATAGTCTTCGGGACATCTACCTTGATAAGGACGATAACGTCATCTTTGGAGACGAGTTCCTGGAGCAAGACAGTACTCAAGACGACAAACAACTCGGCGAAAACTCTCAAACAGCAAACACGACAATAAAATCTATGCAGTCTCTCACCAAGGATATGATTTGCCGAAAATTTACTGGGAAGGACCAGGACGCAACTGTATGGCTACGATCTTTCGACAAGGAATGTGAAAGACTCAACATTTCAGAAAACCACAGAGTAGAAGCACTGCGCCTATTTTTGGATGGCCCACCGGCGACGTGGTTTGAGTCGAATTGGTTGATCATCGGAATCAGCACCTGGGAACAGTGGACTGCAGCGTTTCTGGAATCATTCGCAGGGAAAAGCTGGTCGGACATCTCGTTTGCCGTAAGATACAGATGGATGAAAACCGGTAGCTATTCTGAATTTGTAATAAAAAAATATAATTTATTAGTAAGTGCGTTTCCAGATATGTCCGAAAAAGATCGCATAGCATTAGTGATAATCAGTCTGCCATCCTTTGTTAGTGAAGGGCTCGATAGAGATGAAATTGTATCTCAAGGAAAATTGCTATCAAAATTAAATCTTTTGACCATAAGCAGCAAAGGAAATAAATTCAAACCCCATGCTCAGACACACTACACACCTTGTACGATCTGTGAAAAATTGGGTTATAAAAATAGATTTCATCCGGTGGAAAATTGTCGCAATAAACCTGGAGGTTCAGATAGCAAATTCAAAGAGAAAAATGTAAAAATCGCTCACAACACTGAGTTGGAGCAGCTTTTCAATGACGAAATTAAAAATTCAAAAAACTAAATTTGCCTCCACTCATTGATATGCAAATAAAAATCGAAAATATAGATGCACGCGGATTGTACGACCCTGGGGCAAATATTACTATGATCACATCTACATATTTACAAAAGCTTAAAGCCAAAGACATAAATTCCGCGACAAATGTCATCAATAAAAATTATGCTTATAGAACAATGAGTGGAGAGCGAAACTCCTGTGGGATAGTATTCCTTAAAATGAAAATTTTTGATATAGAAAAAATTTCACGATTTTTTGTGGTTGAACGAAAAAACTTTCAATATGACGTTCTACTGGGCTTGGACAGCATTCTTGAATTCAGATTGCGCCAGGATGAAAATCTGCAAATCTCCCAGGCATTAAGAGAGGCCCCCGAAAAAAGTAGGTCTACACACCAGCAAATTCCTTCAATTAACTGGAATGAGTACCTCCCTATTGAAGAATTCAACATGAAAACAAAGCATCTGTCTACAGACAAGCGTCAAGCAATTTATGACCTTGTAGAAAAATATGGAACCTGTTTTGCCAAGAATAAGTTTGATATTGGTCAGGTACGAGATTATGAGGCTCAAATAAAATTAACCCAAGACACTTACGTTGCCAAAAGGCCTTACAGGTGTAGTTTTGAGGATCAAAAGGAGATCCAATCGCAAGTAGCTGAATTGTTGAAACACGGAATTATAGAGGAGTCTTATTCACCGTTCGCATCCCCAGTTACAATGGCATACAAGAAAGAAGGGAACGAAAAACTGAAGACCCGCCTATGCATAGATTTCCGTGATTTGAACAAATTGATAGTACCAGAAAGTCAACCATTCCCGCTAATTGACGATTTAATTATTCAAACCAAAGGATGTAAATGGTTTACCAGCTTTGATATAAATTCAGCATTCTGGACCATTTCTTTATGCCAAGAAGATCGACATAAGACAGGTTTTGTAACCAGTAACGGGCATTATCAGTGGACCAGTTTGCCTTTTGGGTTGAAAAACGCTCCTGCGGTTTTCCAACGTATATTATCGGGAATAATTCGAAGATACAGGCTTTCAGATTTCTGCTCAAACTATATTGATGACCTTCTAATATTTTCTCGTACATTTGAGGAGCACCTCAATCATATTTCCCTATTATTGGAGGCAATCCGCTCTGAGGGCTTCCGTTTGAAGTTTGCCAAGTGTACGTTTGCAGCCAATGAAGTACGGTACCTGGGCCATATTATAGGGTACAATACAGTGCGCCCCCTTACGGACAATTTAACGGCCATTAGGAATTTACCTACTCCTGGAAACCGCAAAAATATTCGTCAGCTTTTAGGGAAAATCAACTTCTATAACAAATACATCCCTAATTCAGCTCAATTGTTAGAACCTTTTCATAATCTTTTACGAAAAAATGTAGAGTTTATATGGGATGACAGATGTCAAAAGACGTTTGAACACATAAAAAAGTATTTAACCACTTCACCTGTTCTTGCTATTTTTGATAAAGATGCGCCAATAAATATATACACCGACGCTAGTATATCAGGAATAGCAGCAGTATTAAAACAACCACAAAAAGATGGCAGTGAGAAACCAGTAGCATACTTCTCTAGAAAATTGAGTGTTGCACAAAAGAAAAAAAAGGCAATATACATAGAATGCATTGCTATCAGGGAAGCTATCAGATACTGGCAATATTGGTTGATGGGCAGACGCTTTCATGTTTTCACAGACCACAAACCTTTGGAACACCTTCGTATAAAGGCACGTACAGATGAAGAACTAGGAGAGCTGACGAACTATCTCCTACAGTTTGATTGTGACGTGACATATAAACCCGGTGTATCAAATATTGAAGCAGATTGCCTTTCACGAAACCCAGTTCTTGAAGACTCCGAACAAGTACTTCCAGATACATTACAACTGGTCAACGTTGTCTCACTAAAGGAAATACAAAATGACCAACAGTTCCTGGATAAATCAACATTACATCAGACTAATGGGGTATTTTATAAGAAAGTTAGGAAACGATCTCGTATATGCCTTTCAGAATCATTTGGGAGACAACTTCTTAGCCGCACCCATGAACATTACGGGCACATAGGCACTAAACACTTACTTAATATGCTACTGCCTTCATATTATTTTCCACGAATGAAGGAGCATGCTCAGATACTTTGTGCTAGTTGTGATATATGCATTCGTAACAAAACAAGAATAAGGAAAGAAAAAGGTGTGATGGGCCATTTGGGACCTGCTTCTGAGCCTTTCCAAATCATGTCATTGGACACAATCGGAGGGTTTGGTGGGCGTCGTTCGACAAAACGTTATCTCCATCTTCTGGTCGATCACTTCAGCAGATATGCATACGTTTCAACCTCTGCCAATCAGACTAGTCATGAATTTGTGAAATTACTTGATAAAGTGTGCAATGGACACTCAATTGGTCTGTTACTTACAGATCAATATGGCGGGTTGACTTCAACAGAATTTGATCAGTATTTAGCTAACAAGAACATTGAACATGTCATAACATCAGTAGACATGCCCTCGTCTAATGGATTAAACGAGAGACTAAACCAAACTTTGGTAAACAGAATTCGCTGTAGAATAAATGAGTCTAAATCAAAAGTGGCATGGTCCACAGTTGCGGCCAAATGTGTACATGACTACAATGACACGATCCACAGCGTAACAGGTTTCGCTCCCAGTTACTTGATGTATGGTAAAGAACTAGACATCGTTCCACAAGAATTACGGACCCCTCAAGATTACCAAGCTGCGAAAAAACAGGCATACCTCAACACCCTACGAAATCACGAAGAGAATAAAAAACGTTTGTCTCATGAAAGGAAAACATATCACTTTAAGGTGGGGGACTTAGTTTATGTAGAGGCTTCAAACGCTATGAACCGCAGCAAACTGGATGAAATCAGATTGGGTCCTTTCCCTATAGTTGAACAGCGATCTTCCAATATTTTTGAAATCGGAACAAACGGAAGAAAACGCACAAGCCAATTATATCATATCTCCAAGTTAGTTCCTTCTGTAGAGTAAAATTAGAAACTACAATCTCAAACACACATATTTCAAATCAATTTCTGTTAAAAACAGAAGCAACAACACTTACCTTTTGCAGCTTCTGTCTCGGGGTGGGGGGATGTAAGTTTCCTCAGTACCTACCGTTCTAAAATATTGTTTGTAATAATTCATTGTTGATTTTTGTAATCTTATTTTATGTTATAATAATATTTCCATGTTTGTAAGACAATAGTACTTAGT
The DNA here is from genome assembly GCA_030762985.1 of Adelphocoris suturalis. Classification (NCBI taxonomy): domain Eukaryota; kingdom Metazoa; phylum Arthropoda; class Insecta; order Hemiptera; family Miridae; genus Adelphocoris; species Adelphocoris suturalis. Next base: position 74,669,332 of record CM061040.1, on the reverse strand, counting down.
TGAAATTATTTTGAATCAAGCTATCGATGTTATAAACTTTCGATTACTTTTATCTTCTGTATCGAGTCACGTTATATCAATTGTGAGTGATATGATAAGAACGTAAACGTTGAAAGCTCTCGCGATATAACGAACATCGTTTTTGATTTTTCGTTGATTAAACGATACATCTTTCGAGTTCGTGAGTGTTTTTTTTCATAATCTCCTATAAGAAACTTATATATATATATATTTATTTATTTATTTATTTATTTATTTATATTTATATATGAAAAAACGCAAACTTCAGGAATCGTTTCAGAATACCTCAAAACGGATTACAATAGAGAAATTTTTCGATAATTTTTATTTTGAAAATTTCCGAGCCTTTGCAATAGCTTCATTTTCTACGAATACTCGCTAACAACTAAACTATTGCCGTTTACACACAATGTAGTTGAAAGGTTTTGCAACAATATAACACTAACCTCAATGTCCACAACTATTCATGAAGTACTGTACCACATGAGGTTTGGTCAGTCTTATGAAAAACATCGAAACTATATCTGGAATAATTACTGAAATTATCAAAAAATGGATCAATGAAACTGCAGTGTTGCCAGATGCCTTAATCGGAAATTCCCACCATACCCCTCGAAATATCCTCACGTTTCCCACTGGTTTCCCTCGCAGCACCACATTATCCCTACAACCCCCTACGACCGATATGTTCGAATGATACAGGGTTAATAGGGGTTCCCATCTCAAGCATGAAATGATATGATGTTTAAATTGAAATTAATTTTCATTGTTACAATTTTATTTCATTAAAATATTCACGAAACTAAGTGTAGGTACCTACTACCTACACCATTTTTTTCTTTAAATTCAGAAAACTAGTAAAATGTAGGTTTTTTTAATTTAATTTCTTCTCAGTAGGCGTCTATGCCTCTGCAGATGTATTTAGATAATAAATAAACTTCGTTTAATTAAAGGGCTGTCTAATTCATAAATAATAAACCATTGTGTAATAATTAGCAGCGTTTTTCATCGATTTGGGAATACTTCTCACCGTCAAAAAACTCGATGTTTCGAGGTCTCAAAGTGTCCAATAATGGGTACCCTTACCCTAGTCTCGACAGGATCAGAGTCCTTAGCAGCTTCCTTAGCAGAACGCCAGCGTTCGCATTCTCCATCTCGCGATGTAAACCATTAACCATCTCTATCTCTTCTCTATGTAGTCCAGCAGTGAGGTCATAAAATCTGTGGGCTGCTGGACATAATTGGAAAGTTAATGAAATTTTGGGGTGTTGTTTTGGGATGCCTAGGGAAGCTAAATCCGAGTTTTCTGACAAAAAAAGCCTGTGCTCGATTGTGGGTGGCCGAAAAACCGCGATTTTTTCGGACTTTTTTCGGTTTTCCGACTATAACTCGAAAACTATGCCTTGTAGGGGTCTTTTTTATTATATTTTCGGAAAGAGCATTAAATTTCCTTTAAATTTCACTAGTCACATGTTTTTTTTAACCGAATAGCTGCTATGTTACAGCCCTTCCAAAGTACATCAAATTTCTCAAAATGTACAATTTTAAGGAAAAATGCATGTTTTAGCCTCATAACATTCATTTGTACGTACTATGACTCACATGTATGTACGTTATACATACTATAAGAACCCCCCCTCTTCCGCCACTGTTCTCTTCATTCCCATCATAGTGAGTGTAGTGGATTTATACCTATATGTTTGACTAGGGGTAGGTACCTCTAGAGGAATGCCTTTATACAAACTCTGAGTCGGGAGAATTTCATGAGTCTGGTGATTCGGGTTTGTTCCTTGATGAGGAACTTGTTGAAGGTGCTGAAAAGTACCTTCAGATTGGTGTTTATCCCTGTTTCCAAAGGGGTGATATTTGTCGGACTCATAGGCAAATGTCTCGCCATGTAGAGCGGCGATGTGCCATTCTTTTTGAATATCTCTTGCATGGGAGAGATATGTTTCATCCATCGAGGGACCTCTTTGCGTCCACTGGTAGTGGAAGTCTGTAGGTCTTGAAAAGTTCCTTTTTGTTCATTAAAAGTGGAAGACTGGAAGTTCTGAAAAGAACTGTTGTCTTGTGAGTACCCGGTCGCAAAGGACGGGTATGTTTCCTCGAGCTGGTAAGCCATGCGAGGAGCCCCAGTTGTAGGGGTCTGAAACTCGTGAACTACGTCTATTCGGTTGTTGAAAGGCCGGAATACGTGAGTTTCTGATTGTGTTGGAACCCTCTGTGTTTCAAGAGGGGTTGGCGTAATTCGCCGGGAGATCGGCGTGTGAAACGCCGGTGATTGTCGCCGCAGGGAAGCCTGAGCTCCCCGGGCCCGGGTAGGCAGCGCCATTATGGGGCGACGTTAGCACCAAGCCCGTGCCCCTTGATTGTTTGGGCCGGCTATGGGTTGAAGCGCCCGCGAGATTCTCACGAGGCACGGAAGGGCGGTCGGGCGTTGAAACCTCGTTTTCGGCCGCATTGCCTTCGTGTGTATCCCCAAGAAGGCAGAAGCTAGGCGTCCGCTCCATTCTCGGGGAATTCTTTTAGCTCTGAAAAGAAATAAAGTCGGGGATGACCGCTTCGGAGATGTAAACTCACGTGAAACGGGTCCGCCCGGGGTCGACCGCTTAACGAAAGAGTGAAGCCCTTTCGATAATGCGGGTCCGCCGAAATATGTAACGACTGGGCTGTTTGTGGGCCCTGTTTGATTGAGGTCGTACGGCTTGTCCCAGCAGGCGGTTCGAAGATAAATCTCCGAACCCGGGGGCAAGACTTACTGCTCCAAGACGGTGCCGCCTCGTCGGGTTACCGTCTCGGGCCCCGGCCTTATACAGGGGCTGAATAGGGTGGTAGACGAAGTATCTAGCTCGACCTATTCGGACGTCTGGAAGTTCTAGTAGGCGGGAGTTTCTCTTCTCTACAAGCCGGTGGAGTTGAATCGCAGCCAGCTTATAAATTCATCTTCCGGTTCAGCCAGGGGAGTTGTATCGCTTCTGGTTTGCAGGAGAAGGTCTTCTTAGAGAGGAGAAGGTTGTAGATTGCTTGCTGTGATCGGTATGAGCTACTGTGCCATGGGATGCTGTATTTATATCCCTCACAGAGTCAGGGGTGGCTCGAGATCGGCTCGCCCAGTGTAATCTGTAGTGTGATCTGTTGGGCGTGAAGGGGGGGGTGAAGCGGCTTTTTCCCCTCCTCCTCACTAGGGCGTGCTTGCCTCGTTTGCCCTTGACTCGGGGTTTCAAAGTCGTTTGTTATAAGGCAGTCCGACGTCTTTTGTAATATATTATTTGGGGGTGATTTCACCACAGTGATGTGTGCTGTATAATATTCCAACAGTCCAAAACAATTTTTTTTTTTTTTTTTTTAATTTTAAGGATATGAATGTACAGTTATTACGTACATGAATATAATAAGGTAAACCTACATAAATCAGTCCTCTGTCGTTCTTTGTCTTTTTGGCAGAGCTGGCTCGTCATCCTCACTGCCGTCTGTGACATCTGCTTCTTCGAATGGAGTGAACGTGGTGGGCTGATCGTAGTTCAGTTCTTTGTCAGTGTCGTAGTCTGTGTCCTCTTCATTGGAGTCGGGCTGTGGGGATTTTTCACAGTAGTCCTACAACAGTTTTTGCACTCAGCTGAACAGAGGAGTCCTGCTTTTTTGCAAATGCAGCCTCCTGTAGTGCACCCAGTAGCGCACTTGCACCTGATGATGTCAAGGAGATAGTCTGGAGCTACGTGTGAAAACTCCCCACAGCCCGACTTCAATGGAGAGGACACAGACTACGACACTGACGAAGAACTGAACTATGATCAGCCCACCACGTTCATTCCATTCGAAGAAGCAGATGTCATAGGCAGTGAGGTTGACGAGCCAGCTCTGCCAAAAAGACAAAGATCGACAGAGGACTGATTTATATATACCTTATTATATTCATGTACGTAAAACTGTACAGTGATGTACTTGCAGTAAATAGTGGCGCTGCCTACACGGGCCCGGGGAGCTCAGGCTTCCCCGCCGCAGCAATCACCGGCGTTTCACACGCCGATCTCCTCTTGAAACACAGAGAGTTCCAACACAATCAGAAACTCACGTATTCCGGCCTTTCAACAACGGAATAGACGTAGTTCACGAGTCTTAGACCCCTACAACTGGGGCTTCTCGCATGGCTTACCAGCTCGAGGAAACATACCCGTCCTTTGCGACCGGGTACTCACAAGACAACAGTTCTTTTCAGAACTTCCAGTCTTCCACTTTTAATGAACAAAAAGGTACTTTTCAAGACCTACAGACTTCCACTACCAGTGGGCACAAAGAGGTCCCTCGACGGATGAAACATATCTCTCCCATGCAAGAGATATTCAAAAAGAACGGCACATCGCCACTCTACATGGCGAGACATTTGCCTATGAGTCCGACAAATATCACCCCTTTGGAAACAGGGATAAACACCAATCTGAAGGTACTTTTCAGCACCTTCAACAAGTTCCTCATCAAGGAACAAACCCGAATCACCTGACTCATGAAATTCTCCCGACTCAGAATTTGTCTAAAGGCATTCCTCTAGGGGTACCTACCCCTAATCTCCCGATCAGAATATAGGCTATATTCTATTCGCTTTCCCCCACTCTTTCGACCTTAAAATTCCGTTTTTTACCTAAATTTTGACGTTCTTCTCGCTCTTTTTGAGCTTCCCCTACCCCTATGAACGGCCGTCGAAAATTCCGGAAAAATACCGGTTTCGTAGGTTTTTGTACGAGGAAGACGAGGGCGCGATCGGATTGCGAAAAAAATATCGGAAAATGCGTAAAAAAATGAAATAGTACGAACCTGTTTTCTCGAAAATTCTGACGAAAAACTTTGTTTTTGTCATTAAAATTGACCCCATAAAGAGACGTTTTCCAGGACGGTGTTCGCGAGGGAAATACAGTTTTGACTCCGCCAACTCTGAATCCGAAATCGAATATCGAAAAAAAAAGGAACGGAGAGTTGGCCAAATGCGAGGGGAAGGGAGGCAAAGCGATTAAAATGAGAAGTTAATAGTGCCGTCCAATCCAGCTCAGGCGGGTAGGCCCCCCTGTTATCTTTACCTTCGAACCTCTTGATCTCGGCTCCCGTGTGAAAGACTGGGAAAAGGATAGATAAGCCCTTCTTCGCAGATAAAATAATGGCCTACCTATAGAAAAATAGACGGAGAGAACAAATACGTACAAACTTTAACATCCGACAGTTCTGTTAGTACTGAAATGTTTTTAAAACTAAACTTTTCGTGGTTCCAAATTATGTGCCGCTTTTGATAGTCATTTCAAACAGAAAAAAAGTTCTGCCAACCAAGTTGGGTGGGCAGTATAAATTCCGCACATAGAAAACGCGACAAATTATTCTGCAGCAATTTATTATTTTCGTTTTGCCCCTTTTATAAGATATATATTTTTTTTATTCCCTTGGGATTATCTATAGAAAGGGATAGTTGGAGATTTTCAAATTTTCCACCCCCTCCCAAGCCATAGGCTGTAGGTCTCGATGGTATGGGGACTGTGTCCAGTCGCATCTATACATCCCACACCGAGAAAGTGAGAAAACCCACCCCTAGTGACCGAAGCGAGCAAAATCCCCTACACACGTCGGGTTTTAACGGGGTTTTTCCTACGAACTCGGGATGGACAAAATATCCCACGTATCTATACATCCCACAGAGAGCGAGTGAAGCGAGCAACATCCCCTACACAGTTCAAACCACCTTCAGTGTTCCACCGTTTCTAATCATTCAACATGTCCCACTCAACATTAAAGACCATTGTATCTACGAGTATAAGGCTATCTCTCCTATTTATAAGAACTTCCTCACATATTTTAACATGGGCTGTAGGGCTCGATGGTATCCCACTATATCCCACCGCATCTATAAGAGTAAAATTTCGACGGTTTTTGCTCGGGTTGGTCTTAAAATGTTGGTTGGAGTTCCAATTTGATCCCATGCGAGTTTCGAGACGTGAAATTCTTTTTTCAAATTGTAGTGAACAAAAACTTGGACAAAAATGTTGGTTTTCGGAGCCGCTCTTCCTAATTACGTCGAAACGAAGAAGTTCTGAACTTTGTATTTCCAACCTCTTGAAAATGATAGCCCTTCTACGCAAATAAAATAATGGCCTACCCATAAGAATAATTGAAGGGGAAAACAAATAAGTACGAACAGTTCTAAAATTTTACAACTGAAATGTTCTTAAAACTATATTTTTCGTGGTTCTATATAAGGTTTGATTGTCATTTCCAACAGAAAAAAAGTCTGCCAAGTTGGATAGGCAGTATAACTTCCTCACTTATTGAAACATGGATTATTAAACCTAATGAACTTTTAGTGGTTCCACATAGTTTTATAAGATTTAATAATATTTGAAAGTAATTCCCTACAGAAAAAAAACCTCTGCCAAGTTGTTAGGGCCTCAAATTCCTCATATATTGTACATATAGACATAGAGAATTAGTAGAAGAACAAAGTACGAGTCGAAATGATTGAAAAGTCCACGTTATAAGAAATTGAAGTTTGCGCATGCCCAAAAACTACTATAAATCCAACGGCAATATATATATTGGATATTGCATGGATATTACTTTTTTTAAGATGGGTGGGAGTATAACTTCCTCACATATTGTAACATGGTCGTATAGAATTATTAGTTGAAGAATTGAAATGCTCTTAAAACTATAGGTACTTTTCGTGGTTCCAAACAGAATGCCGCGTTTGACAGTAATTTCCAACAGAAAAAAACGTCTGCCAAGTTGGGTGGGCAGTATAACTCCCTCACATATTGTAACATGGGCTGTAGGTCTCGATGGTATCCCACTACATCCCATCGCATCTATACATCGCACACCAAGCAAGCAAAGCGAGCGACATTTCCTACACACACCGGATTTCAACGAGGTTTTCCCTATAAACTTGGGATGGACTATATCCCATCGCATCTATACGTTCCACGAAGACCGTGCGAAGGGAGCGAGACAACCCACCTCAAACGAGCGAAGCGAGCAATATCCCCTAAACACTTAATCACCCCTAATAATCCACCGTTTCCTATCATTCTACATGACCCACTCAACAGTAAAGACCATCGGAACTAGGCAGCCATACCGAGCGAGTGAAGCGAGCGAGAAAACAATTCTATACTTATATTTTTTAAAAAGTATTCTGTCTGTCTGTGTCGCTTTCACGGCGGAATGGACGATGGGATCCGAACGGGTTTTTTTTATCGCTATGTTTTATTCATTTTCCCCCACCCAAACCATAGACTGGATGGCGGGAGGGGGGGGGGGAGCTCCTTTTAATACTCGTTTTTTTCCCGAGCGCCCGATCTTCCATCCGCTGCCACATTAAAATCTGATGGAAAGCACTTCGTATTTCAGCTACAAAGCTTAGTTTCAAGACCCGTAGAATGAAAAAAATGCGTGCCCCGCTATGGTTTTTTCCTCCTTAGACCGAGAAAATTTCGACGATTTTTGCTCGGGTTGGTCCTAAAATGTTTGCTGAAGTTCCAATTTGATCCCATACGAGTTTCGAAACATGAAATTCTTTTTTCGTAGACGAAAACGTTGGTTTTCAAACCGCTCTTCCTTATTCTGTCGAAACGCAGTTACTCTGAACTTTGTATTCCAACCTCTTGAAAAGGATAGCGCTTCTAAACAGATAAAATAATGGCCTTCCTTTAGAAAAATAGACGGGGAAAACAAATACATACAAACATTTATTTTAACATCCGACAGTTCTGTTAGCACAGAAATGTTCTTAAAACTAAACATTTCGTGGTTCCACATAAGGTGCCAGGTTTGATAGTCATTCCCAACAGAAAAAAGATTAGTTCAGTATTGCTAAAAATATTAGTGCAGTATTAGTTCCTCACATATTGAAACATGGACGTATAGAATTAGTTGAAGAATTTAAATGTTCTTAAAACTTTTCGTGGTTCCACATGATCTTTTTTCGATGGCCCTTCTACGCAGATAAATGGCCTATCTTTATTGAACCTAATGAACTTTTCGTGGTTCCATACAGGTAGCTTTATAAGATTTAATTCGTTTGAAAGTAATTTTCACATATTGTAATATGGACGTATATAATTGGTTGAAGAATAGAAATGATCTTAAAACTACAGTTTTCGTGGTTCCACATAATCTTTATTTGATAGCCCTTCTTCGCAGATACTAAATGTCCTATTTTTATTAAATCTAATGTACTTTTCGTGGTTCCACATAGTTTTATAAGATTTATTTATTTATTTGAAAGTAATTCCCAACAGAAAAAAAACAACTGCCAAGGTGGGAGGGCAGTTTAAATTGCTCACATACATAGAACATGGACATATAGAATTAGTAGAAGAACAATGTAAGAGACGAAATGATTGATAAGTCGATTTTATAAGAAATTAATGTTTGCGCATGCCCAAAGACTACTATAAAACTACTATAAATCCAACGGCAATACTATTAGATATTACATAGATATTACCTTTTATAAGATTTGATTTTTTCTGCTATTTTCTTAGGATTGTCAATCGGAAGGGATTATAAGCAATTTTCAAATTTTCCACCCTCATCCGAACCATGGATCGTAGGTCTCGATGGAATCACACTATATCCTTTCGCATCTATACATTCCACACCAAGCGACCGAAGCGAGCAACATTCCCTACACAAGTCGGATTTCAACGAGGTTTTTCTTGCAGACTCGGGATGGACAAGGTTTTTCTTACGGACTCGGGATGGACCCGTCGCATCTATACATTCGACAAAGAGCGTGCGAAAGGAGCGAGACAACCCGCCACAAACGAGCGAAGCGAGCAACATCCCCTACACACGTTAAACCTAAACTTTTCGTAGTTCCACATAATTTTTCGTGGTCCCTCTTGAAAAACATCGCAGAAGGTAACGCGTTTGAAAGTCATTTCCAACAAAAAAAAAGTCTGCCAAGTTGGGTGGGCAGTATTACTTCCTCACGTAGAAAATGCAGCAAATGTTTGACCCAGTTAATGTTGACGGTTTTATCTCGGGTTGGTCTTAAATGTTCGTTGGAGTTCCAATTCCAATTTTCAGCTATTTTTAATCACATTTTTGTGCACCAAGGCCATTAGGCTATAGGCCTGCTGCTTCCACGGGCGTCACTATTCAGAAGGGCCAGAAGGGTCACGCCATGGTTACAGTATGTGCCTCTTTCTGAATGTTACGGAGGTCATTCTTTTACCACGGCGAGACCCCTTCAATGTCCACCTTGGAAATGTGCGAGTTAGGCTGTAAATTGTTCCCTACCAATTTCATTTTTCTCAAATTATTACTTCATTCTGCGCTTTTCGCTAATGTAAATGGCCTCAAACATAACTTTTCAGTCAAACAAATGACCAATTTCAACTTTTTACGTTACCTATAACTTGATTGACTATATTCCGCTTGGAGTTTTTTATGATTATTAAAACCAATTCAATGCTCAGTACATTTATGTTATTTTCAGTTGGTAGGTACCTGCTAACTTAAATATCGTTATACTGAGATCTCGTTTTAATTAATTGCATTAATTTTCCCTCTGCAGGTTCTTAAATCTACGCAGGCATATAATTGATGTCAACGGATCTGCAATTCGAAATGGACCTGCTTTGTAATATCAAGAATTCAATATCATTGCACACCAGAGCTGTGGGGCCTCTGAGCCTAATTTGTTTCTTAATTGTCTTATGAAGCTGAAACCTGAAATCTAGCTCTTTTTTTGGAGATCTGGAATTTAAAAAAAGAAAGTATGGAGGGACGCAGATCAGCTTCGGAGCCTCTAAGGCTAATTTCTTTCCTAATCGATCGATTCACGGTGCTGTTATTTAGATGGAGCTCCTTTGGGACACTTCGGAAACAATTACGAGGTACGGTGGCGCACTGATCAGCTGAGGGACCTTTAAGCCTACCCCCCCCCCCCCCCCCCCCAAACTGTTAATAATAAAATCGCCTGGTCCGGAATTGTAAAGGTGTGAACCCTTTTGGGAGGCACGATGCGCCTTGTTTCTGATCATATATGTTACGAGGTTTAATAATTATAGATCAATGATGATAGCCTTTAGAAGGACTATCGAACAAAGGAATAATGAACCTTTGTGTAATAATTTGCAGCGTTTTTTATTCGATTTTTGGATTCTGCACATCTTGAAACGTAAACCAAAAATTTCCAGGTGAAGGGGGTTAAAATATATATATATATATATATATATATATATATATATATATATATATATATATATATATATATATATATATATATATATATATATTTTTTTTTTTTTTTTTTTTTTTTTTTTGGTCGATTACAAAGGTTCATTGGTATTGAAAATAATAAACCAAAAGTGATTTTCCCCGCTCCAATTCAATTTGGCCGAAGTTTGGGACATGTCCGAACTCTAACATTTAAATTTAAAATTGTTTAACATCGTCAAGCACAATGTTCTGTCTCAACCAGTCGGCGTCTTCGAAATATGATTTTAGGTTTTTTCCACGAAAATTCGGTTTTTGCTTTGAAACCATATCTCCCTACTTTAAATCAATAAAAAACGTTTCACCATCTCTTTGAAGTTATTGCTAAATTTCCTAAAAGATGTGTCCTTTCATTTTCGAAAAATACCAAATAAAGCCTAAACATGACGGTGTAGAAAAATAAAAATTTCTTTAAATATTTGAAACTAAACTAAGTACCTCTAACAAAAAAATATCCGCAAGATTGTCAAATGCCACAGGAAATTTCTTAAGTACTAAAGTAATTTTTCAAACGGTATGGTCAAGTTTGAGATTTACTTTCGATTTGGTAGAGAAATTGAAGCTGGAGCACGCTGGTTTCTACTTAGAGGAGGTGGTGGAAGAAGTCTCTTAAACTTTACATGCTGCATGACTGGAACATTTTTTACGATTATTTTCCCAACTGGCCAAAAATACAGGGGCAGGCCCCTCCCCCCTCTTTCTCCAACCCCTCTGGTAACCAGGTTGCTATCATGGTCAGATAGATGGGAATTAAAGCGAGAAATGCACTGTTTCACATCCAAAAAAGAAATATAAGCCAAGGCAGGTAAACAGGTCGTAAAAGATGCAAAAACAACCAACAGATTTTTTCTTTTTTTTTAATAAAAAAGTTCCAGACATGCAGCATAATTTTATGAGCGAATTTTCTTAAATTTGGTATCGTACTATATTAAGTTACGAGTACATTAAAGTAAAGGTAGAAAATATATAAATAAGGAAACATGAAATAAATTAGGACGAAATCTTAGAAAAATTGAAAAAATATTTAGAACAATAAAAATAAAAATAAAATATTGGAGGTGCGATGGTGAGGTGTTGTACCGGTTGAGGCCAGGTGGATATCGGGGCTCCAAGACACATATATGTGCCTGCTCAGTGATATGAAGCTTAACGGGCGTCACTTTATCTGATACCTAACTTATTTATCACTTTAAGCCGATAGCACTGATTGAATCCCAATTCATGAGATGTTGCATGTTGGGCCACTGAATGACCATCGCCATGAAGAGTTGCGCTGCGGTGATTGTTCATTCTTAAATTTACCTGAGACGCTTCACCAATATAAAACGCAGGGCAAAATATTCGCATTCCAGCATGTATATGCAATTAAGGGATTGACAGTGTGCAGACCCTCTAACCGGATAATCTTGAAAATCATTTGGACTCGTGAAGGTGGCACAGTGGTGGTACAGGGGATGGCAATCTCACATAATATACATCTGGGTCTACCACATGGTTCCTGTCTTTGGGCAGGGTCCCTAGGGGTAGGTTCTTCGTTTCACTTCAACAACATATTCCCTAAGTTCTTAGGTCAGGAGAGGGGCCTCTGGGGAGATATCTCGCTTAATCGGGTCTTGCGCCAGAATCGGAAAAAGTCATCTGAGGATAGCATTTAGCTTCTGAATACCTGGGAAATACGTAGTGACTAGAAATGGTCCATCTCGATGTCTTCTTTCATTTGGCCCTTCATATATATTTGAAATATATTGGATATTTTCTTCATCGAAATCCGTTTTGAGGCATTGTCAGGATTCGTATCAGAATGCATCAAAACGGATTTCAATGAAGAAAATTTTTCATTTTAAAATTTTTGGAGCCATTGCAATAGTTTCATTTTCTACGAAAATTCGCTAAAATGGGTGCTTTTGGTGTGACGGACTGCAATGCTCAGAGTGTAGGTACCTTCACAGAATACTGAAGAACCAAATTAATAATAGGCGTGGGTGTAGACAAGTTCTGCTCCCCATATGAACTGGGTAGCAACTGACGACTGGGACAACCTACTCCGATGAAAAGACGCCCTCGTAGTCTCCCCTAGGCAGGTACCGGAATTTACCTAGCCCAGATATATAATCAATCTTATAAGATGATTTCAAAGCTTTACGAAAATAATAGTCCAATTTCGGATATGGAAAGGATAACTAGGGATAACTAGTCTTGTGTAGAAACTCAATACTGTTTACAAAACTTTACCTAACGACTCAGCCATCACTCCCTACATGATTATTATTAGTAATGAAATATATCTTAGGAACTCAACTAGAAATCACAATCGAGCAAGCACAAGACAAGATTCCACGGCATGTCGCAGAATCACAGGAAACAGGTAGGAGGCCCAAGAGTGGAAGAGGGGTTCCCACTGTGGAGGAACCAATCCGCATCAAGACGAAATCGGCTCTTGGAGTTTAGAGCTGGAAAAATGTTTGTGCGAGAGAACATGGTACACCCAGATACAAGGAAGGGAATAGTCTACATATATCAGGTAGGTAACTTCTTACAGTGAAAACATATGTTGCATCGAGGCATCACTCACGACAGGGCCTACAAATTCTTCGTTATATAGATAGATTGGTACACATATACCAATGTTGTTCGTTCTTCAGTATTAGGTACAAAATCCAACGCCCGAGTTAAATATCCATATCGAACAAGTCACAACGGCGACTTCTGTTGATGAACACGATATTGGGTCCACACGTCAATTGAGGTCGCGTTTTTCGGCATTTAACCCCCTTACAATCTTCCCTTGAATGTGCTCCTCGATGATCTCTTATCTCTATCTCTATTATACTAAAAGAATGAAACTCCATCTGTTTGCCCATCCTATGCAAGGCCAAACTGCACTTCTATGAGTGGGGGGATCTTCTTGGATTTCTCGGAAAGGGTGCATAATTTTCAACTCCCACGCGAACCATGGGGAGATGGGTGGGAGCGCCTTTTAATGCGCGTTTTTTTCCCGAGCGACCGATCTTCTATCCGATGCCACATTAAAATTTGATGGAGAGCACTTCGTATGTCAGCAACAAAGTTACGTTTCAGGACCTAGAACACAATGGCGCCATTAAAATCGCTGAAAGATGCTGTCTTCCCGGAGAAATCAGCGGAAGAATGCGGAAAATGACGATAAAAATTCCGTAGTTACTCTGAACTTTGTAATCCAACCACTTGAAAAGGATAGCCCATCTACGCAGATAAAATCATGGCCTACCTTTAGAAAAATAGACGGGGAAAACAAGTACGTACAAACATTTAACATCCGACAGTTCTGTTAGTACTGAAATGATCTTAAAACTCATTTCGTGGTTCCACTTGAGGTGCCGCGTCTGATAGTCATTTCCAACATCTATACATTCCACAAAGAGCATGCGAAGGGAGCGAGACAACCCATCACGTTGCGAGCAACATCCCCTACACACGTTAAGCCTAGGTACCCTTAGTCATTCCTAATACCTACCCTACCGTTTCCAAGCATTCTACAAGTCCCACTCGACTGTAAAAGACCATCGAATGTTTACAGACATACCGAGCGAGTGAAGCGACCAACATCCCATACATGTCTCAATTGTAATACACCTCAACTGGGGGGACCACGGGGGGGGGGGGGGGGGGGCGGACCCTCCCCAGCTGGAAGTGGAGGCGAGCGAACCGGCTACTTATGAGAATGAAACTCGGTCTGTTTATCCATGCTATGCACTGCATGGCACAGACGTGGTCTATCCACGTCTACGAGTGTGGGGATCTTCTTCTTAGCATAAGCGATTTTAAATTTTTCTACTCCCACGCGAACGGGTAGACGGGTGAGATGGGAGTGGGAGCCCCTTTTAATGCGCGTTTTTTGTCCGAGCGCTCGATCATCTATCTGCTGCCACATGTAAATTTGATCGTATGTCAGCGACAAAGTTACGTTTCTGGATTCGTAGAACGCGATGATGCCATCAAAATTTCCGAAAGATGCTGTTTTTCCGGAGAAACCAGCGAGAATATGAGGGAAATTAAGATAAAAATGCGTTCCCAGCTTTGTTTTTTCCCACCTTAGATCCAGTAAATATCACCGGTTTTTGCTCGGATTGGTCTTGTGATATGTCCGTTGGAGTTCCAACTCGGTCCCATGCGAGTTTCGACACATGAAATTGAGTTTTCCGTTTGTAGTGAACGAAAATGTAGACGAAAACGTACGCTCTTCCTTATTCCGTCACTATGCCTGCGAACCTCTTGATCTCGGGAAGTTTCCCTTTTGCCCGTTTCCCCATTAAATAATAGCCTATCTCTACTAAACCTAATAAACTTTTCGGGGTTAAACATAGTTTTATAAGATTTAATTTGTTTGTTAGTCATTTCCAACAGAAAAAAAACGTCTGCCATGTTGGGTGGGCAGTATAATTTCCTCAAATATTGTAACATGGACGTATAGAATTAGTAGAAGAACGAAAATTTAACATCCGACAGTTCTGTTAGTACTAAAATATTAGGTGGGCAGTATAGCTACCTAACATATTTTAACTGGACGTATAGAATCAGTTGAAGTTTTATTGGTTCCATATACTCTTTATTTGGTAGCCCTTCTTTGCAGATAAATAGCCTATCTAAATTGAAATAAATATAAACAATTAAAATAAATACCTATGAATATTGTTTTCCTTGATTTCATGTGAAAATGAGAACTGTAAATATACGAATCCTTGAAAAAACTGGAACTACTGATGCCAACTGGAAAAAAGTATGCCAAGTTGGGTGGGCAGTATAACTTCCTCCCACATTGTAACATGGACGTATAGAATTATTGGGTAGCCCTTCTATGCAGATGAATATGCCACTTTTATAAGATTTATTAATATTGTTATTTTTTATTTTATTTATTTATTTTTCTCGTTTATTTATTTATTTTTTTCGCCATTTCCTCGGGATTGTCTATAGAAAGGGATTGGAAACAATTTTCAAATTTTCCACCCCCGCCCGAACCATGGGCTGTAGTTCAAGGTGGTATGGGGACTATATCCGGTCGCATCTATATATATCCCACACCGAGCGAGCGAGAAAACCCACCCCTAGCAAGCGAAGCAAGCAACATCTTCTACACACGTCGGATTTCAACGGGGTTCTTCCTAAGATCTCGGGATGGACTATATTATATTCCATCGCATCTATGCATTCCACAACGAGCGAGAAAAGCGAGCAACATTCCCTGTACATATCAAATCACCGTTACTGATCCACCGTTTCCAATCTTTCTACATGTCCCACTCAACAGTAAAGACCATTGGATCTATACAGACATACCGAGCGAGCGAAGCAAGCGAGAAAACTAATCTAGTGGACCCGTAGAACACGATGTTGCCATCAAAATTGGCGAAAAATGCTGTCTTCCCGGAAAAGTCAGCGAGAATGTGCAGGAAATGACCAAAAAAATTCGTTCCCCGCTATGGTTTTTTTTCCGCCTTGGACCAAGTAAATTTCAACGTTTTTTGCTCGGGTTGGTCTCAAAATGTTGGTTGAAGTTCCAGTTTGGTCCCATGCGAGTTTTGAGACATGAAATTGAGTTTTCCGGCTGTAGTGAACGAAAATGTAGAGGAAAACGTAGTTATTCTGATCTTTGCCTTCAAACCTATTGGTATCGGGAAGTTTCCTGTTTGCCCTTCTACGCACATAAAAAAATGGCGTACCTTTAGAAAAATAGAAAACAAATACCTACGTAAAAACATCCAGCATCTGACTGTTCTGTTAGTACTGAAATGTTCTTAAAACTGTACTTTTCGTGGTTCCACATAAGGTGCCGCGTTTGATAGTCATTTCCGACAGAAAAAAACGTCTACCAAGTTGGGTGGGCAGTATAACTTCCTCACATATTGTAACATGGGCTGTAGGAGCGACGTTATTCATAAGAATTAAATTCCTAGATGTTACTTATAATCGTATAACAAATACAATTACGATCGTTACACCTCAACAATTTTGTTCTATACCGTTCAGAAGTTACTTACATACATATAATCATGATCCTAGAAAGTGATAAAATAAATAATAATACCGTTCATAAGTTAACTATATTATATGATACTGTTCCTAGAAAGTTAAAAATAAATTAGTATTGAGTACCTAACGAATTCAGGACTCTTGTATTACGTCGGGTACATCCATGCCTGTCGAAGACAAATTTAAACAGTTTTTAGCACCTGGGTGTCCTTTATTGTGGAGCTTAATTTTAATAAGTAAAAAAAACCTCTCTTGGGCCCTTAGATGACCTATTTTGGTCATAAAGTTCAACAGTCAATTTAAGTATCATTCCAGACTTTTGAACCGCTAGCTTCTACTTTGTGCCCACCGTGCGGAGTGAGAGCTTTTGGAAAAGGAGAGGTATACTGTTAGTTCGTGGTTTGATAGGTTGGTAGCGCTAGCGAAGCGGCCTGCATGGTGTAACTCAAGACGCCCCTCAAACGAACAAGGTAAATCAGCAGAAGGCAGCTCCGAGGCCGGTGGCCCATTGAGTCATAACATAAGCCACCACGGAATCCCCATTTTTGACAAGAGGTACCTGCTTTTTGGGAGGGTGGGGAGAGGGAAATTGGCATCATAAACAGTGAACTATTTAGGTGAGATAGGAAATGAAAAAGTTATATATTTCCCTAGCAACAATTGCTGTAGGTACGTAGTTAAAAGCATTTAGACAATTTCAGTAGACATTTTCGTAGAACTTTTTTTTTTTTTTTATCTTCTGTGCTGTTGATATCGTTATGTTTTTTTATGTCAATTTGATCAAAACTAAAGCATTCTCCATGTTTAAAAACTAATTTTGAGCGGCATTCGTATCAGCGCGAAATATCCTATTAATTTTGGGAAGGTAGTGCTAGTTTTTTCGCAACTTTTCTTCATTTTTGGACAGTACAAGTTTATGACAAGACTTTACAAAAAATGGTCTTTACTGTCCTTAAATTGGTTTTTATAACCTCCAACGTTTCACCCCAGATGTAGATGTAGATAGAACAAACTCTCAGGGCGGGGATTTTGAGCCCACAGCTTTTTTCTTTAATCGAAAAGACTCAGCCCCCTGATGAGGTGTGGGAGTCGATTGATTAATTGTTCGCTCTGAATAGAGCTCATTGGGGTTTGGCCCCCAAAGAGTTCAATTCTGCGATGGGTGAGTGCAGGGCACTCGAAGATTATGTGGGATGCCGTTTCATCAGTCTCCTCACATAGTCTGCACAGGGTTGAGCTTTGTGTGACCCCTATGCGATGTACCTAGGTGAAATCGTAGGGGTACAAAGCCGGTTATAAGGCCAGCCATTGTTTTTAGTTCCCTACGGTTTTTCCTAAATAGGCCTTCAGTAATTTTGGTGTTGGGTTCAGCCACCATAAGTTTACTGTGGGCGTGTCCTTCAATATTGGATGATCTTATAGTGGTTTGTTGGTTGACCCACGTGTTGATGGTTCTTCTGAAGGTAGTTTTTGGTAGACCGACTGCTGGCTCAGGCCCTACAAATGGGGTTTGGGAGCCCCTTCTCTCGACCTCGCCAGCCTTTTATTACCAATAATGCTATTGTGCCCCGGCACCCACTCCAGGCGAACGCGGTGATGTTTGGCTAGTGTTGAGGGTTTGCATGCAGCACCATACCACTCAGGAACTGGAGCTTCTTCAGAGAGACCATATTTGAAATAGGTATACAATTAAAAGTTTATTTATTCATTTTGAAAAATTTTGAATTTCCCTGAAGAAGCCACAGTTCCTGGGGAGAAACGTTGGAGATAATAAAAAAAAACCAATTTAAGGACAGTAAAGGCATTTTTAGCATGGAACATGCTTTAGCCATCACCTAACTAGGCCAAAACGTGACGAAACCGTGGAACGGTCCCAACATCCCAACAGAGTGGAAAGTAATCCAGTTTTACTTTCCCAACCGAGTGTAAAGTTGACATTTTGAAAATTTGACATGGACACGTCTTTGTGCTGGGGGTCATGGAAAAATGTAATGAAATTTTCATCCCTAAAAATGTAACGCTTTTTTTACTTTTCCAGCATCCCAACAGAGTGGAAAGCAATCTCTATTTTTACTCTCCCAACATCCCAACATAGTTTAAAGTTGAAATTTTTAAACATAAACCAACCAATTTTTGACATTTTATGTCTTTGCTATGGCACATAAACTAAAAAAACGTCACGGAAAATAATTGCTCACGAAAATTGTCCCAAGTGGCCACAACGATGATTATGACCATCAGAAATGACGTTGATTTGGTATGTAGCCCCTTGAGGGACTTCTGAACACAACTGACCGATCCCAAATCAGCTGAGTGGCTCTAGAATCCAGTTTTTTCCCTAATGATCCCACGATTCTGAGATTTGGTATGTGGGCCCTTGAGGGACTTCTGAACACAACTGACCGATCCCAGATCAGCTGAGTGGCTCTAGAATCCAGTTTTTTCCCTAATGATCCCACGATTCTGAGATTTGGTATGTGGGCCCTTGAGGGACTTCTGAACACAACTGACCGATCCCAGATCAGCTGAGTGGCTCTAGAATCCAGTTTTTTCCCTAATGATCCCACGATTCTGAGATTTGGTATGTAGCCCCTTGAGGGACTTCTGAACACAACTGACCGATCCCAGATCAGCTGAGTGGCTCTAGAATCCAGTTTTTTCCCTAATGATCCCACGATTCTGAGATTTGGTATGTGGGCCATTGAGGGACTTCTGAACACAACTGACCGATTACAGATCAGCTGAGTGGCTCCAGAATCCAGTTTTTCCCCTAACGATCCCACGATTCTGAGATTTGGTATGTAGCCCCTTGAGGAACTTCTGAACACAACTGACCGATCCCAGATCAGCTGAGTGGCTCTAGAATCCAGTTTTTTCCCTAAAGATCCCACGATTCTGAGATTTGGTATGTGGGCCCTTGAGGGACTTCTGAACACAACTGACCGATTACAGATCAGCTGAGTGGCTCTAGAATCCAGTTTTTTCCCTAATGATCCCACGATTCTGAGATTTGGTATGTGGGCCCTTGAGGGACTTCTGAACACAACTGACCGATCCCAGATCAGCTGAGTGGCTCTAGAATCCAGTTTTTTCCCTAATGATCCCACGATTCTGAGATTTGATATGTGGGCCCTTGAGGGACTTCTGAACACAACTGACCGATCCCATATCAGCTGAGTGGCTCTAGAATCCAGTTTTTTCCCTAATGATCCCACGATTCTGAGATTTGGTATGTAGCCCCTTGAGGGACTTCTGAACACAACTGACCGATCTCGGATCAGCTGAGTGGCTCTAGAGTCCAGTTTTTTCCCTAATGATCCCACGATTCTGAGATTTGGTATGTGGGCCCTTGAGGGACTTCTGAACACAACTGACCGATCCCAGATCAGCTGAGTGGCTCTAGAATCTAGTTTTTGACATTTTATGTCTTTGCTATGGCACATAAACTAAAAAAACGTCACGGAAATTGCTCACGAAAATATTCTGATGATTTCCGCTTACAACCGAGTCGTTGCTAGGGAAATGGTACTTCGTCGTTTTTCATCTCACTAAATTCGTTGTTCATTCGTTCGAAAGCTCTCGATTTATCCAACCATAATATTTTAACTACTGCGAAGTGCGTGGCCAACAAGCTGAGTTATGAGCATGGTTATTTGAATAATAAATTGTGTACACTCAAGTGATCATTCTCAATAATTGATATTGTGAACATAACTGCACCCGCTTGTTAAATTTTGATGATACGAGTCTGCAACTAAAGACATAAAATGTCCCAATGTGTTGCAGACTCGTATGCAAGCGTCGAAATGGTGTTTCTGATTTTCTTTTGATTTTCACGTACAACGGCTTGTTGCTGGGGAAATGAAACTTCTCCATTTTTTACCATACAAAAATCGTTCTCCACTCGCTGGAAAGCTCTCGATTTATCACGCATTTCTTTCGTACTTGTTCTTCTATTCATATCGTAGTTTTATATTTATTTATGTTATAAATGGATATAGTAAACAATGCCGCTTGTTTTGTTGTCACTTGGTTGAGAAGTTAATTTTGGTTATAGTAATTGTGGACGCGCACCATTACAGAAAATTGCCTACTTAGGTACTCTGTTCTAATTTCGATTTGTAAAACATTTATGTTGTAGTTTTAGATTTATTTACATTTACGAATTAGCGGGAAGAAAGCATGTTCCATGTTTTAGCACTTTAGCCGAAGGCTCAAGGTGGAAAGTTATCGAGGGTCCAGGGGGGCGGGGCCCGAAGGGCCGAGTTTCCCTAAGCCTAAATACCTAACCGTAGATGGAGGTAACTTCGGCCGGTCGAGGTAACTTCGGCCATTTCGTATTTTAGCGGAAAATGTGGATCTGGACGGTAACGTGAACCAAGGAGCGGGAGAAAAACCAACTCGTTGTTTTAGCATGTTATAAACAAACTGATCCTTGGCAGTGTTTTCTCCCGATTCGACTTTGCGGTTGTACTGTAAGTATCTAATGTTTTACCTAAATTATCACTTTTTGGAATAACACGAAAAGGTTTGCCTGTACAGCAGAAGCTAAAAATGACTCGGATGTAAGCTCACCATGTTCGTATCAAGTACGATGTTGGCTACATTTCCCCCGAGTTTCGTAGTTTTACCTTTCAATTCGTGACTTCTACAGCAACAATTTCGTAAAATTTATGTTCTAGGAGGTAACTTCGGCCATGGTATCCAAGTATGAGAAGAAGGTGGGAGGCCCTCCAGTGTCAAGCATAGAATCCAAAATACATGGAAAATGCTATAAGAGAAGTTTTTCTATGTTGGCAACATTAAAAGTAAAAAAAAAAAAATGTTTTCGATTTTTTTTTTTTTTTTTTTTTTTTTTTTTTTTTTTATTTTTTTTTTTTTTTGTTTTTTTAAGGAAACATGAAGGGAAGAAGAATGTTTATTTTTCGCTCCCCGAAGTGGAAGACAGGGCTGATGTAGGAACCAACCAAGTACGATGTTGGCTACATTTCCCCCGAGTTTCGTAGTTTTACCTTTCAATTCGTGACTTCTACAGCAACAATTTCGTAAAATTTATGTTCTAGGAGGTAACTTCGGCCATGGTATCCAAGTATAAGAAGAAGGTGGGAGGCCCTCCAGTGTCAAGCATAGAATCCAAAATACATCGGTACAGCAGAAGCTAAAAATGACTCGGATGTAATCACCATGTTCGTATCAAGTACGATGTTGGCTACATTTTTTCGTAGTTTTACCTTTCGATTCGTGACTTCTACAGCAACAATTTCGTAAAATTTATGTTCTAGGAGGTAACTTCGGCCATGGTATCCAAGTATGAGAAGAAGGTGGGAGGCCCTCCAGTGTCAAGCATAGAATTACATGGAAAATGCTATAAGAGAAGTTTTTTTTTTTTTTTTTCGATTCGTTCTCCTCCTAACACAGAGGTCAAATTTTTTTTTTTTTTTTTTTTTTTTTTTTTTTTTTTTTTTTTTTTTTTTTTTTTTTTTTTGAGGAAACATGAAGGGAAGAAGAATGTTTATTTTTCGCTCCCCGATGTGGATGACAGGGCTGATGTAGGAACAAGGACAATTCTAACAAGCCTACTCGCCAATCAGAAACACTGATTTAACATTTTTTTTTTTTTTTTTTTTTTTTTTTTTTTTTTTTTTTTTTTTTTTTTTTTGTTTTTTTAAGACTATTAAAAAATTGATACTACAGTCGCTTAGGAGGGGGAGGCATATTTTTAACTTTGACAAAAATATTTAAAACTAACCAACTGATCTCTTTTTAACCAAAAAATTTTCATTTGTTTTCAAACAATTGCAATGTGCCTTTTCTCAATGTTGTGTTGTTTTTTTAATTTCCAGTGCTATCAACCACTATGGTTTTGTATTTACAAAGAGCCTAGTCATGGTTCGACTGATCTCTTTCTGAAAAAAGAAAAGAAAAATTAAACTGAAAAATCTTTTTGACATGGATATGTCTTTGCTCTGGGGGATCAACCAAAAATTTCCGTGACGCAATATTTGTGTCACAATTTCAGTGTTTTTCACGTACAACCCAGCCGTTGCTAGGGGAATGGAACTTCCGCAGTTTTCATCGCACAGAAATCGTTCGCCACTCGTTAGAAAGCGCTTGATTTATGTGATAAATGTTCACATCTCAAGCTACCAATTTCCCCCTCCTTACGTACCTGGCTACATTCCTAAACTAAGTTGATTGGACTATAAACAATTTTAATAAGCCGGTTACAATATTCTTAACGTAAAGCAATAGCATCATTTACTCCACTCCATAGGAAACATTTTCATCCTCTTGACAACAGTCGACTGTTAACAACAACTCATTGTAGTGGCTTCTCTCTACAGTTATTTTCAACATTTCTATAAGTAAACCGTTGTTTTGTTGGAATTAGTTTAGTCGGGATGCGGCACAAGGGATTTGTTTAAAGTTAAAGGATTTGTTTACAACTCTCAAGGACAACCGTTATGAAATCCCCAATCAAAGACATCCATGTAACATGGTATCTGCTTGTAAAGCAGATAGTGGAACTCGTTTACGAGTTGTTTAGTTAGGTACTTGAATTTTTGAACTAAAAAATGTGCCACTGTTTTGAATAATACCTAGGTATGTACCTATTTTAATGATGGCTAATGATTTTAACGATTTTCATGTTGTTCAGATCTATAGTTGATATGTAGGCATTTTTAACCATATTATGTTGTGCTATCATCACCAAGAGTCGTTGTTCACTGATTTTTATCTCCTGGTTAACGTTTAAGCCTCTAGTACAATGTTGGTTCCTTATTAAGGTCATTTCCAGAAGATTGTGAGATTGCTAAGGTTGTGTGGTTATGGTATACCTACCAAATAATATTAACAGTAATTATTATTAAAATCAAATTGTTCCTAATTACAATAAAATATGTTATACTGAAATGGACTGTTTACTTTCATGTTCCTTGCAACATTTTGGTGTTATTGGTTCAGTTCTTTCCGATTCCGCCCTTAGATTCCATCATTTTATTGCCATTTTGGCTCGATTTCACCCTAATTCACATTAAAATGAACGAATCAGGTCGAATAATTATTTTTTTAAACTAGTCTCGTGGCCGAAGTTGCATTAGAAGAAGTGTATTTAATTCGTTTCCATTGCATTTTTGATGGGTGGCCGAAGTTACCTCTACCATAGAGGTACCATAGGATTTTTTTAAACAAAAACTAGTAATCCTACGACAATGCTCCAAAGCTTAAACTATTCTTAAAAAGTACGGGAGTTTAAATTTTTTTTTTTTCAGATTTTTTAAAAATTTCTTTCACACATAAATTCTTAAAAAACGTCAAAAAGTGGCCGAAGTTGCCGCCATCTACTACTTGCCTACCTCAGTCTCCAGCAGCTAATTGGGACTTTTCCCATACCCTTCTCTTTCAACTTTGTTCGATATATATTTTGTAAAGTCTTGCAGACTGCTAGCACAAAAATATAAATAAATATAAAACGTAATAGGTACGTACCTATTTCATTAAGAAATATTAGGTAGACCTAGATAGATAGAAGCAAGATGGATTATGTGGTAGAGATCCATACAACATAAACATAGGTGGTACCTACCTAAGCATGCAGTGTCTGAAATAGCATAATACACAACTGAAATGTGTCAGGACGACGAAGGGGTAATGCACTTCTGCTGGATGGACAGGTCTCGAGGAGTGGCTGAAGATGACATACTAACAATGCCAGCAGATTGCTCTTTCAAGAGAATAGAAAAATGTACGACAGGGCGTGTGTACTTGCTCAAAATGAAAAGTAGCAACAGAACATTATTCTTTTGGATGCAAGAACCTTCAACAGCTAACGATTTACATATTTGCAATAAAGTAAGTATCTCGCACACCAAAGTCAATTTTTTGCATTAATTTACACATACCTACCTAGCCTACATTAAAAACACAAATTCTTTGCTAACTTCATACAGGTTAATTCACTCCTGAACTTCCCACCACCTCGGATGATGTTTCCAGAACAAATTTTCAACAATGAGCTCCAGTTCATATTGAATCAACTAAACTCTGAGCAGTTACATGCCTTATACAACGGAGATGACATAGTGTGGGTGGACGCAAGGTACATAATAGGTATATAATTTTGGTAGCATAGGTAGGTACCTCCCCTTATCACATAGTAGAGCATAGTAACTACCTAGATGAGTGCTTATACATACAATTAATATAAATGACTTTGATTATACTTTAAAAATATAAATTAATTCAATCCCGTCCCAATACGGTGTGTAGTAACGAGAAACATTTACCGCACGGACCTTAAAGTCACGTCAAGTCCATAACGGATCTAGTTGTTACGCTAAATCCATGGAAGGAGGAAATTAACCCTAGTAGGAATAATGGAAGTAGGAAAGAGACCATGGAAGAAGGTTATTTCAGACGATTACGTTTTTTCTGGATTGCGATCCTTTACCGTATCTGTACGGAAGGATGCGTCACCGTAACTCATTGCGTCTGAAACTGAACTCTGCGTTACGGCACTGGATTGTCAATACCGCACGACGTATTGTGTTTTATGGATCTACTAGGAACTCTCTAATAAGTAGATACTTAGAACAGATATGTAGACGGATCGCAATTCGTAAAAAACGTAATTGTCTAAAATAATCTCCTTCCATGGACTCAAATAACCTCCTAGGGATAATTTCCTCCTTCAAAGGATTTAGCGTTACAATTAGATCCATTAAGGGCTTGACGTGACTTTAAGGTGTGGTAAATGTTTCTCGTTACCGCACGCCTTATTGATACTGACACATCTACTAGGAACTCTCTAATAGAGATTTTGTACCTACTACAGTTTTACCGCTATTCTGGGATACCAAAGATCCATTCACAAGAGAGTAAGTTCACATATTATGAAATATATAGTCCTAGAGGAATAACATACTTCGAACCAGGGACGGATTAAAAGGGGGGGGGGATCCCCCCCTCCCCCGAGAGGCAGAAGAAAAAAATACTTATCTGTCGAAGCCAATTTACTAATCTGTGCGTTTGAATTTTGGTAGCCCTACAAACTGTAGGTGTCCACGGGGAATCAATCGGGGATTTGCACGCGGGTATTGTCATAATGTTCATGGGTAAACTCGGAGATTTCCAGAAGCGCTCGAGGGGAAAAATCATCAGCGCTGGTGTTGTGTCCACGTCGTGCTGTCGTCCGTCGTCGCCATTTCGTGAGTAGAGGAGTAGAAAATAAACTTCAGGTGAAATGCGAACTTGAGTTGTTTTTAGTGTTTGAGTTTAGCTCCTTCATGAAACGAGCATGGAAGATAACATCTTTCTTCTTTAACACATAAGGCAGCAGGTAAGGAATACAATTTTTATTGATATGATCGGTGTGATGCCTTTCATTGACATTCATGCCTTTCATTGATTGGTTTGAGGGGATGAGTATTTTGGTAGGCTGTAACTCATCGTGGTTTATTAGTGTTCAAGTATCATGCTGCTCTTAGTTATAAGTCTTAGTACTTGGGTTCAGATTGTAAAGAGTTGACTAGAGTGACAACTTATATGGTAGGTACTAGTTGGGGTATTTAAAGGTAAGCAGTTTGGTTTGTTTTTGGTTTTGGATAATAAAAAACCATTGTTGCGCCAGGTTGTCACTGGTCTGTATTAAATGGTATTACAATGTTGTTAAAATTATGAGGTAATAGTAGAGAGGCAATAAGTCAGGGATATGGGCTTGGTTTAGTAATGCTAGCCTCTACTCACCAGTACTTGTTGATTGTATGAGATGAAATTATTGCCTGGTTGTGGTTCCATGAAATGGCGGTTTGCAAAAGTTTGATGTAGTAAATAATTTATATACCTAATTCATTATATGGGTGATTCTCACAGAAAGGGGCAGAAGTGATGTCCGGACCAGTTGCGGCGACCCAATAAGGATTTGGGAGCTGGCGAAGGTCTTAAATTGTAGTATAGGTTTTTATCTAGAACCCTTTTTTCCATTTTTAGGTTATGTTTATTCCTTTAAATAGAAAATTAACTAAATATAGTCAAATCGTCATCGACCTGTCCTGTCCCAATGCGACCTTCCCAACTTCAAGCTTTAATTAAAGGTCTTTCCGGTTTTGAGTTTGGATTTTATTCAATTTTTCTACATCATTATGATTTCTGGGATGCGTTTCTGATCGATAAAATTAATGTAGAACCGCTAGAAAAGTGTATTTGGATGGAAATATGTGTGTCCGGAGCATCGCCGTCATCGACCTGTCCAATATTGTTTTTCGAATTTTCACGGTCACAATTGTATTTTAGCGGGTTTTTTTTTTTTCGCGCCCTTCTCAGTTACCAGAAAAACCGCCATTCGTTTTAATTCAGTCAACTCGTGGTCGTCAGTGGGAGCAGATGTGTGCTGGACCGTGGGTTGGTCAATCACAATCGTCAGAAACCTGTCCACTTTTTCTAAGTGAGTACTTGAACTCAATTTTTTCTTATTGTTTTATTGTCCTGAAAATTCGAGGACAGGACGATGACGAAAAGGACAGGACGATGAGGAAAAAGGCAAATCTATTATGTTTTTTGGATTTTCTAGTATTCCCGTATTCTCGCATTTAGTAATCCAATATTCTCGTATTGACCATTCAAAACACATATCTACTTAGCCGAACGTTGTGAAGGTCTACTAGGACTAATTCGAGAATTTCTGTCATTCTTCGTTTGTTGGATTCGCCCTACAGTGGTCACGTTTTTCGGTCTTTTGACTCTTCTTTTCGGTTAACGTTTCTTGGCAGTTATAGCAAATTTTCCTTTTATGATGCCAGGACAGGGTGGTGATGCAAATGGTGAGAATCAACGGGTCGCATCATCGCCCTGTCCTAGTGTCATCGACCTGTCCGCCTAAATTTTTAAATATTTTTTTTCTGAATTAATAAAAGCGCTACTGTTTGGATTTGCTTCGAATTTCGATACATACGATATAGAGAGCATCTGTGATTTTTTTCAGCTCGATTCGATCACTTTTTCTTTTTTCAAAAGTCAAACTCAAAACTGACCTTTTCTGTGAGAATCACCCATATAGTGGTTAGCAAAAAAAATTAGACTATAAGGAGTGGACAATCAACAAGTACTGGTGAGTAGAGGCTAGCATTACTTAACCAAGCCCATATTCCTGACTTATAGCCTCTCTACTATTACCTCATAATTTTAACAAAATTGTAATATCATTCAATACAGACCAGTTACAACCTAGCGCAACAATGGTTTTGTATTATCCAAAACCAAAAACAAACCAAAATGCTTACCTTTGAGTAGGTGCCTCAACTAGTACCTACCATATAAGTTGCCACTCTAGTCAACTCTTTACAATCTGAACCCTAGTACTAAGACTCATGACTTAAATGACTGAAATAGTTATCTATATTTCAGATCCCAGATGAGGCCTATTACAGGCGAAAATACTTGGACAACTAATAAACCACCCTGAGTTACAGCCTACCAAAATGCTCATCCCCTTCAACCAACCCTAACATAGTCAATTTTTATTAATAGGGATATGTTCGTGTTCTTAACTGATTTCGAACAGGGTTTTTCGATTGAAGTGAATTATTCTCTGTTTTGCTAGTACATTTACCAGTAATAGATAAAAAATGTTCAACAAGGTAATATTTTATTTGTATTTTCATCTTAAATGAAAATGTAATTTGTTCGATTAATTTTATCGTGAGTGTTTATTAAAAGTGTTTGTTTCTAAATAAAGCAAATTGAGAAAATAAAGAGTGTATTATTATTTAATCCTGTGGTTACAATATAAATATGTAATTTATAAATAATATTACATCTATTTATTATGTATTATCGATTTATAACTCCAGCGTTTTATGTTTCATTCCCTGCATTTTGACATGGATATGTCTTTCCTCTGGGGGGTCAACCAAAAATTTTCGTCAAGCAAAAGTTGATGTCACAATTTCTAATTATGTTCACGTACAACCCATCCGTTGCTAGGGGAATGGAACTTCCGCAGTTTTCATCGCACAGAAATCGTTCGCCACTCGTTGGAAAGCGCTTGATTTATGTGATAAATGTTCACATCTCAAGCTACCAATTTCCCCCTCCTTACGTACCTGGCTACATTCCTAAACTAAGTTGATTGGACTATACAATTTTAATAAGCCGGTTACAATATTCTTAACTTTAAGCAATAGCATCATTTACTCCACTCCATAGGAAACATTTTCATCCTCTTGACAACAGTCGACTGTTAACAACAACTCATTATACCTAGTGGCTTCTCTCCACAGTTATTTTCAACATTTCTATACCTAATTAAACCGTTGTTTTGTTGGAATTAGTCGGGATGCGGCCCAGGGAAAATAAATGAAATTATTTCATTTATTGTTTTATTTGATAACGTTTCGTCCTCTTACTGAGGACATCTTCAGATCTTGGTGTGTCCAGGAAAAAATTTATAAACATCCGAATAAGTATAACGGATTTGTCAAATAAAACAGTGGCTCACCAAGTCAACTCAATGTCAAGAAAGCAAGATCTGAAGATGTCCTCAGTAAGACCATAATCCATATAAAACCATAAATGATATAATTTCATTTATTAATGAAAAATCAGGCTATCATGAACATAAAAATGATAGCACCTGTATTGGAGAAATAACTTTAATAGTATGTATAGTATGCTTATTGTGTCTCCAAGAATAATAGAATAAATTCTTTATCCTACATTTCGTCGCCTACAGTCCAAAGTTAACGGATTTGTTTACAACTCTTGAGGACAACCGTTATAAAATCCCCAATCAAAGACATTATCCATGTAACATGGTATCTGCGTGCAAAGCAGATAGTGGAACTCGTTTACGAGTTTCGTTTGGTTTTGTAATTGCAGTGGTAGCAGACTAGGTAGGGGGCTAGGTCGCAGCGATTGACGTGTTTTCTCAAGTTATACTTGGGGGTAAATGTTTTGGGGCACAAATGGCACGACTCCATCAGAAAACACAAATTGGGAACTCTAGAAATTTATTGGAACTATAAACCACACGCACAGAACGAAATGTTAGACGTTGAAAGGCCCTTTCAGAAAGGGATGTACATTACTTTAGGCCATAACACACTTGCTTTTTTTCCGCATTTTAAACGTGAAGAAGGCACAGTGCTTTTTTTCAAGGTCAGCTGTGGATGTTGAGGAGGAATAAGTGCAAAAACAGCTTGGTTCTGGCGGAATGCATTTTTATTAAATCTGTCAGGTTAGAGCTCCTAGGGGTTTTTCATTGAATTTTAACCTCCCCAAGGGTTATGTTTAGCATTTTTCTTGCGTCAAGGTAAAAATTAGAACGTGTTCTAATTTTCCCAAGTGAGTTAAAAAACGCTCCGCCAGGATGCGCAATGGTCGAAAAAGCTGACCTTGGAAAAAAGCACTTCTTCTTCTTCACGTTTAGGCATTAAAAACGTGTGATACGGCCTTTGGGGAGGGAATAAGATAAGAAAATGATAATGGGGGAGATAATGGTGGGAGAAAGTCCGTCTACTTCCCGACAGGCAGCGCTGGTGTTCGGCTGAACGTCCTTTCCCCAGACTCTAGTACTAAATACCATACTACGTACCTACAGCAAGCGATTATCGTGGACGAACGATTACATTGGCATTGACGTGGGAGTGCTAGGGGCTGAATAGGCCAAGACCTGCACAACCGACCAGTTTTGAAGGTGCGGTAGAACTTCTGGGCCTTCTGTTTTGTTGATTTTCTTCATTTACTTTTCTAATTAGGTACGGTTAGGTAAATCGAGAGCTTTCCAACGACTGGCGAACGATTTTTGTACGATGATAAATGCCTCAGATACAGTTGCGTGGTCAAATGTCAAAACATTGATAAGTATTTTTGATATTTGTTGCTTGTTTCGGCATAATTTTGCCTAAAAAAGTATGTTTATCTTAAATTTTTACATATAAAGTGTGGGTCTAAAACTGCTACTTCTATCAGGTATTTATTCACAAAATTTCCTGGGAAGGGGATCCCGGACCCCCCTTTAGGTGGAGGGGGAGGGGCTATTCCATATTCCCTAGACTTCCACCCCCACCCACGAAATTCTATTAATCCGTCACATTAGGTAACGGTTTAGGTTACTTTCTATGACTTTTGGAGTAGACATTTTGAAATTAATTAATACTGATGAAATTTTTGAATACTGTCCAAGGAACCACCCACCGGACGTGGAGCAAACAAATGGTCCACCACCACCGCCTTCATCTCCACCCCCTCCTGCACCTTTTGTAAATTTGGGTGAAGTCGTCAACGAAGAATCCATCAAGGTATGTTTACTTTTCGCTTAATTAATTTACCATAAATGACCCAGATTTTGAGTGAGCACCAGGGGCATAGCTTCTGTACCTACTGTGGTACCTACCTAGAGCTACGAGCTTTCCACTGGAACGAAAAATTCCACGATCGGATGAGCAAATTTTCTTAAATTACCCGTCGTATATATCAAATTGTATTGTTGAAATTCTAGCAATTTGAGTAGGAACAAAGAAAATATTGAAACCTAATTTTATGGCAAAAAACTCATACTTACTAAATAAAATTAGGCGATGCAAATTAAATTTTGGGTTTTTTTGGAGTTTTTATTTACTTACCTATAGATTTTACCACAAATATTAATAAAATTTACTTAACTACGTTTTTTGGCATAATTTTTGCAGAAAATTTCAACCTCCTATTTAATTGTTGATGATTTTGTTTTGATTGTTCCAGTCTAGCTGTAGTACGGTACGGACATGTTCATTATTGCTCCACAATCCGGTGATCAGTTAAAGTGGTTTTAGACGGAGTTTTCGGAAAGTTTTTGCACCACAAGCTGTAGTATAGATTAGACTATTTGAATTCGGATGCAGTGTATCATTTCAGTGATTTGTTCTCCCACCGAACAAATATTTTCTCAGAATCACGGCGTTGTTTCGTGGAATAAGTGTCGGCAAGATAAGAGTGGAGCAAGGTTATTGTTGGAGAAATCGAGGAGGAGGCCACTTACAAGATCAGTTGATCTCGCTCACCTACTTTCCCCCCTACTGCTACCCACTTCACACCCATTCCTTATTATTACGATTGAGGAAAGGGAAGACTGAAGCTGGATTCACATGGAGCGGAAAGAGCGAGGAAAGCGGATGGACAGAAAAACCAGTGAAGGGGGTGGCATAGTCGGGAAGAGTGTTCACATGAAGCGGTCTCTGTGGTGAACGGAATCATAACCTTCCTACTGAAAGCCTCTCTGATTTGAAACCTCTACTTGCTGTTATCAATACTCCTGTCCACTGTGATGGTACGGAGCTCGACAGAACGCTGAAACGGTATGAAAATGTCTACTTCTGACCGCTGTCTGCCTCCTCTGACAACATGTTGACCACCCTCCTCAACTGTTGTCCCAACAGCCAATCAGATTGCGTTCCATCCTTCCGCTTTCCGCGCTTGTTCCGCTCCATGTGAATCCAGCTTGACTCAGATCAGTGCGTCTGCTGGCCAGCCTTTGAAAAAGGCCTGTATGACAATCAGAGGAGGTTTGGTGCCTGCTTCCCGATCACGAAAATACCAACTACGAATGAAAAAATTTATGAGAAGCTAGGGCTTCTGGAATCGATGAATTCACTAATAGGTGAAATTCTAACAGCCCTAGGGACAATGAAACAGGATATAAAAGAGAATAATAATGCACTTAAAGAAAAAGGATCTGAACATAAGACGGAAAACGAGACACTGCAAACAAGGGTGGAATTTTCGGAAAAGGAGACACGAAATAAAAATATTATAATTTTTAACCTAGAAAGGAAAGGAGTCGAATTGGAAAGAACTGAGAGACTTATTGAAAGCATTTTTTCAAAATTTATTGACAATTGAAATCGACCTACTGGATACTGGTTCTATTTGAATCCAAGTCTCAACAAAAAAACGTGCATTGACTTGCTGCAGGACCCACTAATTGCATGCCTGCTGGATCGATCTGGCTTATGGTGGCAATTGGAATGCTAGGATGGGAGAGCTGGGGGACGTGGACCAACGCCTGGTTGCGGGGATCCAGCAGGCATGCAATTAGACATATCCTGCATTGGGTCCTGCAGCAAGTCAATGCACGTTTCATCATTGAGACTTGGATTCAAATAGAAGCTTCCCAGCGCCAGTGCAGTATCCAGTAGGTCGATCTCAATTTTCAATAAATTTTGAGAAAATGCTTTCCAATTTGCAACTTTCCGATTCGACTCCTTTCCTTCGAGGTTAAAAATTATAATATTTTTCTTTCGTGTCTCCTTTTCCGAAAATTCCACCCTTGTTTGCAGTGACTCGTTTTCTGTCTTATATTCAGAAACTTTTTCTTCAAGTTCATTCATATTCTCTTTTATATCCTCTTTCATGGTCCCCAGGGTTGTTAGAATGTTACCTATTTGTGAATTCATCGATTCCAGAAGCCCTAGATTCTCATAAATTTTTTCATTCGTAGCTAGCATTTTCGTGATCGGAAAGCAGGCACCAACCGCCTATGATTGTCATACAGGCCTCTTTCAAAGGCTGGCCAAAGGCACACTGATCTGAGTCAAGCTGGATTCACATGGAGTGGAACGAGTGTGGAAAGCGGAAGGATGGAACGCAATCTGATTGGCTGTTGCGACAACAGTTGAAGAGGGTGGTCGACATGTTGTCAGAAGAGGCAGTCAGCGGTAGAAATTTTCATACTGTTTCCACGTTCTGTCAAGCTCCGTGCAAGCACAGTGGACAGGAATGTTGATAACAGCAAGTAGAGGTCTCAATGGCTAGTTGAGTACTCATTTTGTAAACCATACAAGTACATAATGCAAGAAGTATATATACACGTAGTTTAGAGTAACAATCACTTAGGATTAATTAAAGATAAATGACAACTTCTAGCTAATAATCAAAATTACCAACTAAGGGGTAAACAAAATCAATGAAGGGTGCCTTTTGTTTCAGACGATATTAAAAAATCCAGGGCTAATGAAAAGACTTGAGGGTAAGATGCCATCGATTGAGGGGGATCAAAGAAAAAATTTAGAAGATACAGTGAAATCATACACCTTCAAGCACGCCATTGAGGACTTTAGCTTAGCACTGAAACATGGCACGTCTGGTCAGACACTCAGGGAATTGAACGTCAATGCAGCAGCGATAGCTGCAGCTGACAAAGGAGATGTGGATTCGTTTATAAAAGCTCTTCAGGGAGGAGTTGTGGCAACCTTTCAAAAGAAAGGTGAATCACCCTCGGGACCAGGAAACTCGAGTAGCTCATCGAGAAAACCCAAGGACCCTAGCACTGGAAATAGTGAAAAAGATGGTCAAGGTAGCAGAAAAGAAAGCACACAGCAAGAAGAACTAAATAGTAATAACAAACAGGCGAACGAAGAGCCAAGAAAGCGTAACTGCACAGCTTTTTCTACAGGCACCATCAAAGTGAACAGTGCTCAGCAAACTGAGCCAATCATAATCACTTCCTTGATTCAGTCTGTGGGCCCAGAGTTGAAGGTTGTAAGAAAGTTAGCACAATTGAGTATCCAAGGCAGCAATGATTTTAGCCATGAAAAATGTCAAAACACTGATCCTGTGCATATAGAAGAACAAGTTGTTAATGCTAATAATACAACCTATGACATATGGGCTCCTTGTACTTCAAATATCAATAAGCTAGGTAGTTCTGAACAGAGCATTGAGCAAACTGAAGAAGAAGTTACATCGGTTA
The DNA here is from genome assembly GCA_030762985.1 of Adelphocoris suturalis. Classification (NCBI taxonomy): domain Eukaryota; kingdom Metazoa; phylum Arthropoda; class Insecta; order Hemiptera; family Miridae; genus Adelphocoris; species Adelphocoris suturalis. The sequence goes on along the minus strand of CM061040.1, from coordinate 74,635,317 downwards.
CATTTGGAGATAAATCAGGATCTGTGGAGCCACCAACACCCGTTAATGTTGAAAAAGCTCATAATCAAATCAAGATTTCGAGAAACTATCCAATAGAGACAACCAATCCAAATGAATTCCCCAACAAGATGGATAGAAGAGATGACATCAAACTTAATAGTGAAGAAGAGACAATCAAACTAGTTAATGATAATGAAAGAAAAACAAACACATTGTTGGGAAAACGAATGAACGTGAACATGGATGAAAGTGATGATATTAATAATAACAGAAAAAGAATCAAATTCGATGAACACTACTCGGCTAAGGAAAAATTGAAACAAGTTCAACATACTGGTTCAGATGGGAATAATTCGGTAAAGAAGCTTGTAGGATCCAAGCTCAAGGAAAATGAAGAAACAAAGGAATTGTCGAATGATTTAAATTGCAAACCTACAAAACGTTTGCATGCTGATGAAGATGGAACTAATATACCAGACAGTAAGATGATGAAATTTGATAGCCACATGGATAGCGAATTGAAAGTTGGATCAACTGAACACATGCTATATGATGATTCCGATAGGAATGAAAGGAGTGTTCAGAAGGTGGAGGGTGAGCAGCAAACAGAACCCGTCAGAATAAAGTCAGCACCATCTACCGGAGCTGAAAGAAAGGTAACAACCAAACGAGCTTCGGCAAGAGGGCAAAGACTCGAAGGGAACATGGAGAGAAGTCAGAACACCGACCCAGTCTTCATAGAAGAGAAACAGAAACGGCAATCCAAACCCAAAGACCGAAAACCTCCAGGGCAGCAATAACACAATGCAAAATAAAGGTGGCAGAATTTGGAAATAACATAGTTATATAGTCAGGGAAAACCTGGAATTGTCAGGGTATTCTCTGTGTCGGGAAAAGTCAGGGAATTTTGCAAAAAACACCAAATGCCAGGGAATTTTTTTAATGAAAACTTGGTGTAATAATTTGAAGCGTTTTCAGATATAACTCCTAAACAATCAAACTTCAATAGCGTACTTTATCATTCTATTTACATATTATATAAGTAAGTTATACGAATGACAAAAACAATTATCAAGAGTGGTGGTTAAATTGTTCAAAAGTAACAACGCTACACGCACATAAAAAAGGAATGGATGTGAAATTGGCTTCCGTGGTAACAACATCACCTAATGAACCAGTTGTGAGAAAAATCAACAGAGTATTGAACAAGGAAGAAAAAACCCAGCAGAGTAGTGGATTGATCCAGTAAGAGTTCAAAAACTAGTTTGTATGTATAAGCTAGGACTTCTCAGGAGGGTTAAGGAGGGGTAAATTGGCCCATTGGAATGTGGAGTCATGTGTTATAAATGTACAGAGCAATTTTCCAACGAACGATTTTGGTGGGATGGGAAATCAGGAAGTTATACTGTCTCTGGCAACAATTAGTAATTAGGTGGAAAAAAAAGCGTGACATTTTTTGCTGTCGGACGAAAATTTTGAATTATCCCCTAAGCTAAGAAAAATTGAATTATCCATGTAAGGAAAAAAAATTAAACTCAAATGATTAAAATTTGTACTTCAACAAATAGCTGCAGATCACAAATTGAGAGACCATAAAATATCAAATAGAAAGTCATGCAGCATGATCGTATGGGTGAATTTTTGTAAATTATTGTATTACATTTAGGTTCAATTGTTATGATATTTGAGCACTTCTAGGGCAACGAAATTGTTAAATATAAATAGACTACATATAAGTAGGAGAGGAGGAAGTGGGAGAGGGGAAAAGATGTCTTCCCCATGGCTATGACTACAAGCTTTTTCAGAGCAAAATGAACAAGGGCAAGCCCAAAAAGAAGTGGGGAACCGACATTAGTTTCAATTTATAGCATCCACCTTACTGAGTTGACTGTGGTTCTTAGCAGATTGCATCTTCCAAATGAAGGTAATGACCCTTGTAATGTCAAATTAAATAATTATTGTCCTTGCAGCATCCGTTTCAAGTTAAACTTTTACATCCTCTGAGTTCATGAAGACTGCCCACCCTGCCCCTCCTCAAATTATACCAGTTTTTTTTTTTTTTTTTTTATCGATTGGCAAATCGCAAAGCCATTAAAAATACCCCCTGCATTAGCTTTACGTTATACTTAGCTATTTTGAGTTTTGATTTATCTGGTAGTACATGAGATTATGATAAACATAATCTCATGCACTACCAGATAAATTCTCACACCAGTTGCTCAAGATTACATAGAAGGAGAGGAGTTTATTTCATGAAATCACATTTTTCGAAACGCATTATTTATATATACTAATGACGGATAGGGTTATGAATAGAAATTGGATCTTCCACTTTGGTCACCAACAAAAGGGGTGCGTCCTGTATCTCCCATGAAATTTGTGAAATCAGTGGGCATCTCTATGAAAATCATAATCAAGTTGAAATTATGAAGCTAGTCAAATGATAGTACTGTAATCGCAGGTTGTTCTATAATCAGAATGTAGCACATTATCCGAGATGCACTGCACTTTTCAGGTTCACGAGAAGCCATGACATCACAAAAGCTTGCGAAAGCGCAAGCGAAGTTGAGTTCGCTGGATGGGCCATTGAGGTCTACAGGCCATGAGCACATCGATCGCTGCGCTCCCAAGCAACAGATGGGCAAAACTTAGAACCATTTGCTGTACTCCCTAGTTTAGGTAGTGTGTCTCTGGTCCCTCATTAGTCTTCCAAAATTCTATTAATTCGCGCTAGCATGAATGTTATTATAGTACAAAACAACTGCGTGCAGACTGAGAAACTTTATCAAAAATGAAACAAAGGAATTTGATGTATATATCTACTTTAAGATGTGAACAAACAGACTTTTTTATTGCTGCGTTTCCTTTTGGCTGTTAGTTTATTCATCAAATTGTTACCTAGTTTTTTAACAAAAAACCACACATTTAATCAATGAACCAGACAAATTGCATTAATGATAGTTGTTGAGTCGTGGCGACGATTGAAATGGGCTATCAAAATGATGAAAAAAATTGTGACATTTCACATATTTTCCGTGTTGTTGCTTTGTAGTAGAAAACTAAAGTCAAAACAAATTGAATTCTCACAAATTCACGCAATTTATAACTAACAACATTTTTTTGTCATTTTATTGGATTTAATTACGTCGAATTTTTGTTTTTGTTGTTGCAAGTTTTTGTTGTTTGTTTATGTACAACAATAATATTGGTAATCATGAACTAGGCTAAAAGGGCCTTCCTTTTTTTTAAAGAAATACGTTTCATACTAGCTACCACTTCATGTTCTAGTTGGGTTCCAAATTCATGATATACCTCCTCAAGTATTTAATCAGGAATTACAACCGACATATATGAGTGGAAACTTACCGAATTCTTGTTAGACCAAGTTCTTTGAATGCCTCGACATTTCCAGCTTAGCAAAATTAGTCCTAGGAAAAAAATGGCTACACTATCCGCTAGGAAATCATCAGTCGACTTCACAAACTCAAATAATGTAAAAATTTAAACGAACTAAATTCAATCACTACCAATGAAGTTATGAAAACAGATTTAAATTAAGAACGTTGTCTATTTCTCTGAAAATAAGAAGTTACAACGTTGTAGTTGTACAGACTTCGACGGTCAAAGTTATAATAAGTAACAATTAATAATATTTTATTTGATTTATTGTTATTGTTTCTCTTTATTCTTTCCGCGGGAATCTTTTCCTTACATTTTGGCACTGGTGGTTTTGTTTGTCAGCTCTACTTCTAGACTCGTTGTTCATTTCAAACAACACAATATGAATTCATACTTCTTTCCTTATTCCTTTTCATGACTTGTGACTTGGAAGGGTATAAAAAAATCCAGTAAAATGTTCGCAAAGCATGGAGGAACTGTTACACAAAATAGAAAATCAGGTTTTCGGGTTATTTTGCCCAAAGGCCTCACAGCTCACAGCTACCCCAGCAATCTCGCGTTCTCTTGCTGGAGCACTCTCACGTGCGTCCTGTGCGCATAACCTATAGGCTGTGCATGGGTCAAAATAGGTGTTTTTAATTATTATAATTTTGCTACAAGTACCTACCTAGTACTTTTTTCAGCGTGCATAAAAGCCCCCCCCCCCCCCCCCCCCCGCGATTGAACATTATTGGAAACTTCGAAAAGTCACATAAAAGTAACTAATTTTTTGTGGGAGAGTGATATTGGTAAAAAAAATATATATATATAAGATTATTCATTATTATTACATGATACGAATGTTTTGCATTCCTCACTACTAAAGGTAAGGAAGCTTTGTGATAGTGCTTCAGAGCTTACTTATCAATTTGGGTTCCATGTCTGTCTGCAGAAAATCCTAGTCATGCCCAAAACTATACCAATATTTAGTCCAATTTTGGCGAGATTATCGGGGATTGTGCGGTTCAGCTGCTAGATGGTCACCTATAACTTTCATTCAGTAGCCAGAACGCATGCGCTAACATGTATTTCTCATAAAGTTGATTTCTCTTTTATTCGCCTAATTTCAATCAAACTCGAGAAATAGAGTTGGGTATTTGTTCTAGAAAAAAGATCTATGAATTACATCGCAATTGGTTATTGCGCTATTGGAGAGTTAACCAATTGGTTATTGGTTGAGCATGTGCAAAACTATTCAGACAGCTACAACTCCGAGGCTAATGGACAGGTTTTTAAGAAATGGTGGGGGTTAGCTCCACTACTTGTCTCATTCTCGTGATTACACAATTAGGTACACCTTTTTTCAGAAACTGCTATTAGCTAATGAAAATTAAACAGCCAACACAGCGATGGAAAAGATCTTTAAATATTCAAGATATGACTTGTAACATTTCCTAAAGCGTCTTTCAAAGCCCCCCCCCCCTTTTTTTTTTTTTAATATTTCAGAACTTTGTAAAAGAAACCCAAGAGGCATTCTGTTGTTAATTTATCCACCACATGGAAACTAAATGCCCCCTTCAATGGTTTTTTCTACACATCTTCATCATTCATTTAGTTGTACCAATACCAAATAATGCTGAGTAAAATATGAAAATAACAACATTTCGAGAAATTTCTAGGAGACACATTTTTCTAAATAGGATATACCTATCATAACATAAAATGGTAAGAAAGTTCGAAATGCAGTACGTATAGTTGTTAAGATTACCTGAAACTATCAGGTACAACTGTTCAAAGAAGGAAGGCTAATGTCCGATCCAGCAATCATTGAGGATGTTAATTAAGGCACCTCTATGGGTGTCTTGTTTGATGTAGCAAAGAGTTTAGAACGGATTTGTTTGAAATTAATACGAAAATTGAATCTCTATAAGAATTTGAATGATTATTTACACGACTTTAATTGGATAGATCTGATAGGTATATGAATATCGAGTATGATCTAAACAAATCGGAGAATGCTATCAGGATAAACTAAAGGAATTATGAAATTTAAAGAAAATAAATAAACGAAATAAAGAGTCGAACAATTTAATGTCAAGAACAATTAATAATAAAGAACAAATTGTTGTATCATTGATACCATTCCGAAAGCAAGTTTTGGCAATCGGCCAAAGAGGGAAAACGATGATGTTAAATTAACCAGAACAAATTAAAAATTGTTTGTAGATATGATTTCCAGTGTTTTTAGAGAGGCGAATTTAGAGAAATGTGGACGATTTTAGACGTGATGAGACATCAACAAGTTCATTGGTTTTTATTTTTTTTTATTTTGTAGTTCTTGGTTTAATTACAAAAAAAAATAAGTGTTCCCACCCACAGGTTAATGCTGCTTTTTCCTAAACGAGCATCCTTCGGTGAGCCTGGCTCGGCCGCCGGTGGGCTGGCAGAGGATCGTGGAGCAACCTGCGCAGACAACTACGCTCTGAGCGTGGGAAAACACCGTTGTGATCTTGTAGCATCCGGGGCACTTTACATCCATGAAGTAGGAATTAGGATGCTGGACAAGGCGCTTCAACTTGTGCTTGCGCTTCTCTTCCGCTGGTGACGGGTGTAAAAGATCCTTAGCAAGAGGCATTGTACTGGATTATGCTGAAACAAGAAGAAGATCATGTTAGGATGGAGAGAAGACACAGGTTTACAGTTTAGCATAACTTGTACATGTAAAGGCGCCACTGATAAACAGTGGATGGAATCACAAATTGAGAGGTTTTTTCTGGAAGCGTTTTTATTTAGCGCATTTTCTTTATCTTTTTTTTTAAAGGAAAAATGAGCTGTTGTGTTCACTTTGTCCTCTTAAAATCGTTTTAAATGTCACTTCCCGACGTCCGATATTGATGAAACTTGGTATTGATGTAATCTGTAACATGGCCAGGATAATGATCAGGGGCCGCTGACGCATGAGAGGTCATTGATCAGTGGAGTGAACTCAAAAGCCATTTTGTCTCCTATTCTACGCAGGAAGCTGAAATTTGAGAGGGACGCTGAAGGGACTATGCTGAAGATGACTGAGAGGTCATTGATCAGCTGAGTGAGCTCCAAAGCCAATTTGTCTCCTATTTGACGCAGGAAGCTGAAGTTTGAGAGAGAGGCTCAAGGGAGAATACTGAAGACGCATGAGAGGTCATCGATTAGCTGAGTGAGCTCCAAAGCCATTTCGCCTATTCAACGCAAGAAGCGTATTTTACATGGATCTCCTTATAGAAAATGTGCTATCATGTGACTCAATTCGTGAGCACTTATCTACTTGTTTAGATTTGTGATCAATGTAGAATTCCAAAAATAAATTGGAGAAAATTAAGTATATTTCCTTGATTTCCAAAAATACCTCCTATGACGAATCTGTTAAGTATGAAGACACAGGGCTCACCATCATCGACTTCAGTAATGGTAGAGGAATGTGATAGCTACATTAAAAACTTAGTAGTGCATAATGTGCAGCTATCACGAATTACGATTCTCGATTAAGAGTCTGGAATATCCCTAATTGCCGCAAACAGGAGTTTTAAGAAGAGCACGTTCAATGTGCTAGTGGGGCCACACTGGTTGAGACAGGAACCGTCACACTCCTCTCCTTATTTGAAGAATATGTTAGGTAAATGTGGGTGGAAAGGGATATTGGATTTTAATCCAGGAAATGTTGATTATCAATGGGGTATTCTGGTGGGTCAGAATTTTTAATTGTTTACCTCAAATTCGGACTTAGAGCCCTTGATAACCCCTGACTAATCTGCATCGACAACCCCTTCATTTTCTGCGTTTTACCATCCTGTTTACGGCCCACCTGGATGTTTACGAAGCGTTGAGTTGAATCGCTTTTCACCAGATAAGGAAAACCTTCATTTTTCGACTTTTGAACTGCTAGATCCTATTTTGCGCCCACCGTGGGGCGATCCAACTATTGGCTTGGCTCGAATTGGATGATACATACGCACTTTGTGGTTTGGCAGTCCTTTTGGGGGATAGTATCGTAGTGGAAATAACAAATCGCTCTCAAGTCCGTCAGACGAAAATTTTGAAACATTCTGAAAGTTGAGATAACAAAGGGAGAGAGTGAGTAGAAGAACCTACATCAAAAAAGCAATAAATACCAGTAAAATTGAACTGAAACTATTAGAATAAAGGAAGTAATTAGGTTAGTTTTTAAACTTCTATCTTAATCAGCCTACGAAGCCAAATTTGAATTGAAGCTCCTTCGAGAATGACAAGAAATGGAGTCGAACTCATTGGCTGACCGAAAGCTGAAGCTAATTTGTTAAGTATCAAGTACCAAACTGATTATTCCATTTGAAACAAATCTCATCAAGAAAATTCAACAACAAAGACAAAGTACGAATCATATAAAGCAAAACAGCATAGTCATCAGATATCTGCCTTATAAATGTTATCAAACAGCAAATCTTCCTTATGGCAGTACAGAGAATCGTAGAATGTCCGGATGCCTCCTAGATCTTAACTACAACCATACAACACGCGAAATTATTTTTCCTTTGAAAAAATTAATGGATAGCAACAAATTTGAAGTGCGATGAGAAGGTTATAACTTATAACATAAAACCTTGAGATCCAATAACTGGAAGTCGACAGTTTAATGTGTGAGGTCATCATGAAATCTATACAGTGAAATGGCAACTAAAATCACCCATCTACTAGTAATTTCGGCCAATAGTGGGGATTACAAAAAGAAGCCCAAACGCATAGAGTTCGCTTGTCTCCTGCATAGAATTCGAATATGTTTTCCGCATTTGAGGATGTGCAAACTGTGATTTTGTAACTTTCCACGAACCCAGAAGCATATAGTCTGAACTTTTCGTTTCTGGAACTCAAACCCAAACTGAAATTGTATCGTAATATGTCTGCCAGTTACACTACTTGGAGTTAATGCTTCTTTCAAATTTTTCCGCATCGATTTTGATGAAACTCTCGCGATAGGTGGGTACAAACAATGATCTCTGATATCTACTCTACTATTGATGTTACATATCGAGGATACTACAAATAATAAAAATTCGTTCAAAAATTACTGTTTTAGACACAAAATCGCCCACTACAGAAAAAGTAGTGGAAAGCCTTGTACCTGCCAGTTCTATTTTTGAATACAATATGTAACCTTGAAATCATGAAAAGATGAAAATTAACAAAATAATTAATACATAAGGATGAGATCAAAGCACTCATTCATCACAATTTAGAAAAATCTAGCTTTGAATAGATTCGAAAGTAAGGATTTTTGTGATAACATTTATTGTACCAACTCAAACTTGGAGGAAATGCTATAGGTGGTAGTCGAGAGTCAATGATCGGTTATTATTATTGGTATGGAATCGGCTACCTTCTCAGCTGATTGTGAAGGGGCCAATTTTCTTACTCAACTCACCTCAGGGTTACAATTACTATTTAGCTGTGAAGGTAGAGTTTATAGTTTTTGGTGACCTCAACGTCACCCATCACCATAGTCTTGAAGTATCAAATGAAGATGCTAACCCAAATGGAAGGGGGGCACGGTTACCTTAATTTTAATGTCTCACCAGTGGTGATTGGGCAACACAATATTTTCCCCGCTGTTCTTGCCAACTGGTTGTCTGATCAACTTCTTTATTTCCATATGAAACATCGATTTTCAATCCTAAATTTGAATTTGATGTTAGTTTCAGTGCAAATACGGAAAAGGTTCGCATTTTTAGTTTTCGATTCGTGAACAGAGCATGGATTTAACGCAAAGATAGTAAGCCACAAGTGGGAAATACTTACTTAAAGGTAATTATTACCGTTACGAACTTCATGTTTCTGGGTTTCCCATTGTGTAAATCATCAACAAGTTTGAAAAAGTATTTATCTCTATGACAACGAACCAGGAATTTACCTGATAATCGTCAGTGGAAGCGGCATTACACACAATGTTCACGAGAAAACAGCTGAGAGATCAGGGAAACTAAGAACAATACTGCGAAGAAATAGTATCTTAAAACTCGGGTTTCTCATTTAAAATATGTGAAACAATAAAAACAAGGCTGTGGTCGACCAAATAGAGCCTGTGTGCAAAAGAACGGACTTTTTCGATCCTGTTGAGTTGAAAGCTAGTAAACCTAGACGGCAGACTAAAGAAAGCAGATTCGGTTTCTACACAACAACGTGAAACAAAAAATAACCAAGTTTGAGTGTTATTAAAAAAACTACTATTATTTACTTCACCACTTTTCGAGTGATTTTGAGATTACCAGTAGTGTTAAATTTACAGGAAGGTTAGGCTGGTGACGTGTGCCTTTGGATCCCCAAACGGGTGACGTTAAAAGAGCCATCCTAACGTACGACTGCTAACGTCCCCTCAAGGTCACGTACTCTTGGGTACGTTAGGGTGACGTTAAGGGCACGTTAGTGGTTACCAAAAACTCTCTATTATATTTTGGTGCTTACCTAATGGATGAATTGAAATTTTACAAAGTTATAAGGGGATATTGCCTTCTATGGACTTTCTTGGAGGAGAGAATCAGACAGTCAGTGCGTGCGTGTGGACGTTTACATTTAAATTTGCTTTAAAGTATGTATATATATAGATGAAAGATGGTGTATTGTTCTTGAGAGTCGATCATAGGAGGAAAAAACTCAAAAGTTTCAAATAGCGGTCAAGAACAAAATCACGTTGTTATATATATATATATATATATATATATATATATATATATATATATATATATATATATATATATATATATATATATATATATATATATATATATTCCACGATCTTAACATGTTTATCGGACATGACAATACACAAATATTATACGCAGATGTACCTAATGAATAATAGCAATTTTCTAAGATCACCTAAATTGGAAATGCAATTTTTCCTTGCTGATCCAATTCCTATTAAAAAAATACCAAGCAATAACATACACCCAAACCCAGTGGACACGTTCTTGTGGAAGCCAAATCAATAAAAAAAAATAGAAGTTAGAATAAAAAATATAAAACAAGGAGAAACAATAATCCAATAGGTACAAAAAAAAATAAGAGAAATCGGAATTCTCCAATGTTTAGTGAACGTCAGGGACCACGTACGTAGCTTACATTCACGCTACTAATCCGGTGGAGTTCCCCCTTACAACTATCTTAGATTATCCCAGTGCCGGCAAAAAATTTTTGGACTTTTCATTATTTCCGAATCCCAACAAGAAATTAGGAGAATCTGCAAAACCCAACATTCCGAAACTCCCGAAGACTCAAATAAAATCAAACTAGATCATATGAATGATCGAGAAAAAAGATAAATAACAAAAAATCACCGTCAAAGTCCCACAGGGGCTCCACCCCTTGACTTCACTGGGGAGACCTCAGACCCTCTTTAGCTTTCACCTTGAGCCTCGGCTAAACAATAGAGAAACTTGGAACACGCCCCATATCAAATTTCAGCTTCATGGGTTGAATAGCAAAGAACTTGGCTCTGAATCTCACTCAGCTGATCTTGGGGGCTCGGGGGAGATTCATGATTCGTTTCTAGACGTCCCAAGGGTTCTCCATTTCAAATTTCAGCTTCATAGGTTGAATAGCAAAGAAACTAGATTTTTCACTAGAAGATAGGTCCTGGGAAAAGCATGTTCCAAATAATCAGTCTTGATAGCCCATATAAATCACTGACCCCCATCCACACGCATCAGTCAATCAGCGAGCCAAAATTCTCAGGATAAAATTTACTTTTATATAAAATTATCAACGTGAGCCCATTGCTAGGTTGATTTATACGATTTGTCAAACAATGCATGGTTTAATTCAGCACTAACTTCCAGCCCTTCCCCTAACACCTGAATCCAAATTACGAATTTCTGGAGATGCGCATCTAGAAGAATGATGCCTGAATCTAACTTTTAAAAAAATACATAGTGTCACAACAAAGATTTATCAGTGTTAACTATTTTCATTGATTCGAATCAACTTTTGTTTCGGTATTCATTTGTAAACAACGGTAAAACTACTCAATAAGATAGAAAATACCTTTTCTTCCTCCTCTGAAATTGGTAACTTTTCAAAGTAGCAACGTACGAGTTGGCCCACTGACCACTTTCCTCACAAAGTTTGAAAAACTGGTTGTCTAGTATAATGTACATGACGTCGCTTCTAATTCACGATTCTGGGTGACGGAAACTACTGGGAAAAAAACGGATTTAGTCCTAAGCACTAAATCTTGATAGAACATGGAACATGTTCCTTGGGAGAATGGGAGAGAATTTAGGCCACTCAGCTGATTAGGAAAGAGCCCATCATTTCAATCGTAGCTTAATGTCACAGAGTGTCTCCCTATCAAATTTCAACTTCCAAGTTTCTTTCCAATCTAACAGTGGTTGCAATCATGTTTACAAAATTAACTGAGAAAGATCACCTGAATGTAAACAATTATTCAGACTACCACGCTCTTATATCAGATAGGTGGCCACTCATTGCGCAGTGGTTAACATGATACGGTTAGGTAAATCGAGAGCTTTCCAAAGACAGACGAACAATTTTGTACGATGATAACTGCCTAAGTTACATTTCCGTAGCAAAGATATGGTTGTAAGCGATAATCATCAGAAAATTGCAGCGTAACGCACTAAATGACACGTAACGGTAATTTTGACTCATTTTTTAAATTACGAAATGCATATGATTGACTTTGATGCCGCATTTTTTAATTCATCTCTTAAAAACACTGTTTACATGAAATTGCCCTTAGGTATGCCAATAGATAGCAAAATAGGCAAAGTTTGTAAATTAGTTAAAGCCATTTACGGATTAAGATCTAGTCCCAAAACCTGGAATAATTACTTGAACGCGAACGCTGAATTGGTCGAATTGAAATTTACTCGTAGCAAAGTAGATCCGTGTCTATATTACAGAAAAAATGTCTATACTTTGTTGTGGATAGACGATTTACTTCTTATTTCGCCTGATTTAGACAAAATCTCAGAACTCAAAAGGAAATGGGAACAAAATTCATAATAAAAGATATGTCAAATTATAAAAATTTCAAATTTTTGGATCTTGAGATTAGTAGAACACCATAGCTCAAACTGAACTTGTTGATAAAATCATCAATCTCTTCAACATGGAAAATTGTAAGTCCTCAGCTATACCCATGCAGCCTAAGCTATACTTAAAAAATTCCGAAACACAAGATTTTAAAGCCCCTTACAAGGAGCTAAGAGGGAGTTTAATGTACCTTATGATGGGATCAAGACCTGACTTATGCTTTTCTATATCATACTTCAGCCAATTCCAAAACTCCTATAACTCGGAACATTGGAAATATTTGAAAAACGTTAACGGGTATTCGAAAGATACAAGAAACCATACACCAACATCGGAAAAATGGAATCTTAAATGTGATAATTGTATTTTCGCATTTGCTGGTTCCAATTATGCTAGTGATACTGACCGTAAGAGTACAACAGGTTTCACTATTGCCCCGAACATATTTTGTATGCTCGCAGACAAACTGCCTGAAGAATGACTCGAAGCAGGAAACATAGGGTAGTTTACACCCTGGCCGTCAGGCCGCATCCCAGGAGGCTCGCACCCCTTCAGAGGTCTCTATCGAGTGGAAATGAGTGGGACGTCCCAGGGGTACATATACTCAAAAACAGAGACCTGGAAACATAGTTCCGTGCTCAGACATGTGGGGGCTGATAGCCCTGCATACGCGATCCATCTGCAGTCACCCACAAACATCAGTGGACAGCTGAGTCAGAAGGTGCAAAAAAAGGGATGAGAGGAAGGGTGGGTGGGAGAGGAAGGGGGGAGGGCTACCAAGAGCGGCCGCCCATCCTCCCACTACTCGGCTAAACCGAAAGTCTATCTATCTCACATCGCATGGTGATTTGATATATCACATATACCTATTGATTATCCTCTCTTTTGAACCCTTTCTGATTAGAACCTTCTATCCAAAAAAAAAAAAAAAAAAAAAAAACCCCCCGCAGAGTTTGTTTCTATTCAAACTATAAAACCAGCTGTTGGTAAATTCTTCACCTCTTCACACACCTTCAACCAAATGACCCCCCAAGACATCATCCAGCAATGTGGAAAAACCAGCAAAACATGAAATAATCATAAGTGCTCCATCTAGGAAAGCATGTAATGAAGTAAACAATGCCTAGAACTCCATAGGACTGCACATCCTAATCACCAAAATCCTACCCACATACAACAACCCAGCAACCAGCACATGTCAAAATGCACCTCTGACACACCTCAGCCATACACAGTCTCCAGAATATTCAGATGGCAATTAGGATAGGAGGGATGATGGAGACAGGTCACTGGGGGGGAAGGGGACTGTGACGGCTGATAGCCAGCATACGCGATCTATCGATCTTCACCCGCGAACATCAGCGGACAGCTGAGTCGGAGGGTGCAAAAATGAGGACAAGCAAGAGCGGGAGAGGAAGGGGGGATGGCTAACCAAGAGTGGTCATCCATCCTCCCACTACTCGCTTAGAGACACTCGACTAAACCGTAAGTCCTCGATCTACCTCACTTTGCATGACGATTTGATATATTATACAATATATATACCTATTGATTATCCTCTCTTGCAAATCTTATCTGATTAGATCCTTCTATTTTAAAAAACCCCCAGTGGTGTTTGTTTCTATTCATACTATAAAACCAGAAGAAGGTCGAATGAATAACGTTGGATGACAATTATGGCGTCCCAAATTTATGCAATTTTAACACACTTTTACATGGCAAAACAGTATTCTCAACCTAAGATATAATCCGTGTGTGTTTTTCGTCACATTCCAATTTGCGAGGCATGGCAAAGCATTCAAAGACATGGCAAAACAGTATTCTCAATCTAAGATATAATCCGTGCTTTTCGTCACATTCCAATTTGCGAGGAAGACATTCCTAAAACGGGTAGGCTATAATAACCCAATTTGGACTCTACGAATACATGAAATGGATTCAGTTTGAAGGGAAGCCCACAAACTTATCAACGATTTTGGCATACCATTTTGCATTTTAGATGACGTACTCCTTCCTTCCTCCAAAGAATAGGAACATTTTGAACACCTCCGCCTCGTCCTACACAAATCTTTAGAATTCGGTCTTCAATTAAATCTTTAAAAATGTGTAATAGGGCAACCCTCAGTATAATTACTAGTCCATAAAGTCGATTATCAGGGCATAACCTCTCTACCTGCACGGGCCAAAATTATTTCTGATTTTCCGGAACCCAAAACAATTGGTGAGCTTCGCCGTTTTTTAGGCATGATCAACTTTTATAGAAGTGCAATTCCCCACGCTGCGCACAAACAACGGAAGTTGTCTGCACTATTCGGTCACAGTAAAAAAGACAAAACTCCCATTGAATGGACTCCAGAATAACGCATAGCCTTTTCAAATTGCAAATCAGCCCTAACTAATGCAACACTGCCATATCACCCCCACCTCTCATGCCTTCTGTACCTGGTCACAGACGCCAGCGATTATACAATGAGGCGTACGTTATACCAACTATTAAACTGAGTATTCCACTTTTGACCGAGAATTACTTGCTATATTCAAAAGTATCGTAAACTTCAAACCTCAACTGGAAGGCAGAATATTCTCTGTCGAAACTGACCACAAACCATTAGTCCACACGATCAAAATTAATGAAAAAATTGCATTTCCCCGAAGAAAAAGACAACTTTCTTTTATTAGCAAATTTACAACTTCTATCATACACCGATCTGGGGTAAATAACACAGCCCCAGCCGCATTATCAAGAATCTGTGAAATTCAAACATCCCCGCCATTCCATGAACACCAACAAAAACATAGTAAACCGAATCCATGAAATTCCTCGCACATCTTAAAAACCCTTCGAACAAAGAATATCCGATGGTGTTCCAATATGGTTTGAAATAACGGGACACAGCCCCCGACCACATACACCCCGGAATCCCTTAAAGCAACATATTTCAAAATATATCACGATACAACTCATCCCGGTATCCGTGCATCTCACAAACTAATCTCATCCAAAGTCTTCTGGCCCCAAATGTACACAGATATTAAGCTTTCTGATAATTCTTGTCTTGGCTGCCAAACTTCAAAAGTTAATATCCCGTCCGCTCATCCACCAATTCGTTTTCCAGACACAGCAAAATTTGAACATATACACATAGACATAGTAGGCCCTCTTCCCCTATCATATGGAAAACGATACCTTCTCACAATCATTGACCAAGCAACTAGGTGGCCGCCAGAAGCTATAACAAAAGCAGATAACTAAGCAAACACGGTAGCAACAGCGTTAATTTCCATCTGGTTCAGCAGTATGGGGTATCCTTACACATGACTTCCATCAGGGTAACTCAATTTGAGAGTTCTCTTTTTAATGCATTAACAAACACCCTTGGCATACGACGTTTTCACACGTCTGCATATCACCTAAAGGCGAACGGAATCATCAAGGTGTGGTACCGGAGTCCAAAATCTACTATACCGCCAAGGGGGGGGGGGGGTGTTAAGCTCGATTAATGCCATTTATGATGCTGTTTCTCCGATCAGTCATGGCAGACACTGACAATTCCTCTCCGGCCCATAGGGTTTTTCCTCTCCCATTACCACCTCTCCCTTCAGAATCACAGGCAGCCTTTTACCAAAATGTCCTTCGTCGATCAGCAAAATCATTCACTCCCTGCGATTTAAACACCTGTTCTTTTAACGGATTTCCACATGTTACATGGATCTTCGCTGAGGTGTGCTTCACACATACTGACCATAAGGTCATCCCTATTGTTTGGCATGGGAACAGGAAGGAGAATCCTGTGTAGGTACGGATAAGATATGTGAAAGCCCTTGAATACCAAAATCGAATTGGAGAAAATTAATCTTCCTGACATCGTTCTAATTCAGATATATCTCTACAAGTCACGGTATGAGAACATACCGACCGTACTGTCCAAAAATATTTGGCATGACCCCCCCCCCAATGACCAGGGCTGGACGGGGATGTCATTTTTTAAATGAGAGATTCAAGTCTAAGAAATTTGATACCATCCGCACTCTTCTACGATGAGCAGTTTTCTTTCTACGACTTTTCGAAGTTCGCTGGAGTGGTGACGTCAATATGAGAAGGCTGGTCCCACCAGGCGAGAGAGGTGCTTTGACTTTACCAGCGTGAGGAAATTTGGAAAATCAAGGAAAGAAAACTACTCTTAGTAAGAGAGTGAGTTGATGCCAACATTCTTAGGATGAAATGGATGTTGACATGGATGTGCTAGTTATCCAGACATGGAAATGTAGTTGAAGTGGAAGAGCCAAGAGCATTGCTAGTCAGGTGAAGGAGAGTAGTGTATTAATATTAATTATTACAATAATTGTTACGTGATTATAATACACCATATTTTAATTCTCTCCATTACACTATTATCGTTTATAAACAATTATTGGCAATGTTTGTACGTTTTTTAGTTTCCCTGGTTGGCCGGATAGTTTTCTAGTTTTTTTTTTTTTTTTTTTCTTTTGTAAACTTTACTTTTACTTTTTTTGACTTCTCAAAACCTGATCAAGGTTCGTCAACAAAGGACTCGTATTTTTTTTCGCGTTTGTGTAGGAAATCCGTGGATTTCCCCGTTATGTTCAGAGCTCAACTATATTTGTTGTACATATTTGATATTGATTGATCATGGACCGGGAAATAGGTAGGGGGAATGGCGATCTCATTGTTTGTATCTATATCATCATTGCATTACAAACCTATTTCATTCCGCATTTTTCCTATCTATCTGATAATTCACAGATATGCAATTTCCAGAATTGCTCTTAACACGAATTCATGATGATGATGCTTAAATAAAACACTCGCGAGAAATACATTTTTATTTACTTACTTAAATTCTTATGGTACATAAATTAATATCATTATATGCCTACCTACACACGATATTCAGATAGAAACCCAAGGATTTAGTGCGGGCAGTTGGTAATGGTACAGAATACAACAGTCTCATTTCAATTTCAAAACGACATCGCTTTTGCAGTTAACGTATCTATAATTGACGAAATAAGTCTCTACTTAGTCTCGGCTGGTATGTCAATGATTTATACTTGATATTTAGTTAGTAGACTCAACATCCGGAATCAGCCAGCTGTAGGTAAAGTTTGGCGAGGATCCGACAAAAATAAATTTTAGTATAGTTTTCAATAGTTTTTGCCACAGAATTGGCTGAAACCACTATAAAAGCTTTGAAACTTACCGTCAATATGATATGTCGTCACTGACGTCAGCCATTGTCAAACCATCAAAAATCATGTTTGGTATCGTTTTCAATAGGTTCAGTCACATAGAACCGTGAATAAGAAACGAAGTCGAGTAAATACTAAAAAACCAGTTTTTCAAACTTCGCGAGGAACCTGGTCAGTGGACCAACAGACCAGTGGCATATTTGTATACTTCCTTTAACTAGGTGTTTGTAAAAGTTGTAACACTCCTAAAATACCTAACATGTGTTTGTGCATGAAATCCGAGGTGTTTTCCCATTTTTTTTTGTTCGAGTTCAACTAGATTTGATGATGATGGACCAGGGAATAGGTAAGGTCCGTCAGTTTGCCGCAACCGCTTACGAAACTCGGAAACTGAAATGCAAGAATCGCGCTAAATACCATGGATACTCTCCAAAATCCATGCTGGACTGCTCCAGAACGTTCATGCTGCGACCATGTTCATTGCAGCCCTCTCTCTGGTCATCAGCTGACTACCCAGCTTGCACAGAGCAGCTCTGGAAATGGACAGCTCGAACAAACCTAGTAACAACGAGAGAAGTGGAGGTCCAGCCATTTGGGGATGTTCAGTTTCCATAAGTGGCAGTCCAATTCCAGGTTTGTACAAATTATTTTGTCAATGTCATAAAATTTGGCTGCAAATATGCATGTCAAGTTGGAAATTTATTAAAAATTTATTTTGAATTCTGACATTGGGGGCAACCAAACGCCGTCAGGTTTTTTTTTTTTTTTTTTTTTCTTGTTCAGTTTTGGAGGAAAAGTGATCATTTGGAATCTCAAATGACAACTCCATTACCGAAATCCTTCAATTACGTTGCGCTAAAAGCAAGAAATTGATCAAAGTGCCCCAAAACTGATTTCCCTGAAGACAATTTTGGGAAATTGTATTCAAACATTTTTGAAGCCATTGCAACAGCTTCACTTTACACAAAGATTCGCTAATAACTTTGAAGATGTAACATAAACTGTTTATCAACTGTCATATAGGTAAATATAGTTGTAGGGTGAAAAATATATTTATTATGAAATCATTACCGTAACATAAATGTCATTCCCATATTATAACTGTAATTGAACTGAGAAGGCCGGGTTTCGGAAATGTGGGGCAATAAAGGATGAGTATCCCACCCTAAAAATTCCTTTCGATCATACCTAACATAAACTAATGTCAGAAAAGAATGAGATTTAAAAGACAGCACTATCATACAAAAAAGTGAGCTAGAAAATTCTTCAAAAGCCCAATGATAACTGATTCGAATGAGATGGTGGTATTAAAACGTTGAACAAATTTGTCGATATTTTTTTTACCGTTCAACTATAGATTAATTTATTGTAAGTAGATACATTTGAACGCTTCGACCATATCAACATTGGCAGAAACAAAGAGAGAACCGAAAAAATGTTCGATATTGTAAAGTTAGGTTATACCTATTCAGTTACGTGAATTCAACCACAAAAATTGAAAAACATAATACAATTTTAGGGACTGTAGATTAACACATAGGTATATTGCGATATTCGGATGATTTCAAGGACAATGAAGTTCAATTTAGTATGCATAAGTGGCGGTATTGCACGAAGTTATGAAAGCAGATTGGATCTGAAATTTCACCACTAAGTGCAATAAAGGTGAGTAACTCTAATGTATTGATACCTAGCGGTAGACGCGCAGACTCTGTCCGATCCAGAAAACGTCTCAAAGCTCCCTCCAAATTCAAAATACAACCGAACGGCTTATTCAACTTTTCTAAGCCAATAACTGACTGGTTTCAATGATTCTCGTGGCAATCTACAGGTTTTGAAATTCCCCATTGTTCCTCTGAAATTAAAATAGTTAAATGGTATCTAAATTTGAAAATTTCAGAGGAACAATCCTATAGGAAATTTCAAAACCAGTAGATTGCCGCAAGAATCGTCAAAATCGGTCCACTATTGACCGAGAAAAGTTGAAAAAACCGCATCTATACCATCCGGCGCCCCCTTAATCAGACAATGCTCATCAATTAGGTAGGAACAAAGGCAATGCGTAAAATCATTGATTTAAGTACCTACTACTACTTCATGAAAAAACTATGCTGTCACTGGACGACGTCGATGATTGATTTCATTAGTTATCAACAAAGATGAAAGTCATACGAACATAACATCAAGCAAACATGAAGAAGTCATAAAATATTTATGTACTAACCGATATTACAGGATATTTTGTTCGAAGGCGACCCTATCCAACTTTTTCAACATTAAAATCCTAAAACTTATGAGATTTGTACCATAGTTGCATAGTCAGGTACCGGTACGTACATACTTACCTAATACCTACAAACTTCAACAGGAAATTCAACGTGGCCAGTGGCCACCGAAACAGGGAAATCTGCTTTAATTCAAGAGGGTTACGTCAACCTGTCAGCATAAGGCTTGACAAGCCTATGAAGCAATTTTCCCATCAATTCGATTCTACAAATTCAAGAATATTCCTCATGAGTTACAAAAGACATTGCCGATTCTGCAAATTTCCAGCGGCCCAAATAAACACCGCTTCCTGAGACCTTGCCAGAAAGATGGCGATCGGGGCCCTTCGTCACATATTAGGTTATGAAATACCAAACCATCTTTCAAAAATTGAATCTATACATTATCACTCATCAAAACGACACACACTGACCTAATATGCAGTAATGTATGGGAAATATTCCATCTCAAATAGAAAGTAGAATGTAATCAAGATTCATGGAATGCCTGCCATGTGGTATACAGCAAGGGCAACAAGCATAGCCCAACTATCAATAATAAGACACGTCCAGAACACTGGTCATTAGCTTCATTCGAAAATTTACGTTTCAAACAACATACTCACGTTGAAAAATCCAAATTGAAGTAGAACAAATTATTATCTGCAAAGAAAAAACTTTTCACCACGTGAACTCACACGGACTTGCAATCGAAAGGACATAAGTAATGAGTCGATATGCGCACATCGATATGGTGTATCGATAGTGAACGATATTCATAAAGTAGGAATTGAAATCGAAGCTAAGAAGTAGCATCCATACAAATAATAACCACGCCCATTGTCTTTGTAGCGCTTTGTACCGGAGCCGCGTGAAACTCGAATTCTGTTCCAGCCCTTCATTCAGCGTAGGTAAATATTAAATAGGGTGTCCCAAAAACAATTTGGGTGTAGCTACTTTAGTCCTGCCTCCCATTTTCAAAAGAAGATTTCTCCACTTCAAACCATCGTTTTCAAATTTAAAAAATATGTGTTGGAATCGATAGATTCCCCTCTTTTTCATCACTGAAAAAGTCCTAAAATAATCCTAAAATCGAGTTACATTACTTTTAAATTTTAGTTAGGTTTTAAAAAGTTGGGGAATATCACTACAGTTTTTGCATTTTACGTTGTGGTTTTTTTTCATTTCCTGAAAATTTAGTTGTAAATATTTAGTTTTTTTTTCTAGTGTCTATTAGATTAGGATCTTACTCACATTCCCTGTAAATTGATTTTTCTATGAAAATTGGGAGTGCAATAACTTTTTAAAACTTCTTGTGCGGATTTTTGTCAGGGACGACTATACTTCAGGCCGTGGCACATTCAAAGTGGCAATACCGCAACATACCTAGTCTAACCTTGGGCCTCCGCCCGCTTACATTATAACAACAGAACAAAAGCTGAATTGAACCACTAACATGCGACCCTCGGATTTTTTTAGGCTTAGTTAGTGATTTGCAGTTTATGGTTGTTGTAATGTTTTGGTAGTCTTTCTGTTCTAGTCTTTAAAACTAAAATGCCAAAAAATGTGCGTTGCTTCTGGTTGCAGAAGCAATTTTCATCTAAATCTGGAAGAAGAAAACAATGGTGTAGAGCAGTTCATAGACCAAGGATTGAGTGCCCACAAATTTGTCAATTGTTTGAGTAAGTATAAAACATTTTCTGTCTAGTGATCAAAGTTTGGTAGAAACATACACAGAAAAAAATGGTACAGCTAACATACAACAATGGAACTGACCCGTTTCCCGCCCCATAAGGTTCTGTTGTAGGTAGGTAGAATGGAAGACCATAAATCACTCAAATGTTGTATGAACCAAATGTAACATACCTAAATAATCCCAAGGTTGTATCAACCACTTCTGTTAAATCAAAAGAAAAACGCCAGAAGAAATAAGGGATGAATTTAACAAGAAGACCATTCATGCAGCATGATCATATTAGCAAATTTTTGTATTGTATTTATGTTGAATTGTTTCGAAACTTTGAATTTGTTAAGAAAAAAAAAAAAATCTTTACACTTCATGGCAAACAATATTTTCTAATTAATAGGTAGGTACCTACTCATTCTATAACATAAATTATCAAATTCTTACAATTTTTTACAGTTTTTGTCGATTTTTAGCCTATTGTAATCAATTTTAAGTACTTTTTCTGAAATAACTTCGTGCATAAATTTTTTAATGTTTCAGTTCACATTTTTATATATTTTATTAGTATTAGGTAATATATAATAATAATATATATATATATATATAAAACCTAATACTAATTATATATATATATATATATATATATATATATATATATATATATATATATATATATATATATATATATAACCTAATACCTATATATATATATATTACCTAAAATATATAAAAATGTGAATTAGGGGAAAAAAACTGGAATTTAAATTTTCCCATTTCGAGGGGGAAAAATCTGGAAGGGGAGTGGGGTGGGGGATACAGCCTTGCCTTGGGCGCATACAAACCAACCATCGATGACGGCCCTGCATGCACATTGAAAACTGGTGACACTGATCGTAATATCTCACACTAGTGCTTCCTAAGCTCAGTGTAAATGGGCCTTCAACCCATCCTCAGGTAGTTCTTAGTAGAAACTATCTAGTTTTGGTCGTATTTACCTACGAAATAAAGCATTTCTTGTGAAATTTTACATTTCATTCATTATTCAGCCAAACGATGTTATATCAACACTGATTTATATCCTATTACATTCTACTCTTAATCTTGAAATAAAAATTCTAGCAATTCCAAAACCGTAATCAAACTCGAAATTTAATGAAGTGAAATGCGATAAATCAGTTTTGCGATACTGAGGGTTTGTTCGGACACGTAGTTCCGAACCAGTTCGGAATTCATCTAGTTCGGAATCGAACTGCAAAGGAAGGGGATGGGAACCGGTTCAGAACTCTTAGTTCTGAACTCCCAGTCCGAACGCCATTTCGTGTAGTTCGGAATTGATAACCTGATAACCTCTCCGTCTTTTTCCCAAAACGTGGTTACATGTTTGTAATTTGTGTTATAAAAACTATAACTCAATATTTTTGTTATAATTTATCACTTCTGTTAACCGCCTGTTAATGTTTATGAGGCCTGTTAGTGTCTTGTGATACTACATTTAAGCAGCAATACCTAAATTGTTATTCAATAAAATGTTTTGAATTTAATTGCGTACTTTCATGTTCAATGTATTTCTGCCCAAGGTTTGACTTTGATGTGTTTTGAAAATGGCTACTGAACACATAATTCTGAACTAAACCTCTTTATCATTAGTTGAGAGTTGCCCTGTCAGGAACTGAACTTGACCTCGGTAACTCCTATGAATTTCATTGATATCCCTCGAGCCATTTTGGAGAATTGACCAAAAAGTGCTAAAACCGATTATTTCCCCCCCCCCCCCCCCCAAATTGGCCATTTAAGAACTTTTTTGCTAATTAAGTACCTACCAGTCTTACGGGATGAGGGGAACTGAATATAATTTGCACCCAGAAGAAGAATAACTCCTATGAATTTCATCAAAATCCCTCGAGGCGTTTAAGAGAAAAGGCAAAAACTGCTAAAAAAAAAAAAAAAAAAAAAAAAAGACGTTTTTTCACATACTTCGATTTGTTAACCCTAAAATAATAATTTTAGGCTATTTTAAGTAGGGGTATAGAAACCCATCTCTAGAATCGGAATGTTTTTATGTCGTACCGTAAGGTCGCAATCGTGTACAGCCTACACGAGTTACTTACAGTTGTATGAAACGTTAAGGGCAAGATAAATTGAAAAGACATCAGATAAAAATGTGAGCGCGAGAACGTGAATTAAGAAGGCTGATGACAACTTGAAAGTTTGGCGGGAGGTATGTGCATACGGGGCGGGGCCAAGCTTGTTTACTGCGCATGTCTAGAACTATTAGTTCTGGAAAAAAGACAGAACTGATAGAACTGGTTCGGAACGGTAACGAACTACTACGTCCGAACAACGAACTGCTAGTTCGAGGTCTTCCAGAACTGGTTCTCGTGTTGTCCGAACAGCCAAAAGTGGGCGTGTCCAGTTACGAACGGTTACGAACTACGTGTCCGAACAAACCCTGAAACTCAGTTTTTGTCATGTAGTAAGGCAGTTAGTTGTGTGTCTGACATGTAGTCAGGCGTTATCAATAAATATCGACCTCTCCTCACGCCATAGAAATGAGTGCGCAGGACTTCTCCCTGGATGGACCATCATGGTAATAAACCTTCAGCTGAAATTTGTCTTAATGCTGAAATTACCTAGTTTGTACAGTAAGAATGTTGAAAGGGATCGAAAGAAAAACATTTTATGTTTTACGGGATCCAGACATAATTAGGGAAAGGAAAATTATCATTCTTCCGTCCTGAACTATACAAAGGGAGTTATTCAACTTGGAGCGACGGTAGCGCTGTAGCGATAACTTTAGAAACCAAGCCTCTAACTCCATTCCAGTCCCGTGGCTGTAAATACAAATTTGGATAGGGCCAAACAAATGTGATTAGATTATTTTCCTTTTTTTTTAAATATTATTATTACTTAAATTTGTTATATTATTAGGCGTGTTTTTAATCAGTAAAACCCAATTGAGCATAATTTTTATTTTGGTGCCGAACCTGTATTTCTAATCACTAAATGGAAATCAAAATGGCACCACGTGTGATATAAATACGGATTTCGCCGCCTCGATTCACTTGTTTCTCCATCTTTTGTGGGCTGTTCGTGTGTTTGGGATCGCAAAACTCTCTTCGAGCTGGTGAGTAGCTGCCACTGCCATTTCATGGTTATTATTTTTTGACAGCTATTCTATTTAGTTTTAAATGAATTTCCAGTGTTCTATCTATGTATTTCCAACTGATCTATACTCGAGAAAAAGGTGTTGTGTTAACATGAATATTAGACAATCTACTATAATGTGAGCTACGTACCTACCTCTAGCTATTATAGTGAAAACTATCAGCAACTATTATCACGTATGCAACTATCAGTGTATCACGCATGATTTTATTAAACCCAAAATTAGTTACTTTCTAAGATCAAAATTAGTAACCTACTTACCTAACTTACCTACTAATTTAAAAACTGATAGAGCTTGTTTTATCTGGTTCCATATTTTTACTAGGTATGAAGGTAATTGTATCCTTACCCGACCACATCTTCATTATTCTTTTTACAGTGTGTTAAATTCATAAAATTCATGAGTTATTTATCTACCTACTTGAAAAATATTGGTTAGGTAGGTATGTTGGTATGGAAGTGGAACTCCAAAGAAAATGATAGCAATATTGCATCACTCTGATCGATGGTGTCTACTCTTTTGTCGTACGTATCTACCATGATCTCTACTTGTTTATACTTGATTCATTCATATTTAATCAACTTTGAACCAAATAGGTAGGTATTCGATTGTTATTCGAGATAACCTTTTATAAGCTTGGCGAAATTATCGAGTGTAATCTAGTCAATATGTGTTGATCCTACTGTATTCTTTCCCCCCGGACGTAAACAACTTGAGTGATATCGTATCTATGTATAAATGACGTGACGGTACTCATGTTGGATTTCACTGGGCTTCTCCGTTGGTCCTTGATTATCAACTTTAAGAAAGAGTCCTTAAACAGCACTAGTTGTCTTCTAACATCTTTTGTGCACAAAATAAACTAAAATTCTATCATATGGGCATGCTGCACGGCTTTTTTGACTGAAGTCGTGATAGAGATTTACAGTATCCCAGCGTTGGATGATTATAAACCAGGCATCCTACTGTTAATTTTGATATCGTAGTATTTGAAGTAAATATTTGAAATGTGATCGTATTGCGGCGACAACATATTGTCATAAGTGAGTTGATATCTCTCAACCGTTCCCAGCTCTGCGAGATGTTGGGGCTTCCGGCTGGGAGTTAGTCAGGCCATAGTTGACTAAACTTTTATTTTCGAATTGTCCTGTTTCCCCAAACCTCGTTGTACTTGATGCGAGTTTTCCCGTGGGTTTCCTTAAGAATACCTCGATCGTAAAAGTAAACAACCATTGCAGGTTGGGGCTTTTCGTCCGATTGCCTCGGGCCTCGCGGACGTCAGCTGTTCTCCAACTTGTTTTTTTTTTTTTAAACCTTGATCGTCCCACCCACCATTTCCAAAAACAACACCATGGTAGCACTTCAGTCAATCACCACTGACATACTCAAGAGTTCAGGGAAGGATTCGACTACAGTGTTGTAGTTTTATAATGTTATATTATATTTATATTTTGTCGACAGGAGTTCGAAAAATGAGTTATTTTGTTACGTTTTATCGTTTACTACATTAGTGCAGTTAAATTTTTGTTTATTAGTTTTAGTAAAGTACCTTTGTAATTGTCCGATAAAAAAAAATCGTTTGATACAGATAGAACACAGTTTAGTGTATCGAATGAAACCACCCGAGCATTTTATACGACCAACCATTCGTGCACCAGACAGGTCTTAGTGATGAAAAGGGGAGGGGGCTCGTCTTCAATAGGTTTGTTCGCTGAGGCGGTTGGCAGTGACTTGCCACCGTTTCAAACTATTTGGAGACTGGTCAAGTGCGCATGCGCGACTACTGCCAATTTTCTTAGTGATTTCGAATAATCGGTTGAGGATAGGAGTCCATCCATTTTAAGATTGAATGTTTGAGCAAAATATTTGAGGCGTGAAACATGGGCAAAAATAGAGGTTAAAATTCGGATGATTTCATTGGCTTCCGTGAATTTGGAATGGAAGGACCAAACAGATAGTGCTCAGGTGGAAAAATCTCTGACCGATTTGACGATCCGCAGCCGGTTGGAAAACAGTTTGGAAACCTTTGCGAACAGACTGTGACTGAGGAGGGGGGCGCTCTAATGATCAGAGAACTCAGCCAACCCCTCAAGTGGGTTGCGAACTGGTTTGGTGGCTTTAGCGAACAAACCTATGATTGTGAATCCCAAAGTGACTTTTTGCTGATTCGGCTTAATCTTTGGTTGTGTCGTTATAACTATAGTTATGTCTGACTAATTGACACCAGTGATCTGATCAGAAGGGCTTTCTAAAATATACATACTAAACCTTTGTTTAATAATTTGCAGTGGTCGGAATAAATATTATGATTCTTCTAATCACTCATGCACTCTGTGGACGCATATTTTTATGTGTATGTTCGTGTCTGACTGTTTGCGTGAAAATAATAAACAGAAATAAACAAACAGAAAAAAGTAATAGGCAAAAAATATAGCTCAGTGTAAACAGTAGGTAGGTACACGAACTCATATTTATTTAGTAATAGGGATCTCATTAGTGCCTCTTTTATTCTTAAATTAGCATGGAGTCCAATGAACTAAATAATACTAATAAAAAGAAACCATCAAGCAAATATAAAACGTGCTAGGGAAAGTCGTTTGATTTTTGGAATCTACGATTCTTGAGACGTACTAAACCAAGAAATTTTGCGGTGGTTTTAAAATTTTGTTTTCTTGGTCGATTACGAAGGTTCATTATTCAAAATGAACCCAAATTCGTTATCGATTATTACGATTTTGTAAGTAATAAAAGTAGGTATTTGATACCATCAGACCCTATTTTGACTTCAATGTCTCCCAAATATTGGAAAAAAGATGTGGTTGTATTATTTGGGGCACTCTATCTATCTCGTTTAAATACTTGTGTGTAACGATAAACTGGACAGACACTTCGCAGCCCGGGCGTTTTTTTCTGACTAATTACAAAACGGTACGTTTCCCTGAATTTTGCGGGAGCACATTTTGGAGCCTGCGTTTTTCAAACAAAGATTGGATTATTATTTATGCTTTTCTGGTTTTCTAATTTTATAAAAGTTCATGATTTGTATCTCTTTTTGGGTTCGATGTATGTGTTAGTACGACGAAATGAAATTAAGTCTAATTTGATCGAATCTTCTTTACGATAACTGATGAAATGGTAGTTTTTCGACCGAATATAGATTTATTCACGAGAACCTCAGATTAATACGAAGTCCGGGATCTTTGTCATTTGTACTGTAACACTAAAATAAAATAGGTCACAATTTGGTTATTTTGATTCGATCACAAATTCTTAGCCTCTGTTCACTGTTTATCCTTACCAGATTTCTTTTCTGTATGAAGCGGTATTGAACGGCTCCCACCGTCCTTAACATGTCTTATTTAAACGCAAATTAACTTTCATTCTATCCTCATTCGTGAATATTTATGAGAATCAATTTAGACCTACGGTTCACCGTTTTCATTACCCCCTTTCCAAGGTGTGCCTCTCTAAGATCCTAAATAAAATTCAATGTTTCCATGTTCGAATTTGATCGAGGTATTGCTGAAATTGATCTGCATTGCGATTTAAATTTGACAAGAAGTATTTTTTTTATTGATGCCATGGAAATCCTATTTCAAACCTTCATTTATAAATAAGCATGTTAATATAATTTATATTTATTTAATTTTTCCATTTTTTTTTCTCCCTCAAACGTGAAAAAATTAATTAAAAAATGAAAAAGGAATAAATAAATAAACTTCTAAAACCGCGTATACACTGGAATGCTTAAAATTGAGACCTGATTTTATTTTATTTTTTCCCCTCACCACTTCTAGGTGAGATCCTCCAATAATTGAGATTATAAAAGTTCAGCGTCGTTGTGGAGAACTGCACTAAGAAGTCAATTAGAATTGCTTAACTAAACAGGATTAAAAAATAAAATAAAAACATGCATCACCAGCATTCTAACATACAATAATGTAGAAAATGTTCTCTCAAATATTGGTCTTCTTATTTCGTCCGAGTCTATGTAGGGAGATGAAAAAGAAATTTATTCCCAAATAAAAATTTCTAGTTTAATTTCACTTATTAGACCGTTGTTAACAATTAGCGGATTTTCATAGAAAATGCAGCTATTGCAATGTCTACAAAAGTTTTGAAATGAAAATTTTTCTTGATGAAATTAAGTTTTGAGGATCTCGAAGCAATTCCTGGATTGTAACGCTTTTTTGCACCTCCTTTTTTTTTCTTTTTTTGTAAGATATCGTTGCAGTCAAGCCCAATGGGCCTGCTATAATCCTGGATGTCCAGATTTTCAGTGGCAGTGTGGACATGGAGCAGACCTGGCGAGATAGGATAAATAAGTATGGCAGAAATGACCCGCGAGTCATCTTTTTAGGTATTATCTTGAAATTATTGTGCTCAAAATGTGCAAAAAAAGAGCTTGCAAAGCTCAAAAAACCTTAAACTCAACTCGGAAAACACTTGAAAACAAAAAATAATAATAAAAATAAAATAAAATAATTAAATAAAATAAAACGAATGAATGAAATGAAGAAGTGGGGGGGGGGGGGGGGGGGGGGGGGGGACGCCCAGGTTTACCCAACGCCGGTTCTAGGGATGAGGAGGAAGAACAGTGGGATTAAAGGAAGTGCCCCCATAAAATGACTACCTGTTCAAGTAGGAACCCCTTAGGCGGGGCTTACACCTGACGGGAACGGGAAAAAACCGTCGTAACGGACGGGCCACTTGCGCGGGCCCGTCGCTCCCACTCTGCATACCTCCATTTTTCGAACAACAAAATTGAACAAATAACCGAAAAAAGCCCGTCCCCGTCGGCGGGCGTCCCCGTCAGGTGTAGGACTAGAGATTCATTTCTACGTGTTGGCCACTCCCGGCGGGCCCGCCCCGTCGGACGGGCACCGATCTCCCCGCAACATTCTGCGGGCGAAATTTTCCCCGTCGCGGGGATCGCCCCGCTCTCGCTCAGATGTAAGTCGATACACTTATTTCTTCGTGTTCTCCCAAAATGCGGGCCCGCAGAAAGGCGCGGGCCGGGCCCGCGTCCGTCAGGTGTAAGGCGGGGCTTAGGGCGCGGATGGTGATACCACGGAGCACTCCCACTGAGATTACCCATCTGGAGTCAAACTCCGTTGAACTTTTCTTGCACCACATCCCGTGCCATGACACGGTCGCGGCCATGACCTTGATGTTATTGGTCGCTACTCCCTTTAGCTCGGATATCGCGTGCCGCGGGTCATTTTGCCATACTTATTTATCCTATTCCGCCAGGTCTGTTCCATGCCCACACTACCACTGACAACCTGCACTACCACCAGGATTATAGCAGACCCATTGGGCTTGACTGCAACGATATCCGGCTTCTTGCTCCCTCTCAACATCCTAACATGACTATGCACCTGCTATCTGTTTGGCAACAGCATCATGTCGCAGAATGTGGCCACAGTGAGTCCCGGGGACACTGTTGCACCACATGATACAGGTTTTCATTTTTACCCCGACAGGCACGCAAATGTTGCCTACTGTCCCGCTTCTACCCCGTGAACACTCACCGAGGTGGAGAACGTAGCCACCTGGAAGGTATGAAAATGACGATGGTCGTGGGACCCAATGCCCTCTGAATGAAGCCCATTTTAGCATGCCCATTAAGTACATTTTTCAGCATAAATGTTTGAATGTTTCTAGTGCATAATTGATGTACTATTTTTGAGTAGGTAGGTATTATTAATTTATTATTCACCTAGAAAATATAATGGTAATAAGGTAACAATTTTTTAGCCGCTTTTGTAATTTTCAGTGATTTTTTAAAGCATAGTTTGGTTTATCAATACTCAATTTCAGTTTAGAAGTTTCTTGAGGATTGCTTGAGGGTGACGTTCTGTGTATAAGTAAATTCTGGACTTTCTTGTAAATTTGATGTTTACCAAACTCCAGTTTTGTCGATAAAGTTTAGTTCTCGAACAAAGAAGGGAACTAAGTACAAGTACAATAAGTTTTGTATAATATACAGTGTTCGAGAAAGATACGTCAAAACTTCAGGGATCGATTTTAGAGTTCCTTTCTGATTGAAATTTCCTATTGGAGATTTTGTTAATGCTTTGTTTCCGAGTTTTTTTTTTTTCCAGATTTTTTTCGTTTGTTCGACCTTGCCTTACTAAAATGCCTATAACTTCTTTAATTGACTGAGTAAAGTAAAAAATGAGGATACCATTGGAAAGTGCATTAAATTTCCCATCAGATAGGCAACCAAACATTTTTTCAAACCCCTATCCAGTTTTTATTTTATTTTATTTATTGATTTATTTATATTTTTTCTAGTTCAAACTTCAAACTTGTTAATTTTTAGTGTTTTCTGTCGAAATTGTCACGATATTTTTCCTGTTTTCTGTTGAGGTCAGTCACACTTTATACTTTAAATCACGAGTTTTTAGTGTCTTTGTTATTAATTGTGTTTCTTAGTTGAAGTGTAAAACTCGGTTGTAACGGAGTTGGGGAGATCTGCGAGTGTTATTGTTCGATTCAGCGTGCAAAAATACGTAGAAACCGGCCCCACAGTCGTGTTTTTAGGGGGTAATTTTTCACGAAAACCCTTGATTTCATAGAAAAAACCATGTTTTTCAACATACAAACATACTTTGTTCCCCCCAATTAGCAAAGTAAAAGAAAAGAATTGACTAGGCCGTTCAGAAGCTGACAGTTTGATGATGTTTTCCCAAATACCGCATCAATTTTCCTCAACAAAAAACAGGTAACAATGTCGTGTGGTTTTCATCAGAAAACACTAAAAATTAACAAGTTTGAAATTCTAACTAGACAAAAATTACTAGGTAGGGGTTTGAAAAAATTTTTGGTAGTCTATTTGATGGGAAATTGAATGCTTTTTCCAACGGTATCCTTAATTTTCACTTTACTCAGCTAATTAAAGAAGTTATGGTCATTTTAGTAAGGCGAAGTCGAAAACACGAAAAGAATCCTAAAAAATTAATAACTCAAAGCAAAGAGTTAAAATAAAGAAGAAAATCCCCTGGAGGAACTTCAGAAATGAACTCTAAAATCGATCCCTGAAGTTTTGACGTATCTTCCTTGGACACCCTGTAGAATCATGATTTAACTCGGTGTTATACCCTGTTAATGTCAAGCACTAAATTTGGGTTTTAGAACAAATGGAGAATACAGGATATTTACCAGCAGATGCGAGTTTTGCGACCCGTGCTATCCACGCCGGCCAAAATCCCGATGACCACTCCTATGGCCCTGTTGTCGTCCCAATATACACATCCTCCACATTCAAACAAGACGGACCTGGACAACACAGGGTAAGTTGAGTTACTGCTTGTTCTTCTTAGACTATAAACGTATTTGATACAAATTAATCTATTTACCGCCGGCATGAACAATCTCTGTATTAAAACGTTCCCTACTCCTGCATTAATAGTCTACTGTGTACTTTACTTCCTCTCCGTGATGTTTACCTTTCTTAGGTTTCGTTATTCAGCAAGATAGGAAGCACTAACAATGACAGTGCTGTTGATGACGGTATCAACCATTTTATTAGAATAAAATATTGGTGTACTAGGTCACCATCGGGGAGGGGAAACCAATCGAATTATTTATCAAGCTGAGTCCACACCGCGCACTGAGCGCGTTCCAGGGAGCAGCAAGGGGGAGCGCTATTGTGTACGCGGCAATCCATATTTTGTCGGTTTTTTTGCGAACCATCAAAGGGGAGCGGGTGCGGAGCAGCCTGTTAGTTGGAACGGCAGGAAGTTGGAGTTGAGTTATTTCATTCTGCTGTTCTGCGCCAAATGTTACGACCCAAAAATATTTGACGTTTCGACAGATTTCGAACTCATGCCTTTGAATTATTTTAGAAGAAAGCTCTTTAAAAAACAGCACTTCAACGAATTGCACTACTAAGGCCGATTTAGTCAAACCTTTTCGACTGTGAGAGTTTTCTTGAATGATTGAATAAGAAGACAGGTTTTAGGTACATTTACTAGTATTATTATTTACGATTATGAAAGCATTTTTCGTTTGATTTGTTGTTACTTTTAAAATTTTCTGAGGTAAAAAATTGTAATGAGCATTTCCTACTTTTACTGCAACAAGTCCACCTGATACTTGAGATAGTGGAATCATAGTTATTGTCCCTATAACCCGTTTAATATCCCCTCCCCCCCAAAATAGAAGATCCTGATAAATCACTTGGTTCCAACATAAGGGAAAATAAAATAAAATAAAAATTAACCAACTCGGGGGGGGGGTATATATATTCTACATACATCTGCATAATTTTAAAAATTAGAAATTGTTGAATATGTATTCTTTTAAAAATTGGGCTCTAGGCCACGTAATACAGAAAAGGCCTCAAGTGGACACGACGAACTCAAGTGGCCTTGCATCCTTGAACCCAATTAGATTGGTTCCGCAAATGCTGGTTTCTATGCCAGTCAGTCAACAAATTTCACTTGTTATAGAATCGGAAGACGAACAGACTCAATTTTATTTATATTGTTTCAAGGAAATCCCAGTTACTATGCAGTCACTAGGTATTATGTGTTGGAACTTTCATCGTAGTCATCATATCTACATTCATCAACCATTTTACTCAAGTTATGGCCACATCTTTCTAAATCAGCAGATTCTTCTATGAAACATTGTAGTTTGGTTGTGTTAATTATGATGGAATTTACAATTTTTTAGGAGATACTATTAGAAAGCGTTCTACAATTTAAAGCAGTTTTTAGGTGTATTTTCCACTTGAAACTGTTATTTAGTTTTCTTATTTTACACGAACTTGGAAGAACTAAGTTGAGAAATGAGTTGTTTTGAAATACACACACACACACACACACACACACACACACACACACACACACACACACACACACACACACACACACACACACACACACACACACACATATATATATATATATATATATATATATATATATATATATGGTTAGAAGAAGATTTTTGGTTTATTATTTCCAATAATAAGCCTATGTGATCGTGTAGCAAAAAATTTTTATAACCCCCCCTCAAACTTTGTCACTTTACATTTCAAGGTGCGTAGAAACCAAATTTGAAATGTCCGTCCGCCATTCACCGTCCGCCGTCCGGGCCATAAAAGGCCTAAGAATTTACTTTAAAAAACCCCTTCTTTTGCACATAGACTCCATTTGGGGTCTAGTTGGTCCTAACGTTTAACCATAACCAAAAGTGTCTTTTTCGAGGCGTTGAGTGTTAGACGTGTTAGACGCACGCTTGGCAGGGGGTCACGGTGGGTGGTGAGGGGGGTGAGCGGGGGGTGGAGTGAGAGGAGGCGCCGCGGCACCTTGTGGTGCTGGAGTGACCAGGGGCGTAGCAGAGGGGTGTAGGAGAATGGATATTTATTACTTTTACGTGTTATACCCATATAATAAACCGCGGCACCATGAGGTGGGTACAGCGTTCCTTTGAGGCATGAATTTATGTTTTTTTCTAGGTCAAATTTGTGTGTTAATACCAATGCTTTTCCTATTCATATTTAATAACATATCCTCTCGACTTTTCGTACGTACTTGGATAATGATATTATTGAGGCAATAACTGTTTGAATAGATAGGAGCTCAAATCGAGAAATATAAACATGCGTATATAATTATAGAAGTATAGGTTGTGGCAACTCGAAATAGGATACGCCGAGCAGTCTGGACGGGCCTTATGACGTACGCAAGCCAACTAAAACTACGATCAAACTCAATTGAAAAAAATAATAAACCTTTGTGAAATAATTTGCAGCGTTTTAAACTTATGATCCTAACTTACAGATGCTGAGCATATCTTGCATTCATCGAATTAGTACTATGGTACCGATTCCATTTCAGTGTTGAAAACATGCGGTGTGACTGATCGAAACCCTACTCCCATCTACTCCCATTAGGGGTCCCAAGCTCCGAGTCTTATTCAAAAGAACTGACTTTTTATCGGAAACAAAATCTATTATATATATATATATATATATATATATATATATATATATATATATATATATATATATATATACAGGGTGTCTCAACTTAAGTAGGCAAGACTTCAGGGATCGATTCTACAAGTAATTTGCAACAAAAAGTGCCTTGTAAACTTTTTCTTTTAGAGGCTTCGTTTCCGAATTATTTCTTTTTTAAGATTTTTTTCGTGTTTTCAAACTTACATCACAAAAACAGCTCTAACTCCCCAATTTGTCAAGTTTTCTCAAATCTAAGGATACCGTTGGAAAGAGCGTTAAATTTCCTATCATTCTGATGTAAATTTCAATTTTTTTGATTAGTTCTAGTTAGTGAAAAAAATGACCAATGTTTTAACATTTGAAAAAAATGTAATAACTGTCGATTTTTCTTCGTTTTTCTGCTCCTCAGTATGGAAGTTTTTCAACAAGCGCTTTCCGGGAAAAACTTCCTCAACCGGTCAGCTTTCCAACGGTTTACCAAAAAAAAATTTTTTATGGGGAAGTTTTGGGAGAAAATAGCGTTTGAATGACAAAAAACGTGATTTTGTCGGTCAAAATCAACGTTTCATTTTTTTTATTCCAGTATTTTATTTTTATTTCATTATGCACAGCTGTATTCGACGATAATAAACCAAAAAAATAATAGTGGCTCTACCTAACTCATCTTCCACCTGCCTCATCTACTTGAGCAAAATTAGATAATTATCGGAGGGGCAGGCGGAAAAATGCGATAATACGACGGGCTACCTCAGTCAATTGTGCTTCAAAATTATTCCTCGGATACTTATCTTTCATTTGAGTGGGTACCTAATAATACGGAGTGGATTACCAATGAAAATGCTGTTGTGTATCAGAGATCGCTCGTGTTATAAAAAAATAATAATTACTTCTAAAAAAAAAAGAAAAAAAAAGCAGGTTTTCAAAGTGTCTCCCTCCTTCCTGTATGCAGAATGCACATACCTTACGTAACGTCACACGATCCGCGAGGAAGAAATGCCACCAACGCATACAGGAAGGATAGAAGCACTTTGAGAACCTGCTTTGATTTATGTATTTATTTATTTAAGAACTAAAACATAAAACATAATATATATGTGCTTTGTAGTTATGTATAGTACTGTATAGTTATGTATAGGTTCAGTATAGTTATTTATAGTACCTACTGTATAGTAATAATAATAAAAAAACGTACATATACATTTTGTAAATCAACATAGAAATAAATAAAAAATATTACCATCATCTATCTCACTTCAGTTTTAAATAGCTATGCTCGGATGGATACATTATTAAAACTAAAGATATTGAATAATGAACAGTGTTAACTTGAAACATTTTTGTCTTCTAGAAATTACATATTGATCCTCTTGGTCTCATTGGAAGATTATATTATATTATATTAAGTAAGAATGCAACTGTTTCTTATATAACAAGTACATTCTACCTCCTAATTTTCTCATTTGCTACTTGAATTGAATTCTCTAGTCACTTGAGCTTAACCTTTTACTAACTGATTAGAAATGTTCACAAATTTAAAATTATATGTAATCAATTATAGTTCTTTTTTTACAATTTTAATTAACATACCTTTAATTGATTTTCCCTAGTTCCACACCAGGGCCCTTCTGGTGAACTTTCTTCAACCACACCAGTTTTTTGGTACCCCTGGTCGTTTCCTAGCAACTGTTCTGAAACAAGGACAAACTCATTGAGCTGCTCTATGCTGCCATTTCCAAATCCAATAATGTCTTGAATGTGGTTTTTACCCCAACCAGTTTAACTTTGGAAGTTGCCCTTTAAGGCCGGGTATCTAGAACGGGTGGCAGGGGTTACCCCTGCGTTATTGTAATAGGGCGTAACTAGAATGGAGGTTATCTCTGAAACCCTGGGTACCCCTACCCCAGCTGTTACTGCAGGGGCACCTCCGCTGTTTGCCGAGGTAAGCTCTGTGATTGGCTAGGGCCATTAGAAAATCAAGGCTCTCATGAAAACAATTGACGGCAGTTTAAGTGATTCTAACGTGGGTGCGTACTACCAATAAAACCGCGAGCGTTTCCGCCCTCCCTATTAGTTTTCCGACCCGCCAATTACGAAATGTTCATCTGGAGAAGGTAAAACTGGTTGCTAATGCCAGGGGCAGCTGTCCTAACCCTGCCTAAAGTTTTAGTTAACGCTTCACAGATACCCTCTTCCTCGAGTATACCTCCTGGGACTGCTGCCACTAGTATTACCTCTGTCTAGATTCCGGGCCTAAGTCTCAGTCTAGTTTCCTAGGATTCATTAGGAATAGGTGATGGTCTGTTCGTCACCCATCATTATTCCAAATCTGATCTTAATGTATGATCTAAGTATATCAAGTCAGGCACATATTCGGGTTAATATTTATTGATATTCCTATGAAATTATAACATTAGGATTTGTACTTAGTTATCCTAATGATGTGAATTCATTTCGACGCAAGTAAACTGAGCATGCCTTTCTACATTCGTATTATTTTGCGATCCCTCCCATTGAAATTATATTGAGTATTTCACTGAAAAACGGCTCCTAGAACATTGTTGAATGTGTACTAAACGTTTTACATATATACATTACTCCGTGGGTATTTGCAATAGGGTGATCATGACAGTCACACTGTTGTTTTAATGTGGGAATTGATTTGAAATTTTCTTCCGTTTTGATTTTCCCTCTGAATTCTACCCTAGCTATCGTATGTACCTCTACCTCTTTAATTCAGTAAAAGGGAAAGTCTGGTAATAAAACCTTATCCAGGTAAATCCTATTCAAACCTCTAATCAGGCATGAATGTCGTTGACGTCTCAGATTTTTATATTCCTTATGTCGTCTCAACTTTACCCATCCCTGCGGGCATGTGCATTTTAGTGTCTCCCATTTGAATTCTGTCTCACATCTAGGAGTATCTGCAATAAATCTCTTTATTCAAATTTCCTAGAATTTTGAACAACTGATTATGGGTCCATACTACGACAACAAGTCTGGAAGCTATACTGCTCATCCAACTTTTTTCCTCTTTGAATAGTTTGAATTTTCCTGTTTTGGTACGGGTAATATTTTTGCTGGGAGCATTTCACCAGAACAGTATTACCTATCTCCACAAACTTATTTTTATTTTTTCATTCAACAAAGTAGGTACCTATATTTTATTGCGCTTAGCTACCCAAACACGATTCTGATGGTTGGCTGCATAGTTCCTTTATTACGATTTAAAAACTCGACTCGTGCCAAAATTCGTCAACAGAATCATTGAGTCAAATGACATTGCGTTTTTATCGGTAGATAAAATTCGCCAGTTATTTACTCACGAGTTTCATCTCGTAATAATTATTACGTAATATGAGTAAACTAATGGGCGAAACAAAATATTTTGTTGGGTTACGTATCTATAGTACATTATCAGGGTTGTCTATGTGGTTGGCGAACTCTTTTGTCTCTAGATTTTCCAAGATTCATCTATTGTTTTTTCCCTCAAATTCCATTGAAGAATTTTATCACTAGTAGAGATAATGGAAATTCGTTCGGAGTATCCTTGTACCTTAGTAGGAAATTGTGACGCCAGCGTTCTGTGTCAGAAATCGTAAATTTTTAACTAACAATTTTTGTGTAGATTTTCTTCTGTCGTTTTAATGTCCAACAAGCAAGAATGAATCCTCCTAATCTTTATTTTGTTATGATTTACATCGTTCTGTAGGGACACATATTGGCCTTATGATGGCATCTAATGCTTTTTCTTCTTACCTGTCTGTATATAGATTCATCACTGTTATCTATGATGCAGAGATAATTTCTGCAGTCTGTACTGTTCTGCAGAAATGCTTCCCAAAGCAATTTTGTAACGGTATTTTTCTCTGAGTGGGGAACACCTTTTCTGTTTGTCTTTTAAGAGGGTTGGGAAGGTTTACCCGCCGGTCGCCTTCTGTAACGAAGTAACTATACATAACTCGCTATTAGACCCCTATTTATTGCAAGAAACTGACATCATTATATACCGCTAGATTCTTTAGGATCTGCTGAATCCAATGAGCACCAATATTTAGTGATTGAATGAATTTTTCATGCATTTACGGTGACCAGAAATCGTCCGGTTTTTAATAGAAACGTTCACGTTTTTTACAACATTCTTTCCTTTATCCGTCTTAATTTACAATATTTACGTCTTCAGGTGGTTTTTAGTTGTTCCCAAAAATACTTAAAAGTGTTGGGGAATTTTTTCCTAACCACGAAAAGCAGAATTTAGGTGTTGATTAGAAATGTACTGCAAAAACTATTGATAAAAAGTCGACTTTACGCTCAAGGTAAATCGATGCAAAACGTAATCTCTCAAAACCGCCCTATAAAAGATTGAAAAACCAATTCCACGGGAAAAATATGTTGAAAGAAGTGATTTATCGAAAAATGCGTTGGAAGTTTTGATTCCTCTGAGGGCGGACTTTTTTATTTTGCTCCCTAAGGTACTTTTCTGTTCGTGCATGTTATGAAAACCTAGTTGAATTGCCATCATCATCTATAGAAAAATGAAAAGGTTAGTACTTTGTTATAACAAAACCTTCTGTGTTCAGAGATGACCCTAGCTATGTAACACGGAAGGTTACTGACTTGACTTCAAAAACTCATAATACAAAACCTAATGAGGATAGAAACGTGCGGCTAAGCTTAAATTGTTACTGAACTCCTATACAATAATTTAGAAAAGGCCAACAATTTTTTAAACCTTTCTAATCTCCTTAATAAAATGTATGTATAGAATTAATCAAAAAAACCAATTACATCCAAATCAGATTTATTAGAAAATCTAAAGGGTTATTTCTGCTAGCTGTAATACTAAAATTTTCATTTACGTACCGTTCGGAGGAATCCGTCGTCACTAGCAAGTCGAGCACGGGAGGCAAGCGCTTTCGATGCGCTTTCAGGCCATCGAAACAGTACTGTACAACGTACGTACTGTTGTGCAGCACTGTTTCGATGACGTGATGATGATGTCTTTGCATCGAATGCGCTTGCCCCCGGTGGTCGACTTGCTAGTGACAACGGATTCTGTGAAAGGTACGTAAATAATATAATTTGACGTTATTAGAAATTCATGGTTACATGTGCAAACACGCTACTATTGATGCGACGGCGGTGCAATTTATTTTATAGGAGACCATTTAAGAGCTGACCTTCTACAATTCCTGAAGCATTCATCAAAATCGGTCCATTACTCTCAGATTTTGACGTATGTAAACCAATTTTTAAGCAATATTATTACTCAAACAATCGTGATAAAATTCATACGGCACCTTCTTGAA
Source organism: Adelphocoris suturalis (assembly GCA_030762985.1). NCBI lineage: Eukaryota > Metazoa > Arthropoda > Insecta > Hemiptera > Miridae > Adelphocoris > Adelphocoris suturalis. The sequence goes on along the minus strand of CM061040.1, from coordinate 74,595,266 downwards.
ACCTATATCCACCTACTCTCCAAGTTCAAACAAAATCGAGCCAATAGATTGTAAGAAATAACGTTATAAGAAACTCACGTTTGTGCATGTACACACACTCCGATGGCAAAGGACAGATTATTGGAAACGATCTAGGAGCTAATCTACGTGATTCCTGAAATTTCATCAAAATCGGAGTAGAACTTGATATAATTAAGTAGTGACAAGGAATTGGCACACACAGACACTGAACCAATATTGATCAGCAAGCTCTAAACAGATGGTCGAGTAGGTCTGATCTGTCACTGGAAATCTATCGTCAATTTCAAATATGTGCGTCCACCTGTAGGAGAACCTGAGAACCTCAGCGCGCTTTCCACCTATAAAGTAAATTTATTTTTTTATTTCTATCGGTTTTTTTGTTGTTGAAACCATCAGGAGTTTCGTGCCCCGTTTGGGGGATCTCGAAATCGCGAAATTCGATTCTTATATATATATATCCAGGGAATTAATTGTCACAGTTGAAAAGCAGGCGCATACATCGTTTATTCATTCCCTGTAAGGTTGTCGTTGCTCAGATGCGCCCATCAGCTATTCAGTGATCCTCCGAACCTCATTGTTTTTGGGGTGTCCCGAACGAGCTCCATTAAATTTCAGCAACGTGAGTCGATTAGGAAAGAAATTAGGCTAGGAGGTTTCGAAGCTGATCAGAATAACACAAGAACTGAGAATATTACAGCAATATAAAATAACCAGGTGACTCAGGAAGAGTAATGCTGAGACCACCGAGAAGTTTCAATGAGCCTCTGTTTGCGCACAAATTGAAAAAAACCAGAACTTTTTAATGAAACTCCACATACACATATCAAAAAGCTTTAAACCCAAGGAATTTCAAAGCTAACTTCCATGAGGGAAATTTTGAATTCATTGCTATAGCTGCATCTCTTAGAAAATTGGCTAAAACGTTCCGACCTTGGTATACTCGGAAATAATAAATTCTTTCTGTTGGAATAGAAATAATCATTTAATTAAGAGTAATTCCTAAGTATTTACTGATTAATAATTTTATAAATTGATATAGTTGAAGTAGGTAATTCGATTGAATACAGCTTTGTACTATGCCTACCTAGCTACGCTTCACAAGCACAATAGGATACAGAAGTTATAATAAACCCGATTTCGGGAAGTCGGAATTCCATTGGAATTATATTATCAGCTGATACAATTGTCATAGTTTTCAAGGTGATTTTGCGCGAGCGTGCGTGTGTGTGGGTGTATGTATGTATATGTCGTTCCGGTCGATAACTGTCCTCAGGATTGAAATGAAAATTTCGCTCTTGAGCCAAAAAAATCAAACTTGCCAAACACATCAACTGGTCATCATCAAATTGGTCAAAGTTCAAAAAATCGCAAAATATGGAAAATTTGCTCATACGATCTTGTTGCATGGCTGGACTTTTTGGCACTGTTTGACTGGATTACGTTGGTAGGTTCCCACATAAGAGTTCACGTCAGCCGTTGCACCTTCATTTTGAATGGAGTCCGCTTGATAAGGATGTAACCCGATTGTTGTTTGCTGTTATTTCGGGTTTTACCACGTTTGCTTTCTTCCTCGAGTTGTATAACAATATTAAATTCATCACGAACAAGGTCGAGGCGCTTGGTTTGACGAACTCTTCTCACCTCATTATCTCCAACCTAGTGCGCTTCCAATCGAGCGGCGTTTTTTCAATCAGCAATAAATGAATGCCCTACGATTTCTCAATGCAAGCTTATCTCATAGAATAAAACTCAGGGTGTTTTAGTAAGATAACCTGGATGATAGTTAGGTAACTTTCTGTTAAGGTTTCTCTCCGTAATAATAAAATGTTATTACGTAGATACGACCTAGAGTTGCATTCTGACAATGACGTCACTGCGTTTTTATGATTTCCTCTTGGTTGAATCGCTCGTATTATTTAGTATTTATTTATTATGCATTTAGCGGAATACATTACAAGATAAAGGGTAAAATCGAAAATAGCGCCCTCACTTTGATAATTATTCCGGACTCGAGTAGTACCTCCTGGATCTACGTACCTAGAACAAAACTACTGTTTTATTACTAAAAAATATTTTGTCTATTAGCGAATTTTCGAGGAAAGTGAAGCTATTGCAATGGCTCGGAAAATTTTATAATCGAAATTTTTGGAAAATTTCTTAATTTAAATCCATTTTCAGGCATTCTGAAACGTTTGTGAAAGTGCGCTTTTTCAAATATATATATATATATATATATATATATATATATATATATATATATATATATATTTATATATATATATATATATATATATATATATACATATATATATATATAAAGTGTTGTTGTCTAGTAAATAATACGTGCGAGGGTTTTCTTTAATTGGCCAAACTAGACTTGTGTTTATGGTTTATTTCCCGACGTTTCCACCCAGGGTCTGGGTCCTAATCATGGGATAATATATTCAACAGGCGTGGACTCTTCAATGTCAACTACATTGGTTTACATTGGTGGATGGTCAACCGATGTAGTTGACATTGAAGAGTCCACACCTGTTGAATATATCTATTATCCCATGATTAGGACCCAGACCCTGAGTGGAAACGTCGGGAAATAAACCATAAACACAACAAGTCTATTTTGGTCAATTAAAGAAAACCCTCGCATATGTATATTGTATAGGGTGATTCCATCGCAGATGCAAAAAAAAATTGGGTGAAACTACATCAAAAATAGAGTAAAATGCCGCCTACTGCATATTTTTATCTCAATCCGTTCTCGAGATATGATTTTTTAAAGGTTTTTTCAAGACTACCGTGTTTTTTTCCTTTTAAACTCAAATTTCTCCACTTTGCTTCATTCAATTTTAACTTTTGACCACATTTTCGGAATCAGCGTTGAATTTCCTATAAGAATAACGTACCGTCTAAAGACCATAACAACTGCTCAAACGTAGACAAATTCTATAAAATGAAATTTCAGAAAATCTTTGAAACGTTACTTCTCTTTCAAAAAAATCCTGGAGACTGGCAAATCTCATGAAAACTTCTTCATTTAATACGCTTTCCAACGGTATGGTCAAATTTGAGATTATCTTGTTTCTTCGTTGAAAATTTCAAGTTTAAATGCAAGAAAACTTTAGGCACTTAAAATTGGGGGGGGGGGGGGGGGGGGGGTTGATCAGAGGGTAGAAAAAAATGTAAACTTTTTTTAAATGTTTTTAATTGAAAGGATTGTGACAACAATGTCTGATTACAAATTGAAATTAGGTTTCCCTACATGTTGAAAAACCTAAATGTTCATCTAGAAGCGTATTAATTAAAAAAGCCCGTTTTCAAACTGTCCACTGTTATTTCTGATGCATGCTCTAGCACGCTTGCGCATTTGACCCAATGTCAACTTGAAGGTCAGACGTTCTTGCACGGTAACGCTTGCCCCTTGGATTCTTCTCTTTAACTCTTCATCTTCTACCTCAGTAGCATAAAAAATGCTCTTGAACAGTTCTCGAATGAAAAAGTCCATTGGAGTGAGATCCGGCGATCTGGCGGGCCAGTTGATCACCCCGCTTCTACCAATCCAAGGGGTAAAATTTTGGGTTAGCCAATCCCGAACTCTTCTGCTGTAATGTGGAGGAGCACCATCTTGCTGGAAAATAATGTTTTCGCGGATGTCTGCAGGAACGTTTTTGAGGAGTCGGGGGAGATTCCCAATGCAGTTTAATGTTTGAAATGGCACGATTCACTAACCGCGAGTTCGCTGACATTCATTTCGTGTACGGGTTGTGCGATGGAAATGCGCTTGCTGCACAGAGCGAGTATCGTGCTAGATATCCTGATCGACGGGTTCCAGATTCTCGAGTATTCACGGCAACTCATCAACGGTTATTGGATAGGGGTTCTTTTGCAGCACAGCGAGCTGAAGTTGGACAGCGTCCTACTGATGTTGGAGTGGAAGAATATGTGCTCGATAGGGTGAGTGAAGATCCTGCGATTTCTACTAGAAACCTTGCCAGTGATCTTGGAATTTCTCAAAAATCAGTCCTCAAAATCCTTCACCGCAATAATTTTCACCCCTACCACCTAACGAAAGTCCAAGGCTTAATAAGATAATGATCACGAAAGACGAGTCCATTTCTGTCATTGGCTGCTAAATTCGGACATCGAACAGTACAATTTTTTTAGAAAGATATTGTGGGCTGACGAATCACTCTTTACGAGGGAGGGCATTTTCAACGTCCATAACTTGCACTGTTGGTCACAAGAAAAACCTCATGAGGTTCGGCAGGCTTCGTTCCAGCATAGATTCACCGTTAACGTTTGGGCTGGTGTAATTGGAGACCGCCTGATTGGCCCACACATCCTACCGGATCGACTAAACGGAGACAATTACTTAGATTTTCTCCAAAATTATCTCCCCCGACTCCTCGAAAACGTTCCCGCAGACATCCGCGAAAACATTAATTTCCAGCAAGCATTATTGACATCCGCAGAAAACATTATTTTCCACATTACAGCACAAGAGTTCGGGATTGGCTAACCCAAAATTTTGCCCCTTGGATTGGTAGAAGCGGGGTCTATCGGCGGGCTCGCCAGATCGCCGGATCTCACTCCAATTGAATTTTTCATATGAGGACTGTTCAAGAGCATTTTTTATGCTACTGAGGTAGGTACAAGATGAAGAAGAGTTAAATAGAAGAATCCGAGAGGCAAGCGTTACCGTGCAAGAACGTCTGACCTTCAAGGTGACAGTGGGACAAATGCGCAAGCGTGCTAGAGCATGCATCAGAAATAACGGTGGACAGTTTGAAAACGGGCTTTTTTAATTAATACGCTTCTAGATGAACATTTAGGTTTTTCAACATGTAGGGAAACCTAATTTCAATTTGTAATCAGACATTGTTGTCACAATCCTTTCAATTAAAAACATTTAAAAAAGTTTACATTAAAAAAAAAAAAAAAAAATGATGAAGTTTATCAACGATATAATAGAACATTAAAAAATTTATGTACCAAATTATGCTGAAAAATGTACCTAAATTTCATTAAAATGTGGTAAGAAATTGATAAAAACTGCAAAAAGGTTGAAAAATCAAAAATCTCTTTTTGAATAGCAGATTACTATTTAGTAGTATTACTATTCTTTGCTATAAAAGTAATAGTTAACATTTTCGTCACACTCAAAAAGGTCAAATTTCAAAACAGTTCAACGTAATATACGTCAACTTTCGAAAATTTGCTCACAAGATCATGCTGCATGACTGGAGCTTTTAGTAGTTTTTATTGATTTTATATTAACGAAATTTAAATGTTTTTCAGCATAATTTTACAAGCATTTAATGTAGTAGTTCATTGATTTTGAACTTCCCGTGTGAGATATTTTCCTAAAAACAATATATAAACCGTAAAAATAGTAACCGTCTTTTGCCATATTTAGTGATTTCTTCAGCTCTTTTTTTTTTTTTTTTTGTTGTAATTTGACCAATTTATCGTGCTAAAAAAATGCTGCCCAATGAACTTATCCTTAATCTGAGAATGCTTGATTTTTCGGCGAAAGAACGGATTTTTATCTCAAACAAGGGGAGTTATCGTTTGGAATAAATATATATACTTATTAAGATAATTTTGGAAAAATTCAATTTTGAAATTATTGACCCATTGTCGTAGCTTATTTTTTACGAAAATTCGCTAAAACTGAAGATAAATATATATCATTTTATTTATATATATAGGTATATATATATATATATATATATATATATATATATATATATATATATATGTAAATTTAATTTAAGTACCTGCCTGTTTATAACTTTCATCATAGCTACGCAAAATTTTGTTGATAACAAAACTTGTTTTTGTTCAGTTTTTAAAATTTCTATCAATAAAATGCTAATAAAAATGTGATGCAATAAAACAAATGTTAATTTGAAAATCTGTTATGAGCTGAGGTCAAGATTTGAATAGCTTTTATTTTTCTGATTTACTGTTCGTACTGGATGCTATAAATTTAATAATTTTCATCAGCCAATTACGATGTATGCATTAAGAAGAATGATGATGCGATGAAAGATTTATTATTGACGTTTTATGTCTTTACTTTGGCACATAAACGAAAAAATCGTTTAAAAAAAGCGTTACGGTTGGTTTTCTGATGATATCTGCTTACAACCGAGTCGTTGCTAGGGAAATGGTACTTTGCCGTTTTTCATCCCACAAAATTCGTTGACCATTCCTTAGAAAGCTCTCGATTTATCTAACCATATTATGTTAACTACTGCGAATTGCGTGGCCAACAAGCTGGGTTATGAGCATGGTTATATGAATAATTGTTTACACACAGGTGATCATTCTCAATAATTGATATTGTGAACATGATTGCAACCTCTTGTTAATTTCTGATGATGATTTTAAAGACATAAAATGTCTTGCAGACTTGTATGCAAGCGTTTCTGATTTTTCTTTCGATTTTCACGTACAACCAAGCCGTCGCAGGGGATATGATACTTCTTTAGTTTTCACCGGACGAAAGTCGTTCTCCACTCGTTGGAAAGCTTTCAATTTATCACACATTTCTTTCGTATTTTGTAGTCTTGTAATAATTTGTACCGTCCAAATAAAGAAACGTTGTTTGATTAAACTGGCGGCCTCATAGCTTAACCAATTGGATTGTTGCCGTTACAAATTTTCTGTAGGTTTTTGTATTTCTGCGTAGATAGCTCTGCTAATCAGACTACCGGTCTATAATTATTAAACGAAGTCTGTGGTAAGTACTTTATCCAACTACTGGGTCCGCTGACTAGGCTTCTCAGGTTGGAATACATTACGGTAATTAATGCCTGCATCACAGGGACGTCTTATATCTAGTTTGTTTCTATGATTCTGGTAGGAATAGCGAATTGATAATGATTTCACGGGATGAACCGCCTCCATTATAAATCTAACAAGAATTTACGACGAGAAGCCCCCCCCCCCACACTTCCTTCACAACCATGATGAAGTATGAACTGCTTTATTGGGCTAAGAAATTTAAATGTTCTAAAAATGGTTTAATAGAGAAACCAAAATACAAAATGGTATAGTCACCAAAAATGGGTTGTGAAAGTATAATTTATCGGAATTACCCGCTCCATTTACCTACCAATCATAAATTTGGAAATCCCAAGATTTGTTGCGTAACGACTGAAATCCGTATTGAGCAAAAGCACAGTCGCGGAAATAGATTACAATATGAAAACATCTCGATTTATCTGTATTGAGCGCGCGCGCGCTCACACACACACACACACCCACTCACACGACGTACACCTCTGATTTTTTCACGTATTTGGCCTCAGAATGGTCTGAAACGAATTCGTATTCGGGTTTTTTTCTTCAATGCTTGGGTTGTCGCACACCTCTCTGAATTAATTCTTATAGGCCGTCCTATTAGCATGAAGCATTGCCTGTATGACCCTGCTTCAGAGGGGCTTCCTAACTATGGTTTAGGGAAACATTAGTCTGACGTACCGACAAACGTTTGAAATCAATAATCTAAGGGGGGTAATGGAGGTTAATCCCATTTTCCATTCCAGTCCCTACGCAGTCTGACCGACGTTTCGAAATAAGGGGTAACCATTACTCAACGAAAATTTTAACATTAGCTTTGAATAAAAAACTATTAGCGAAATACAACTGAGGTGCACTGCGACATCTTCCACTTATCATTAAAACCTACTTGGTACCTACCGGGGTTTCAAACCTCTAATCCCATCAGAGTGAGAACCGTCTGTTCTTGGTACATAATTAATTTGATTTTGATTTGTTGCTCCTCCTCTTCCCTATATCATGTGGACGCTTAAGATTGTAAACCCTAAACAAAATTCCCACAATCAACGCCATGGTTGAATCTCATCCTAGATACTGCCGAGTCACCGTTGACGATCCTGAGGCATCCGTTTGAGTCACCTCGATATTTTTCTTCGCCGCTCTCTAATGATACCATTTGCCCTTGACTGGCCCAGACCGCGGTCTATAATTACTAAAATCTATCAGCTCACCAGCGTCTGACATTAAGTATGCCCAATAGTAATTGCTGATACATTTAATCGTTCTTTTTTCAGCGCGTTCATTCATTAAAAAACCAGGGCGAATGACCATATTTGTGTTCCTGTATCTTGTCCTCGTTCTTTATTTTACCTTATTTCCATACGCAATATTTCAAAACTTATACTTAAACTTAACAAGACTTTCTGAGAATGAATAGATAACTCCTCAATAAAATAATGAAGCAAAAAAAGTATGTTATTGAGAAATCTGGCGAGTCACTCTTTCTCCTTTCTTGTATTCTGCTTATTAACACAGAGTATTCAAGTATCACTCTGGAAAATTCGACAGTTTGTGGTGTCAAAATTGAAGTGATTGGCAAAAATCGGCCTAGCCGTTGAAGAAGCGTCTCAGTCCCAAACGCAGTCAAAAAGAGTGAGAGAAGCCGACTATTGGCTTGGCCCAAATTTGATATGATATCATGCATTACGTGGCTTTAGATCTGTTGTACGCGGAGCGTCTTTTTGAGAGGACAGATATCGCACATTTTTGGTGGTCTAGGAGGAAAAGATTGGATGGAATGTACGGGCTCAGGAAGGAGTCAGTCATTTCATTCGACTTTTGTTGTCCGAGAGTAGCCCCCTGTCAAATTTCAATTTCCTAGGGCATAGCTGATCAGGATAGAACCCGTGATTTTGTTCATCCCTTAATGCCCTAGAGAAGCTCTCTATTAAATTTCACATTCCTCGGGTGCATAGGAGATAAATTCACTATCTCAGCTGATCAGAATACAGCTCCTCAAAGCTCTTGTCTCGTAATGGCCCAGAGTCTCCAACCAAATTTCGACTCCCTGGAGTTAGCAGGAGAGAATTTAGATCGCTCGGCTGATCAGGAAAGAGCCCCTGGGCTTATTCATATCAACGTCCCAGAGTCTCGCTATCAAATTTAAAATTCCTAGAGTGAACTGGAGAGAATTTAATTCACTCAGCTGATCAAGACTTGGTTGTAGCAGCTCCAAAACCCCAAAAGGCATGTATGTCTTCAGATCAAATGTAGCATATGTTTCGAATTTCATCAAAATCGGCTGAGGAGAACTGGTAGAAGTGGGTGGGCAGAATAAAACGAGGGAGAGAGAGCGAGAGATAGAGCGTGAGCGAGAAAGAGAGAAAGGTCGAAAACATGCATTTTGATCGATGAATCAATCTACCATCACATATTTGGCATCAGGCGATTCAGGAGGCACGCCCCCTCCTAGGATATGCAAAGATTGATTGATTGCTGAGAGAGAGAGAGAGGGGGGGGGGGGTATTGGGTAGGTACTTGGAATTTTTTTTCTTTTCCCCATTTTTTAACTAGTAACATCTTATTCTAAGAATTTTTTTGCACTGAACAAGATAGTGAAGCCAGAAATTGCGGTCTTATACCGTTCTCAGAGTGAAGCTGATAGACCATAAAGAAGGGCTTTTTTCTTTTCATAAAAAACGCCTATCTTTGGGTATGGTCTTTGGAAAAAAACGAAGCCACATTTCCTTCATGAATTATTGCTGGGTAACTTTTTTCCAATTCGATGCCCGTCCAAACACTGCTGGGAGAGAACATGGGTCATTGGACACAGATTTTTGGGCACAATAAATTGCTCAAATTTCAAAAATGTGCTTTAAAAAATTAAAAATAAAAATACTGCCAAAAAATTGTTAAGTTTATATAATTAGATATATAAGTACTTGAAAATATATAACTACTGCAGACTATTACTCAGAAAAAGTTTATCAACTATGAACAAGAACATCAAGAAAATCTTGCAAGAAATTGAGAAGAAAAAGGTACATTACCAAGTACTCAAATTTCAAATAATTTATCACTCATTATACCTAACGCAAACAAAATCATTTGGTTATGCGGCATGGCTCCCCCCCCCCCCCCCCCCCCAGCTCAATTTATTTATTTTATTCACGTATCAGAAACGAGTGGTCACTAGTACAATAGCGATCCTGGTGGAGAACCTTTTTTCTCATATCCAACTTTTTTCATTTCAGGGTTTCGATTACGGAAGAGGCGGTAATCCCACTAGACAGAGTTTGGAAGAAGTTTTAGCATCATTGGACAAAGCTGACTATGGTCTGGCATTTTCGTCTGGTCTGGGTGCAATGTCAGCGATCATTGAACTTCTCAAGTCTGGAGACCACATCATTTGCGGCGATGATGTATACGGTGGTGCTAATAGGTTTGTATTCGTCAGTAGGAATATGTTTTCTGTTTTATAATCTAGCGTGCTTCCAGAAGAGAAGAGGCTTAAGTTGGTGCCTGATCGTCGTACAGCGGAGCGTATTACAAAGAGTACCTTTTTTTAAATCTCTTCCAGCGCCATTTCTTCAGTTTTCGACCCCTTTGAATCGATTGATAATATTATCTAGTCATGCGAATAGTGAAAGCCTTCAAATTTCAAAATGTCCCTATCGTCTTTTAATTGTTTTGCGACTTTTCAAGATAATTTGAGCTATTGCCCTTCCTTCAAAATATTATAAAATGACATTTTCGAAAATTGTAATAATAATAATGTAAATCATATTTGGAACATTCTGAAACGATTCTTGGATTTCAACAAACATATATACAAATACATGTAATTAGACGAAATTATTCCTCAGAATAGGAATAGAAAACCCGATATTTTCAAATAATTATCATGCAACATGTAAGAAGGGTTGAGTTTAGGAGTACCTCGTTTTGTTTGTACTCGAATTTCGGAAATTGTAACCAAAACCATGTAAAAACGGCAAATTATGATTGAAATCCGAAAAATTATTTTTATTGTAGAATCATATTTTTTATAAAGTTAGTTTGACATAAATTTGACTTTGAACATTCTTTTTGCTATCCAAAGCGGCGCAAAAAAAAAATTTTTTTTTTTTTTGAAGTCGTAAGTAGTGTCACGGAGGGGACCCCTCCTGGAGGAGCGATTATGCATAGATCAGCATTTGAGCCGGGCACAGCGGACTCCCGGGGGCCTTCAGTGTTTTCCTACACCTCGCGAGTCTCCCATAAATAATCTTTTACCAATGAAGAACTAATATACTGAGTATTGAATAACGTTTTGGCGATTATTTATAATCCTCCATTAACCTTCTGACTGTAGTCATTCGGTTGGATCTGATTATATCAGGTATCTTGATGTATATTATGCTCTGGTCTCGTGCCGATCTTGATTTGTCAATTTTTTTACTTTGCCCAATTCCAAAATAAACTTACAGAAAGGCATTTAAATTATTTAAAAAAGAAGAAAAAAATCTGCGTTACGTATCTTGAGGCTACATACAATTTTGGTTTACTTTTCAAGAAATCTAGGAAGGAAATTTTTAACACGTTCTGCTGTTTGTGATGATGATTATGCTGAAAATAGAAACGATTGGAAAAGTTATTCAGGTTATGCTGTACAAAGCGAGTATAATAAGATGGAAATTAAAGAAACAAAATACTGTGGCTTGGACATCACACAGTGGGTCCAATGACGCTAAAAGATGACGGAAATTCGAAAAATTAAAAACCAGTACTTTCTTTTGCCGTGGTAGGCCCCACATATTAATTACGCCTTAAAAGACTATTGATTTGTGTTCAGGCTATGTATCCGAAGACATTAAAAATATTCTCTTCATTAAATTGGCCTTCATCGATTTTTTGGATCAAAAAAGCTGAAAAAATCAGAAAATCGGGAAAAAAAGTCGCGGTATTCACGTGACTACACATAGTTTTTTTCCGTGTGTTCAGTTTGGACCCCAGAACGTGACTCCAAAGTCAGATCTTGCGCAAGTCTGCGCATTCTTATTATTTTTTACTGATGTGCAACGGCGAAAATGCGCTTTAGCCGAATCGTTCGGTATCATGCCATTCAACAAAAACTAGATTTTGTTTCCGGACATCCTGAAACTCATTCTGTGAAAATTTGGTGATTTTTCGAGTAATTTTAGCAAATTCGACCAATACCACTAGCTACATTTTTTGGATTTCAGAACGATTTTTTAAATCAAAATTAAAATTATTTATTTTTTTAAACTTTGAATGACATTTTTTAACCAAATTTAATTTTTTGAAGAATTTTAGGAAACATTTTGATTTTTTGTCTCTTAAGAGTTCGGGGAAAATTCAATAAATTAATAAAACTAGAAGAAAAAATTGTTATAAATTATATTATCTGTTGAAATGTGATAATGAACAGCTAAACACATATATTTTGCCATTTTTATGATAACCCACCAATGAGTCTGTCACCTAAATAATTTCCGCCACCTTTTAGCATCATCGGGCCCCACTGTGCGTCGTCTAAATCGAAATATGTCAGTCTGTTAAAAGGGCTTTTGAAGCAATTTTTGTAAAGTAAATGTTGAACGATTCTTCAAGAATAGATAATGGTCTACTAAGATAAGAGGGGATGATCTATATAGCCATGGCTAGTTCTGGAGAAACTAAACTAAGTTAATACATTTAACTTTATGATGGATCATGCTAAGAAAAAGACACTTCAACTATTATGTTTCTACGAAAAAATATCTACCACTAAACAACATTTTTTAATTTTTTGTTTTAAATTATTAATTTTATTCTGTTTTTGGTTTTTCAGATATTTCAAGAGGATTGCTGTTAACCATGGTCTTGATACTGTTTTTGTTGACACAACCATACCTGAAGAAATTGTGAAAGCTATTAAGCCCAACACAAAGGTAAAATTGATTACTCCATTGTGGAATTTTAGGGTATTAAATTCTTTGCATTCTGATGATAGAAAGATCACTTGAAAGGGTACCAGATGCTATAGGTAGGCCATAGATGAACGAGGCCAAAATACTAGGTGTCAGAATAGTTGAACTACTTGTGGGGGGAGCTCCCTTGTTGGATAAAATGACCACGGAAGTCCTTAAGTCAATTTGACTTTTGAGGCATAGAGTTTTTGCTAAACTACTATCGATAGAAGCATTTCAAGGTGAATATTTGACACAAGTGAAGTAACGAGGAATTCTGCTAGAACAGTTACCTAGTTTGATCATTAGTGAAGTGAAGGCTGATGGGGACGACTTGCCACTTCGTACAGTCACTCCTTCACGAAAGTGTAGGAAACCTCCAGTAGATGAAAGCGCAGTTAGGTGACTATGATTCGACAATCAATTTCAATTTATTTCACAACTCTTAATGTGGGATTCAGTAGTTTCTGAATAATATTCTGTTGAGTTATTAATTTATTGAAATACAAAACAAATTCCCATTCTTCATTATTAAAAATAAGAAAAAAATATTTATTCAGCCAGCAGTGATTATTAATTTACTGTTGTTGATAAGAACGCAACAGTGTGGTATTACGGTGGGTCGGAATTTGGAATTATTGACCTCGAATTCAGATTCAGCACCCTTGAAAACACTCATCTTCCAATTTTCCGTGCAAAAATCCGACTTGGGGCCAATAAAAATTGTAAATTAAAAAAGAACAGCTGAAGAGCAACGTCTACATAACAAGCGACAACCTCTACGTTACCTCACCCTGGAAAATAAAAAAGACCGTTGGGATAGCACGATGCTGAACTGTTTTTTGAAGAATCCACTAGTAGTGGTGGCGTATCCGTTCTATTGTGGAACGACTTGAGATTGACAGTTTTTCGTTCACACTACAGATGTGATTGATTTGATGTTCGATGGTTTTATCATCGAAATGAGAGTTCCGATATTATTGATCCAATAATGTTATTGTTCGATATAATTGTTACAATCCACAACATCGTTCATCGTTGTTAGGTACATCAACAGAAAGACAGAAGATGGTATGGACAGTTTTTCGTTCACACTACAGATGTGATTGATTTGATGTTCGATGGTTTTATCATCGAAATGAGAGTTCCGATATTATTGATCCAACAATGATTGTTATTGTTCGATATAATTGTTACAATCCACAACATCGTTCATCGTTGTTAGGTACATCAACAGCATGGCAGAAGATGGTATGGAATGGTTGTGGAAACCCTTTTCAATAAAAAACGGAAGTTAGAGAAGAAAGTTGTCTAACTCCGTGAAAATAAAGAGTTACAATGTTAGATCGAGACAGTTAGGTCATCATCAGTAACAAACAATAACAACATACATCAGAAAGGGCACAAGGGGATAATTCCAAGATTTACAGAAATCGATTAATCAATAGTGAAATATACTGAGGGATATCATTATTTATACATTTACCAGATCTGTCCCTTTGGTTATTTTCGAAGTTTTCCTGTACATTCAACATACCATCCTTTGGACAAAAATGAAGAAATTCCACAAACTTTATTTGCCAAATCAAAATTGTAACTATAATTGGATTCCTTAAGATCTAACTTTTAGCTTTAAGACTATTTTTATTTTTAAAACTTACTTTGTAACCCTTAGCTGTTAGAATTTTACCTACTTTATCAGAGCTTCTATCATTGGAATCACTTTATCATTGGAATACCCCATCGGTGACCCTGACGTGATTTGAACAGGCAAGTTTCTGATTTGATAGAATTCATTGTTTCTGTTTCTATTGAGTTCTGATGAATTCAGACTACCTGATGTTTAAATCCTGGCAGAGATTTATTATTATTTATTGCATTATCAACTGAAGAAAAACATATATAGAGCATCTCAAAGTTCTTTTTGAAATTTAAGTTCGAGCTACGTTTAAATTTGGCAAAATCCAAATTTAAACTCAATCCAAAACTCAAACAAAATCCAAACTTCATATTTAGCAAAGTCCCAAAAATTTGAGTTTTTGGACATTTAGTTACTGCTAATGGAGTTAAACAAGATCCTACTCTTGTAGAAGCCATAGCCAATCTTAATTTGCCTGTTACATTTCTCGAAGTTTGCACATACATTTAACTTTTATCTAAAACATATTACAAAATGCTGTCAATCATCAAACTCTCTTGAACGGATTGATGAAAAATTTCTGCAAAAATTACGCACGTCTTATTAATTGAACCAAGTAACAATTTAACTAAGCAAAGATTATTTACCTAGTTGAAGCTTCTCTACTCACAGTGTTTGATAACGAAGTATCAACCCGTTGATACTTCTGGTTGTGCTGCTAGTGCTGGTCGGATACAACTAGAAAATGGTATTTGGAAAACAATAGGGTATTTTTCTAAAAGTTTTCTGGTTCTGAAAGGTACTATTTTACCTTCGATAGTGTACCGTCTTTATTAATCAATAAATTTACCGTCTTTATTAATCAATAAATTTACCGTCTTTATTTATCAAAACATTTCCAGTTCATGCAAGAAGGTTGAATATTATAAACCTACCATTTTAGCTATTGAAAAAAAAAAAAAAAAAAAACCCCCTACCTACCCTAGACAGTTACGTCATTTCCTATTAATTTCAATTTGGTACAGACATAAGCCACATTTCTGGAAGTGAGAATGCTGACACTGATCATCTTTTTAGGATTGAAGATAGTTTCGATTGAAGCTATTTCAGAAGCACAGAATTCGGATCAAGCACTGGAACGATACAATAATTCCACTACCTTGAAATTGAAGAAATGTGCAACTCTGGCAGATATTTACACAAACTAAATCACTCGCGACGAAGTTTTGGAAACCCATTTAACTTCCGTTTTTCATTAACATTTTATGCTGTGACATTTCCATAAATCATATCCGCTCAAGTGCGAACCACCCTGTACCTTTCAGAATGGGAGTTTTTTTAAACACTTTCATGGATTCTCTAATCCTGGTATGAAATCCCTAGTTATATTGATATCGTAGAAGTTTGTTTGGAACTCTGAAAAAGGATGTGCGAAAATGGTCGAAAGTATGTTTCTCTTGCCAAAAAGCAAGATGAATCGTCATACAAAAACTCGGTAGGCAACTTTCGAAGCAGTAGACACAAGATTCATTGTGATCCACATCGATCTTGTTCTTATTCTTGAAATGGTTTTCACTGAATCCGTGGAAAACTTGAGCCTTTTACTCGAAAATAGGCACTATCATAGCCCTCTTGAACCATTCAAGAAGATATATATTGAGAAGCACGAGGTTTCGAGACTTGATGGTGACGTTATACAGTATACAATGTATTTACCTTTATAATATGTATTTATGAAAGCCTTTCATTTGTGGTATCGTTTTAGAATATTCCATGAATTGACTTGTGGGCAAATCTGGTATGCCATGCTTGTGTTCATTTGGTTAAAAGAACGATAAGTGGTATGGAAAGATACTCTACTTCAATGATAGTAAAAATCAATACATAGAAGTTGTAATAATTAATACAACTTATTCGATTTCAATATCCAAGACCGCGTGTACTCTGTATTTATATTCACTATTATTCTTTGTATTTTGTTTATTGCAGAATCTTTTGACGTGTTTTAGATGGTGTGGTTGGAAAGTCCTACTAACCCCTTAATGAAGATCACTGACATACCGAAAGTTAGTGAAGCCGTCAAAAAGGTCAAACCAGACATTATTTTGGTTATTGACAACACGTTCCTAACCATTTTTTTATGTATGTATGTATGTATATATGTATGTATATATGTATGTATATATGTATGTATGTATGTATGTATGTGTCTTATTTCCAGGTAAATTGTTAATATATACTTGTAGTCAAAAATTTCAAAATAGCCTGTTTTTTGCGATTTGTTGTGCGAAATAATTTTTTCAGCATACTAACATGTGGTATATTCGGAATCAGCGTGAAATTTCCTATAAGAATATGTATCAAGTTTTCAAAAATTTCAAAGTTGAAAAATCAGTCAAAAATCGAAATAATGCTAGAAATAGAAAGTTCGCTAGTTGTAAAAATCGGTAATATTTGCATGAAACATTGTCCAAATTCAGATTGAACTACTCTTATGGAAGTATCTCTGTATAACCAATCCTAGAAACATGCTGTTTAAAACGTAGGTAGTAGGTGCTTTAAAAAAAAAAAAAAAAAAAAAAAAAAAATGTAATCACAACTGATAAGTTTACTCTGTGCATGTGTTAATAATTTGATTCCATGTTCGTCTATCAAAATCATAAACTAAAATTTCTCAACACGATCAATAGCGGCTGAAATGTCGAAGATTTCTTCAAAAATTTGCTCATGGGGTAATGCTGCATGACTGGACTTTTATTGTCCTGAAGCCAGTTTTAAAAAGGTGCATCTGTTGCATTGTAGGTCCATATCCGTGCTTATACTTTGTCATGGAATATACTTCAATAACACTGATCTTCCTTGTTCTGGAAATATACCTCTGTTGGTCAAAATAGTTTAAGGATGGCAGATTAGCATTCAAATGTCTTCTTAAATTCAACATTAAATTCATGCTTGAAATTTGGCATATTGAAAATAGTTGGAAGATAGACACAAAAAACTTCGTTTGCCAATCAAAGGTGGATACCAAGAATTTGAAATTGGCTAAATTCCCACCCACATATTAATTATTTCGTTAAGGTTTAAACATTGCATGATGTAACAGGGCACACAGAATGGATGGCAAATATACCAAACTCGTGCTGGCTTGTAAGGTACCTTGTTATAGATATTGGAAAGCCTGAAATGTTTTATGCGTTTATGTCCATTTTCCATTCTGAATAATAGGCACATTCCCCGAAGTATATATGGTTTGGGAAAATATTCTTAAATTTAGTCATTTGAGTTGACTCAAAATATGAAATATCCAACAATTGTCAATCTAATACAGGGTGGGTCCCGGGAATAGACCAAAAAACAAATAAGCTTAACTCTAGGTATTTTAAACGTACAACCATTTTATTTACATTTTCATGAAGGGAAATGAGTGTCATTTCAAGTTTTATAAATAACATCCAGCATTTGGTGTCCATCTCGTTCGTAGCATGAAGCAAGCCGTTCCAAGAAGTTTCTGTGGACGAGCTCTCTAGCAATGCTTCCTCAATTGAATGAACTTTGGTTGTTATTGAATCCTTAAGAGAGTCCAAGGTGCGCGGTTTTGTCGCATAAACACGTTCCTTAAGAAAAAAATCGCAAGTCGTCAAGTCAGGTGACCTGGGGGGCCAAATCACGTCCCCAAAACGTGATACGACGCGATTGGGGAACATCTTTCGCACCAGGGCCATTGAAGCAGCGGAAGTGTGAGGAGGGGCCCCATCTTGTTGAAACGAAACATCCACTGGGTTGACAATTGGCCTTCTTCTGTGCAACTCGGGTCTCAAAAAGTTGGTCAGCATTTCAATGTAGCAGTTAGAATTGACAGTCACGGTGATTCCTTGTTCCTCGAAAAAGAAGGGACCGATGATGAATTTCCTTCAAACGGCACGTCAAACAGTAACTTTAGGGCTGGAGAACAGCTGCTCTTACCTTCGCCGTATTCTCTGGGGTTATCACTGTCCGTGCAGGGCCAGGTGGTTTTTTGTTCATAATGTTCCCTGTCGAGCGAAAAGCTGTGACCCATCTCATAATTGTTTTCTAAGTGGGAACAACTCCGCAACGTCCAAGGTTGAATCTGATTCTGAAAGCACGCTGCACCTCAACTATCGATTCATTGTTTTTCATTTACGCGTCATAAGCAAATACAGGATGAACCACATCCCACCGATCCATGATGGTAACTAAATGGCATCATGTAATGGTTCGAATGAGCCCACACATACTTTCCTACCCCTACCCTGGGTGGTGCAAGGGCGCCCCACTTTTTGGTCTGTTCCCGGGGCCCACCCTGTATTGAACGATATTGTACCTCAGAATAACGTATCCATAATATCCGTATTCACATTGTAATTGAAAGGAAAATTGGTTTGAAAATAAGCTGCCTGGGTCCTGAGTCTGACTCAAACTCAAGATTAAGACAACATTCGGATGCTATTGTTTAAAAATTGGTAATAATCATTTATCTGATGGGGCGGGGAGTCGCCATACGTTTTGATTGTGATGTCTTGTGTACAAGAAACAACAACATGTATCTATTGTGGTGAAGTTTTATCAGTGGGGACAACCATCTGCAAACAATCAAAGAATTAATGCTATTGGATAATTTGGAACAAAATTGGTTGAACAACAATTTTGTGTTTTCTTCCCCTTTCTGGTACATTTGCTTGCAATTGTTTATCATTTGCTCAGTTAGTCTTATTGTGTCTGCTTTTCATGTAGTTCCATCAAGCTAAGTTTTAAGCATTATAAGATAGTTGAATTTGGGGTAAGCAGCTTTTTGTAATTAGCTTATGACGTTTTCTATTGCCTACTTACTAACGAGCATTGATGTCCCAAATATAATTCTTTTCTGTCATCCATTGACAATAATTTTGTATTGAGGGGCATAGTTTTCCGGTGAGTGTGCACGAATTACGATATCCCTATTTTCATACAAAGCAGAATAGTTGATTTTGTGTGAACTTTAGATATATTTCAATTCTCATCTGCCAACCCAGGCAACTGCTTTATTCAAGTATCCTTTCCATGGTGTTTTGTGTAAAAAGTTTTGAATAGCATCTATACTGTATATGTGGGGAACCGGCGATTCCTTCCCGTTAAAGTGAAAGTTGGACCTTGCGACCCGAGGGAGATGGCGATTCCTACCGGTGTGAGGCCGGCCAGTGAGCCGTGGTTCGGCGATTCCTTCCCCTCGAATCTCAAAGTGATAAGGCCCTTCAGGAGGATTTAATAATATTTTGATATCTATTTATTTAAAAAATCGCATTTATGTAGTTATTTTGTCAATATTTCTGAAGAAATCTTGTGTTCTGTCGCTCAGGACCAAATGTAGGAAACTTCCAACCCTTCCGAAGTCGACTGATGAGTTGTTGTCTACTCTTCCTACAATGAATATCCACATTGCCAAAGGAGATTACTTCTTGTTAGTGGTGAATGAAACGTAAAGGTGAAAATGAAACTTTCATTCACCTCAACCCCACTCATCGCTTGGCAAACTCCTGTCGATTACCCTTACCACTTTGCTAAAAGGGTCAGTGTTAAATTTGGGTGGATTTTTGAGCAATGAAATTGAGACGTGAACTTTACGACGGATTTTTTATTTTGTGATTATTGTGATTTTAATACTTGGTGATACGTGGTGATTTGGGTTTTAAGTACTTAATTGTTCAATTAAGGGTTTAGTCCTATAAAGAGTTAATTTTTACTTCAAAACTAACCGACACCTGGCCGGGAAGCAATTGAGTAACAGGAAGGAATCGCCGATTGCACGGCGGAAGGAATTGAGTAACCGGAAGGAATCGCCAACACTTAGAGGGGAAGGAATCGCCATGCTTTTTGGAGGTTGGGAAGGAATCGCCGGTCCCCGGTATATGTATACCACCAAGTAGAAACGTATTGTCTCTCTCTCTCTCTCTCTCTCTCTCTCTCTCTCTCTCTCTCTCTCTCTCTCTCTCTCTCCCTCTCTCTCTCTCTCTCTCTCTCTCTCTCTCTCTCTCTCTCTCTCTCTCTCTCTCTCTCTCTCTCTCTCTCTCTCTCTCTCTCTCTCTCTCTCTCTCTCTCTCTCTCTCTCTCTCTCTCTCTCTCTCTCTCTCTCTCTCTCCATCCCCTTCTCCGCTCAACCTGTTGTCGTTTCATAAATCAGATAATTAATTATATTGTGTCGTTAAATAATAAATTTGACGACAGTTTCCGGTTTTGAATAATGCACGAGACTGATAAGGGCACTCAAAGGGACAAGGAAATTTTGATTGAAGTTATCAAACTAACTTAATATATACCTAACAACGCAGGTTAAGAAATGAATTATTATAAATTAGGTGGCAAATCCTGCGAAATTGTCCCTGCAGGGGTGAAGGGAGGGAAGATAAAAAAACGTCAGTCCTTTCTTCCCCTGTGAGGGAACGTCAGTTTAATAGAACCCCCCTGCAGGGACAATTTCGCAGGATTTTCCACCTAATTTATAATTATCAAACTAAGTTATCGTCAAACGGAGTGTGAAAATTAATTTACTTTGAGCTTGTATCAGGCCCATCAGGAGAGGTACTTTTTTAAGTATTTAATATTGTGCACTACACGCTTAAACCCTTAAAATATGATTGGAAAATTATGTTGCAGTAGAGATGCTATGAATTCACTAATTGCGTTTCTTATTTTTAGCAACCTATCACACTTGGTGCGGATATTGTAGTCTACTCTATTACAAAGTACCTCAACGGGCACTCAGATGTCATTATGGGTGCGCTCACCACAAGCAGAAAAGACTTGTATGAAAGACTGCAGTTTATTCAATTAGGTAATAAATTATACGATGGAGTAATCAAAGATGTTGTTGAATCTGAAAGTTTATTTTCTTTGCTCGATGTTTGGATTTAATCTACTATTGTGGTGAAGGGCAGTAGTAGCCAACTATCGAGATGAGGTGGAGAAGTTGCACTCACCAGATCATCTTATTGCTGACCAGCTAAAAACACCTGTCTCAGTTACAGCGATTTAATATTGCGATGGTAGATCAACTTAGAACACTGTTCAAACAATGTACTCAACTAGGGTACTAGGAAATGTTTTTCCTCTTTAAAGTCATTGAATAATTTCCAAGTAACATTAATAATGAGGTAATGATTTCTGTTTGTTTGTGAACTATTATCGCAATGTAGAATATCAGTTTTTATTAATTTAAATCACTATTATGGGTTATGTATAATTTCACTAATTTAATTTTCCACAGCGACAGGGTTCGTGCCTTCCCCATTTGATTGTTTCCTGGTTTTAAGAAGCCTGAAAACTCTAGCTGTTAGGATGGACCAGCACATGAGAAGTGCTATTGAAATCGCTGCTTTCTTGGAGCAGCACCCCCTGGTTGAGAAGGTTTTCTTCCCAGGTAATAGTCTGAACGTAAACCCAACTTATGAAACTATGTAGTTCATAATTCTTAGCAAATTTTCGTAGTATCGCAATGGCTCCAAAAAAATTTAAAATCAACATTTTCGAAAAAAATTTTCAAATTGAAATCTATATTTAGGCATTCTGAAACGAATCAGAGTTTAGCGTTCAGAACTCCCCCCCCCCCCCCCCCTCATGTGTGTGTGTGTGTGTGTGTGTGTTTCATCCTACTTTGGTGCCCCGTGGAGGTCGCAAAGCAGCAAAACAAGCAAGAAGGCAGGAATATCAGCGGGTCCAGAAGTTGTGGAGGAAGCATCCGGCTCGTGTGGCTGCGGAGGTACTGGAGGGAGCTGGGGATGAACAAGTTTTGCCCCCTCTCCAGGAGTTTGTGGACAATTGGGAGCCACTCTTGAGTGCTCCCAGCCACAACCCTGGTGAGCCGGTGGTACCCCCAGCTTCCACCAGGAATTCCTTGCACGGCATCATGTGCACGCCGGTTCTTCATGACGAGGCACACAAGTGCCATGTCAAGAACTCCATTTCTGCTGGACCTGATGGTGTTTCTGCCCATCGGTGGAATTAAGCCCCAAAAAATGTCAAGCTTCTTATCCTCAACCTGTTACTTCTATCGGTAAGACCCCCCAAAGCGTTGACCCGTGTTGGAACAAGGTACCAAAAACAGTTAAGCTGCTCATCCTCAACCTGCTGCTTCTATCGGGAAGACCCCCGAAAGCGTTGACCCGTGCCCGGACAATTTTCATCCCAAAAAAAGGGTTAAGTGGGCCTGGAGGCTAACGCCCGATATCTATATCGTCTGTAGTGCTGTGTGCCTCCAAGTTGCTGGTGTCAGGTGACGTCCAGAGAGCATTTCGGCCAGCTGATGGCACAGCGGAGAACCTTACAGTTCTCCAAACTGTCATTTCGCTGGCCCGTGTTAAGAAACGGCAACTCCATCTTGCCGCTCTCGATGTCGCCAAAGCCTTTGACACCGTAAGCCATTTTGCCCTGACCGTTTGTCTTCGTGGTGTCGGGGCACCTACTCGTTTAATTGAGTGTATTGCTTGCCTGTACCACGAAGGCGTGACGGTCCTCGAGACACGAGGTGAGATGTCAGGGGATGTTGTGTTGTCATTGGGCGCGGGGTACGCCAGAGGGATCCTCTGTCGCCATCCCTCTTTAACCTGGTCGTGGATGCGGCCTTGGGTAAGCTGCCAGCTGAAATAGGGTTTGATCCCGCCCCTGGGGTGCGAGTGGGTGCATTGGCATTTGCTGATGATGTAATCCTGCTCGCCGAAACCCGTAAGGGCTTGCCGATCGCCCTCAATGCCTTTGCTGAGCAGCTTGCCAGGTGTGGTTTGGTGGTTAAGCCAGATAAGTGTGGGTCAGTCTCCTTGGTCCCTTCGGGTCGCCAGCATCAGGTGAAGGTGGTGGATGAGGAGTGTTTTGTCATAGGACAGTCACCCATCCCCACCCGATCCGTGCTGGAAGTTTGGCGGTACCTTGGAGTTGACTTCATGGGTGTGGCCACCATTGCTGCAAGCCGTGAGGACCTTGGTGGAGCACTAGCTCGTATCACCAAGGCTCCATTGAAGCCACAGCAGAAGTTGCGCCTCCTTTGCACGTATTTACTGCCAAAGCTAACCTATGGGCT
Organism: Adelphocoris suturalis; assembly: GCA_030762985.1. Taxonomy (NCBI): domain Eukaryota; kingdom Metazoa; phylum Arthropoda; class Insecta; order Hemiptera; family Miridae; genus Adelphocoris; species Adelphocoris suturalis. Next base: position 74,571,805 of record CM061040.1, on the reverse strand, counting down.
AGTTTTTGGTAGGCTTACTGCGAGGAGGCTGCTAGAGTTAGATCGTGAAGTTCGCTCTGCTGTGCGCTCTTGGCTAGGCTTTCCACCTGGTGTCCCAAGTGCCTATATCCACGCACCGATCAAGGCCGGTGGGCTCGGTATTGTCTCTCTCTCAGCCACCATCCCATCTTTACACCACCAGCGCCTGCTTGCCCTTAGGGGTTCGAGCTGGGAGGTCGCCCCCACTGCTGCTGACCTGGACTTTGTCAGGCAGCAGTTGTTGTGGTGTGACCGAGCAACACCATCTGCTCCAAATCCCAGCTCATCTGCTGAGTTTACTGCTGCACTGCATGAGTCAGTAGATGGTAAAGAACTCCGACAGTGCTCTGAATCCCCCATTTCTTCCCAGTGGGTGGAATGGGCTTCAGAGGGCATTGGGGCCCACGACTACTGCCGTTTTCATGCCGTCTGGGTGGCTACACTAGCCACCTTGGTGAGGTGTTTGAGGAGTAGTCGTGGGACAGTGGACACCCTTTGCAGTGCCTGTCGGGGTAAAAATGAGAATCTGTATCATGTAGTGCAGCAGTGTCCTCGTACTCATGGTGGCTGCATTCTCTGTCACGATGCGGTCGCCAAGCAGATAGCAGGCGCTTTGTCATCCAGCGGTTGGGCTGTTGAGAGGGAGAGACTATATCACATGCCGAGTGACCGGGGCAAGAAGCCGGATATTATTGACGTCAAGCCCGATGGGTCTGCCATAATCCTGGATGTCCAGGTTGTCAGTGGCAGGTTACTTGAACAGGTGGTTGTTTTATAGGGGCACTTCCTTTCATCCCTCTCTTCTTCCTCCTCATCCTGGAACTTCCCTTATCCCTAGAGCCGGCGTCGGGTAAACCTGGGCGTCCTCCCCACTTTTTTATTTTATTTGTTAATTTTTCAATTTAATGGCATGCCGGGAGGGCCTTTGAGGGGAGTTTCGTAAAAACGTGTGTGTGTGTGTGTGTGTGTAATTATTAATGGTTCTATTAAACTGTATAGGTGTGTTTAGATAGAAATTTCACAAATAGAAAGAGAAAGAAGAATTTGGTGTGTGTGTGTATGTGTGTGTGTGTGTGTTTGTGTTTGTGTTTGTGAGTGTGTGTGTGTGTGTGTGTGTGTGTGTGTGTGTGTGTGTGTGTGTGCGTGTGCGTGTGCGTGTGTGTGTGTGTGTGTGTGTGTGTGTGTGTGTGTGTGTGTGTGGGGGTTGCTGGGGTAGGGGGTTGCTGGGGTAGGGTAACTGTTGGTGTTTTTATCTCTTCGGAGCTCCTTCAAATCCCTACCCAAGTCATGGTCATACGTCCCCGTCGTGCAACCCGGGCGCCCTCTGGGTGAACAGAGGGTGGCAAAATGACCCACTGGCGATTAGGGGGGAGGCTCGTGTCAACGGGTCTCCCGACCCTTCTTACTGTGTCTCCCCCGTTATGGACAGCAAAAATAATGAGCCTCATAAACCCCGCATGCCCATTGGCACACGGGGTCTTAGGGGAGGCGCTCGGGGGCGCTCCAGGCAGGGGCGTCGGCCATCCTCTCCCTCATCATCTTCATCTTCATCCTATCCCTCCTCCTCTTCCACAGCCCCAATTAATGCCCACCAATGTGCCCATTGTGAAAGAGCCTTTAGCACCAAGCGTGGCCTTGGGGCCCACGTCTGGCAGAAGCATCCTGTAGAGGCCAACGCAGCAATTAGTATAGAGCGAGACCGGCCCAGGTATGCTTCTGAGGATTTGCGGCGAATGGCAGCAGAAGAGGCAGAGGCTGTGCGCAATGGGGTACGTCGAATTAATGTTTATTTGCAGCAACGTTTTCCCATGCGCACGCTTTCTGCCATTCAATCTCTTCGCCTGAGGCCCCACTACAAGCAGCTTGTCCAGGATGCAATCCTGGCAAATAGCAGTGGGGTCTCTCCCGCATCTCCGGCAGACGTGGGACAACAGCCCGCCATTCAGCAATCCTCCCCCGTGACCTCCGGTCTTCTTTCAGACTTGAAGACTGAAGTATTGAGGCTCGGGGAGCAGGTAGGCAATATTGTTGGTTATGAGAGTGCCTACCTGCAGGATCTGGCGAGGCGGGCTGTTGAGGGGCCAAATGGCTTGGAGGACGAGGTCGCGGCCTATGTGCAGAGGATCTTCCCGCAGGTTGAGGAAGTGACCGTGGCGAGGCACCAGGGAGAAGTTCCCCCTAATGTGGTGCCTCGTGGAGGTCGCAGAGCAGCTAAGCAAGCGAGGAGGCGGGAATATCAGCGTGTCCAGAGATTGTGGAGGAAGCATCCGGCTCGTGCAGCTGCGGAGGTACTGGAGGGAGCTGGGGAAGAACAAGTTATGCCCCCCCTCCAGGAGTTTGTGGATTACTGGGAGCCACTTATGAGTGCTCCCAGCCACAACTCTGGTGAGCCAGTGGTACCCCCAGCTTCCACCAGGGACTCCTTACGCAGCATCATGTGCACACCGGTGCTTCATGACGAGGCACATAAGTGCCGTGTCAAAAACTCCACTTCTGCTGGACCCGATGGTATTTCCGCCCGACGCTGGAATAAAGCTCCAAAGAATGTTAGGCTGCTCATCCTCAACCTGTTGCTTCTATCTGGAAGACCCCCGAAAGCGTTGACCCGTGCCCGGACAGTTTTCATCCCAAAGAAAGGGGGAAGTGGGCCTGGAGGCTACCGTCCAATTTCTATTTCGTCGGTGGTCTTCCGCCACTTTCAAAAAGTTCTGGCATCTCGCCTCCAAGTGGCTGGTGTCATAGGTGACGTCCAGAGAGCATTTCGGCCAGCGGATGGCACAGCGGAGAATCTAACAGTTCTCCAAACTGTCATTTCGCTGGCCCGTATCAAGAAACGGCAGCTCCATCTTGCCGCTCTGGACGTCGCTAAGGCCTTTGACACAGTTAGTCACTTTGCCCTGACCGATTGTCTTCGTGGTGTCGGGGCACCTGCTCGTTTAATTGAGTATGTTGCCTGTCTGTACCACGAAGGCGTGACGGTCCTCGAGGCACGAGGTGAGATGTCAGGGGATGTTGTTATTGGGCGCGGGGTACGCCAGGGGGATCCTCTGTCGCCACTCCTCTTCAACCTGGTCGTGGATACGGCCTTGGGTAAGCTGCCAGCTGAAATAGGGTTCGATCTCGCCCCTGGGGTGCGAGTAGGTGCATTAGCTTTTGCTGATGATGTCATCCTACTCGCAGAAACCCGTGAGGGCTTGCAGATCTCCCTCAATGCATTTGCTGAGCAGCTAGCCAGGTGTGGTTTGGTGGTCAACCCAGCTAAGTGTGGGTCGGTCTCCTTGGTCCCGTCGGGTCGCCAGCATAAGGTGAAGGTAGTGGATGAGGAGTGTTTTGTCTTAGGACAAACTTCCATCCCTGCCCGATCCGTGTTGGAGGTCTGGCGGTACCTTGGGGTCGACTTCATGGGTGTTGCCACTATAGCCGCAAGCCGTGTGGACCTTGGTGGAGCATTAGCTTGTGTCACCAAGGCTCCATTGAAGCCACAGCAGAAGCTGCGCCTCCTTCGCACGTACTTACTGCCAAAGCTAACCTATGGGTTAGTCTTTGGCAGGCTTACTGCGGGGAGGCTGCTTGAGTTAGATCGTGAAGTTCGCTCTGCTGTGCGCTCTTGGCTAGGCTTTCCACCTGGTGTCCCAAGTGCTTACATCCACGCACCGGTCAAGGCCGGTGGGCTCGGTATTGTCTCTCTTTCTGGCAGCATCCCATCTTTACGCCGCCAGCGCCTGCTTGCCCTTAGGGGCTCGAGCTGGGAGGTCGCCCGCACTGCTGCTGACCTGGACTTTGTCCGGCAGCAGTTGTTGTGGTGCGATCGAGCAACACCAACTGCTCCAAAACCCAGCTCATCTGCTGAGTTCGCTGCTGCACTGCATGAGTCAGTAGATGGTAAAGAACTCCGAAAGTGCTCTGAATCCCCCATTTCTACCCAGTGGGTGGAATGGGCTTCAGAGGGCATTGGGGCCCGCGACTATCGCCATTTTCACGCCGTCCGGGTGGCTACGTTAGCCACCTCGGTGAGGTGTTCGAGGAGTAGTCGCGGGACAGTAGACACCCTTTGCCGTGCCTGTCGGGGTAAAAATGAGAATCTTTATCATGTAGTGCAGCAGTGTCCTCGTACTCACGGTGGCCGCATTTTACGTCACGATGCGGTTGCCAAGCAGATAGCAGGTGCTTTGTCATCTAGCGGTTGGGATGTTGAAAGGGAGAGACTATACCACATACCGAGTGACCGGGGCAAGAAGCCAGATATCGTTGCGATCAAGCCCGATGGGTCTGCCATAATCCTGGATGTCCAAGTTGTCAGTGGCAGCGTGGACATGGAGCAGACCTGGCGGGCTAAGAAAAGTAAATATGATAGAAGTGATCTGCGACAAGCGATATCTGAGCTAAAAGGAGTGGCGCCTAATAACATCAAGGTCATGGCCGCGACCGTCTCATGGCGCGGGGTGTGGTGCGGGAAAAGTGCCACGGAGCTTCTCGAGTTGGGCATCTCGGCAGGAGTGCTCCGTGGTATCACCACCCGCGTCCTTCGGGGCTCTTACCTTAATTGGTGGTCATTCTATAGGGGCACTTCCTTTCATCCATTTCTTCCTCCTCGTCCTGCAACTTCCCTTATCCCTAGAGCCGGCGTCGGGTAAACCTGGGCGTCCTCCCCACTTTTTTATTTTATTTGTTTATTTTTCAATTTAATGGCGTGCCCCCTCCGTCTTTGAGGGGAGGTTTCTTAAAAAAAAAAAAAAAAAAATGTGTGTGTGTGTGTGTGCGCGCGCGCGCGTGTCCCCTTCCAGACCATAACTCTCCTTAGGATTGAAATAAAAATTCCGTTCTTGCGCCAAAAAGTCAAGCTTTCCAGGCGAAAGGATAAGTTCGTTGGTCAACATATTTTGAGCACATTAAATTTGCCACATCTCAATAACTGTTGCAAAATCACTAAAAGTTGTTGGAAACGGCTAAAAATAGTTATTATAATTTCTTTATTTATTGAATAATTTAATATAATAATCTGTTATAGTAATTTATATTGTTTAGTAGAATGTAAGTCCCGAAAATCAACAATCAAACATCAAAAATTAACTAGAGCATTAAAGAATTTATGCACAAAATTTTGCTAAAAGATGTTCTTCAATTTATTTAATATCTGCTAAAAATGGATAAAAACTGCAAAAAAAAAGCTGAAAATCAGAGTTTTTATTTGATTTGCACAACTTTATGCAGAAAATTTTTTTCCCCCATAAAATTGGTAGTTAATGATTCGTTCGCACTCAACCTGCTCAAATTTCATCACAATTCACCATAAATACAGTATGATCTTATGAAAATTCGCTCATAAGATCGTGCTGCATGGTTGGAACTTTTTTAAATGTAAGTACTGGTCTGTAGTTACCGGAATTTTTTCCAACATCTAATGTTTGTTGATTAGAATTTAAATTTGTGTAATGCATAGATATTTTCCAATAACTATTTGTTTTTTGTTTCTTCAAGGTTCCAAATCCCATCCACAGCATGAACTAGCAAAGAAGCTGTGGACTGGTGTGTCTGGCATGTTGAGTGCATACATTAAAGGTGGTAAAGAAGAAAGTAGCAGGTTCCTCAAAGCCCTGAAAGTGTTTACTTTGGCGGAATCATTGGGTGGATTTGAATCTCTTGTTGAAATTCCGTAAGTCTCAGATAATCAGCTCTAACCATTTGAGTCAAACCTCAAACTAGCAAGTTTCATAACTCGAAAGTAGTAAGAATCATAACTACTAGTTCGAGTTATTTTCTTGTCAACCAACATTGAGTACCTATTTGAAATTTGAAGCCATGGTGTAGTAGAGGGAGAAAAGTCAGATTAAACGTTGACCTTGATCTTAGACACCGATTCCCTCACGAATGTGGCTGCCATTTTGGTTTGGAAAAGATTAGTTGAAAGAAACTGATTGGTTTCATCCACTGCAGACACAATTCATATCGTTTATCGGCCGAACGATTACTTCAACCATCTCCCTATCACGGAATCTTCGTTCTTGCAGTCAGTCACCAGACCTAACTATCTGTATTCTCCGATACCTAAAAACATGTTTAACATTTGAATAGTACGAAAACGGAGGACCAATAATCCGTAATCCAATACGGAGGACACGCATTGCATGCCTACCTTGTACTTTGAAGGTGCTTCACACGGGAGCCACTTCCCATTCTCATCTCGCTTCGGTGGGACCAACTTGTAACGGACCCACTTCCCGATTTTAAAATCGGTAGCCACTTCTCGGGCGCCCATAGTAGTACTATGGCGTAAGTAAATAGTAAGGCGTTCAGAATATCAATTTTTGAAGATCTTACTTTGTTAACTACAACTGAACGGGTCAACCCACAAAAATCGTTTTGGTATCATCGAATTTGTAAAAGTAAGTTCTATCCGTCTGATCTTATCCCAACCTCATTTGACGTGTAAAGTAGTTCCGCATATCAGGGTTTTCCTAACTTACGAACTTGTCTACCGGGGCAACGTCGATAAGGAAGTCCGTGCTGACGACAAAGGGAGAGGTTCAGAAGAGTTTACTATAGCCTAAATGTTGATCCGGAACTTTGCGATCATTTCGCAAAAACCTGCATCAAAATCGGTCAACCCGTTTAGACGTGAATCGACCTTAGACAGACAGACATACTTCTCTCTTTTATATAGGAGCATTGGTCAGTGGCTTCTTATACTGATTGAGAAATCTTTTTACAAAATGAAAAGTTCTTTTTATTATCAATAGACCAGAGGTCTGCTCAGAGGTACATCTTGTACAGTAATAATAAACCTTAGTGTAATTGATAGATTTGTTTGAATTGGAGATTTTAATTAAACAAAATCGCATTCTTGTGTGTCAAAACCCTGAGGTATAGCTCTCGGATATTCCCGCTCTACTTCAGTAATACATAGCTGGTGGCTTGGGCTCAGCGTTACCAATTCACCAAAGTTAGTTTCAGTTTAACATTGATTAGATATACGTATAAATTGATTAAGTGTGTGTGATAGTTCAATGTTTTGTGAGACCTTCCTTAATAAATCCTCCCAGTAAAATTTAGGTTAGTAGGGTTTACGCGTCACATTCCTGTGTGTATCAGTAGTCTTGATATTTTCTTCACCCTTTTGGCAAAGCTGACCCCTTGCTGTGGACTGTAACTGAGTGTGAACGAAAACAATTCAATCATTATCTCAAATTTCTATCCCCCCCCAAAAATCTTAAAAGCAAAAAACCTAACTTTTAAAATAATTGTTGATTGTAATTCGTTCTCAATATTTTTTTGCAGGAGCATCATGACACACGCTTCTGTACCTGCTGAGATGAGGAAGTCATTAGGCATAACCGACAACCTGGTTCGCTTCTCAGTTGGTTTGGAATCCACAAAATGTCTGATTGAGGATTTGGATCAAGCTTTGAAGGCTGCTTCATCTCCCAAAGCGGTAAAGGATACAACTTTAATTACACATGCTATCAAGAATGGACACTGAACTTTCGTACCCGACAGACTGCCTTTCCTGCATCATCATTGCATCGCACCTCAAGCTTATGTATTCGTAATATTCAGGCAGCAGAAAACCCAATCCAACACTCGATCTCAGACTTGTTGTTCAACAGTAAACTCAGATCTCAAGCTCTGTCTGGTTAGTATATCTCTTATGTAATACCAGCATTGTTGAAGCAGCAAAAGTATGGAAGTGTTGCTCAACAATGAAAACGACCTTAGATATTCTCGTGTAATAAGAGGTACCTAGCGTTAACAGGTGTTATAGACAAAGTGAATAATGAGAAATAATGGCAACTCCGGAACCATTAACATGATCAACGCCATGTTGAATTGTCTATAAACTATATGAAATATAAACCATCTCCTTTGACCTACAGATAGAAGTAACCCAATTGTGTAATTTTATTTGTAGGAATGTATACTCATGACTTACGATATATTCTCGATAGAAATGGTAAAATGATTTTTCCCATTCGCCTGTTTACTCTATGGACGCAATTAATTTGACAGCAGTCTAAAGCCCTGTTATCTCACTCGGGTTTTATTTTTAGACTGTACTTTTCTGTTAAAAAAATCATTACGTTTTATGTCACATCATTGTTATTACAAATCGTATCAGAATTTAAATTTCAACCGCAACTTTCACTCTGGTGAAATAATAACGAACGCCCCGATCTTGACAATTTCTGGACTAATATTATAACATAAAAAGGCCTGTGAATACAACTTTATGTCCAGGAATGCCCACTCTAAAACTACCTATGTTTCCTATGTATAGTTGCGTGATCTGATCAGTATTGAATATTATATATGATATAACCAAACAACGTTGACGATTCCCATTGCTGGGGAGATTAATTTTAACATTAGCGACTCAATAGTTGGTCAGTCATAATACGACTGCGTTGTACCAACTTTTGGTCGATAAACTTTGTTAGCTTTACACGTGTTCTACACATGTATTTCCATGATTGCGAACTTAATCTGCTGGTCAGGTATTTGCCAATAAATGTATTTAATATGGTTCACAGTTGTTTTCTATGTAAACTTATTACCATTACATATTTTAAATAAGGTTACCTGCCAAGTCTGGGTGAGGCATATATCTTCTACCCCGTATCCAAAACATGAATGAACAGATAATTTTGAATGATCTGAAAAGATTCCATGCGGGTTTCTAAGGTTGTGGGAGTACTAAATATGGATGGAGCGTAAAATGTTGAATCAGTAAATTAGGCAATTAGAAAATTATGCTTGAAAGATGTTTGGGCATGTGCAAAAACTATAAGACGAGAGCAATTGAGTTCATTGGGAACCATCTACAGCTAACTGTACAATACCTCAAAATTTCTTAGGAATCGGGTGAAAACTGAACGCTGCTTTTTTATAGGATTTTAGGTTTATGCATGCGCAACAGCTGCTAATAATACGATCTTGATGACACTCGTATGGAATACTGAACCAGACCGTCATTTCCCAACTATCCTCTGAGTTTGATTGAGATCGGGCGAAAAGGCTATGAGAAAATTACATTTGATGTATTTTACGTTTATGCAGTGCAGTGAAATCTATTAATTTTAGAGTAGGTAATGATATGTATTCATAGAGGTCCATCCTCAGGTAAACCCGCGCCTTCCCAGAAAATGTCATTGAAATTTGTTGAAAACTATGAGTAATTTTAGTTACAAGGATTCTCCTTCGCCCATGTGTAGCAACTACGATCGTGATGAAATTGATATAAGATGATGAAGTAGTTTTTTCCCGACTACCCACCGAAGTTGAACAAGATTGGACCACCAGGCCGTGATAAGATGGTGTTTGATGGATTTTACATTTTAGTCCAGTCACCAGGTGTTTCAGGGGTGCAACATTTTGTGAAGAATTTTTCTCAGCGGTTTTATATGATTTTTGGGGTGCTGAACACAAATCCGAAGCTTCCCAACAAAATTTATGGGCCAAACACGGTCAAAAATGCAAAAATTCGTGAAATCCCGGTACTTTTTTGTTCTTAGCAAATAACTTTGAAACGATGCGTTCTAGCTGAAATTACTGTAGATAGTAAATTAAAGAGCATAAAATCTTGAGTCAAATGACTAGGCTGTGTGGCAGATCCCCAAAAAGAGCAAATTGGTATAATTTTGCAGACCAGGTGAAACTTATACCACACGTTCCAGTGACCATGTAGAGCAAGAAAATCCATGATGGCCATCTCAGAATGGTAGATTTTAAAAATGGCTGCCAGCCGCTATTCTGTAATTTGTCGTATCTTGCAAACGGCATCTGAGGAAAACATTTTTTTTTCAAATTGTCGGTGTTTTATGGCCATAATTTTTAGTCCTGATAGCAAAAGCCAAACAATTAATATTTGACTATGAAAAAGTGAAAAAATACAATGCCAAGGAAATGGCACATGTGCTTCCTCGTGACCTTCACAGTACGTCACCATTAAATTCCAGAAAACTAGAAACGACCGGTTCTGGCATCAGGGAATTAAGGTGGGAAATTGGAAGCTGAATGGTACATATAATAAATGAAATTAATAAGGAAAATTTTGATTTTAATATGGGACCATCCAGGATGTAGTCCGCATGTTCTGAAAATTTCGTCTAAATCGGATCAAAACTGAGTTTTTAACCCATAAGAGACGAAAATGGAATTTTTTTGAAATTTGATTTGTTATTCATTATTATGGGGTTATGGCTGTCTAAGGAAGATATTAATACCATTGTAATCTTCAGGGCATCTTCCGTTCACTCAAAAAATACTGTGACCAAATGGTCACGCTCGTCCTTCCTGGGAGCATTGTTGGTCGAATAGAGGTATCCAAAGATTCTATGTTTGGAACATTATATTTACTGGATAAAGACACAATAAACTTGGAAAATGAAAATGAAGACAACTGAAAAATCAAAATAGAATTCAAACAAATCTCAAAACTTTTTGATGACTGAACTTGACTTGAGCAACTTATTTTTTATGGTAACCCGAGAAACATTGAACACACAAACCAACCCCACATTTTTCGCACTGGTTACGTCCCACCGATGTACACGTAGGGTTGGGGCGTAGGTTTGGTTGGGTGTTGGAACGACGTAATGATCTTGGCCATCGTAACGAATACCGGCAATGACTCGAGAAGCTCGAGGTCCTGTGGGTGTCGAGCCACCTGCGGATCCTCTTTTTTTCCGAAGCGTCTTGTACCTCGTTAGGTATGTCTGGACGATTTCCCTCCGGAAGGACAAGTTTGATGATTTTTCATTCGCTTTCCGATGCAGAAACCAAGCATTGTTGACCGAAGTGTCCACAAGCCAGGTGAACAAAGGCCACCACCACTTCTTTCCTCGAATAGATATGCGGTATCTCCCTATGTTTCGATCCATCAGATCAGTACGTCCCATGTACTTATTGTACTTGGCGATTGCGTGCGGCTGAGGGAATTCCTTCTTCTTTTTTTCGCGGCTGCAGTACCGTTTCGCTTTCTTGATGGGTGTTACTCCATACTCAGTTGAGGCGATGGTAACCGTGCTGTTGTCTTTCCACTTGCAGTATAGGATGCCGTCCGTTCCAGCTTTGAGGCAATAAATCCCCTCTCTTGCTTCTTCATTTCTTTGTTTGTTGGAAGAGAGTTGTTTTGCTTATCAGGAATTCGGTTTCCCCTCATCGTTCTGGTACCATAGTAGCCCATCTGTTTTAGATGGAAGAGTAGATTCGGGGATGTAAACAGATTGTCAAAAAAAAAGTGTCCAACAACAAGCAGATTTGTTTTATCACTTGGAAGTCGATCAAGGAAGTGAGCAAGTGGAGCTGCTGCTTTCCCAAACAGATCCCCGTAGCTGCTCCCATCTGGTTCTTGTGCTTTGCCTTGATAAACTTTGAAGTCAATCAAATAACCGTCGTCGGTATTCAAACTCCATACCTTATACCCAAAATGGATCGGTTTGCCCCTCAAGAACTGCTTACACCCGTGATGACCATAGTATTTTACCATTGATTCGTCAAAGTCGAGATGTTCTGCAGGAACGAAAAACTTGAAGAAGTTGCGCTGTAATATTGAGATAAGAGGACGAAGTTTGCACATCCTGTCTTGGGTGTCTATTAGTAAGTTGTCCGAGCAGTGCAAATACTTCATTATTTGAACGAACCGATTCCTCCTCATACAATCCGCTATCATGGGGTTGCCCATGTTGGGCTTTGTGTCCCCATAAAACTTTTTCCCAGGTAGAGTGTTGTAGCCTGAGCATATTAGGATCCACACGAATGCTCGAATTTCATCGCCAGTTATATTAGGATCAGGTTCATTCAAGAAGGCAGCATAGTTTCTCGTCCCTCTCTCCAAGAGGTCGAACACCTCTTGATAAAAAAAACGTTCGAAGACTTCTACTGGCGACATTGATTCGAATTTAGAGTAAGAATGTTGATCGAAAGGGGATGGGTTTCTAGTGTTATACTCGAGATCTCCATCTATCCACTTACGTTTTCGAGTTTTCTGAAAACCTGGGTGATCAGTGGTGGGCTGGTATCGCCTGGGGAGTTGGATCTCAGCTTCTGCAGAAAGCTGACGACTGGTTAGATTGGAAATAATTCCACCTTCGTCTTCGTACCTGGAATCTTCGTCGGTAAGAGCACTTGGCTCTGGTGGCGCAATAAAAAAGTCAGACTCCGCCAGAATTTCTTCCTCCGACTCGTTGGCGTTGTCGAGGATGTCAGCGATGTCATTGACATTGAGGCCACCTCGAAGTGATATACCTATTGTTCCTGCAAAAATAACATTTTCGACAACTATTAGTGATTACACCCACGAAGGACAAGCGTGACCAAATGGTCACACCCATATAAAATCAGCTCTAGCTGAGTCAATTTTGGCACATATGTATGACTTGATTAATAGGTAAACTCTTTCACATCTAGCTGTAGGGTTAAACACAGAAAATATATTTCCTACTTGATTCTCATACTTACAAAAAAATTTCATCAAAGTCGAGTTGGCGTTGATCCATTTTGACGGACGTCGAGGCAAGCACTCACGTGAAATGAAATATTTTAAGAGTAGTGCAGGAGTGGGCGGGTCCCCGGGGACCTTCCAAGACCTGTCATAACAGGAGTCACTTTGTGGCATACCCACGAATGAAAACAGAGGCGCATGAAAACCTGTTACCACATGGTCACACTCGCCTCTTATGGCGCTCACGCTCATTAATATTTTGATCTAGATTCATGATTAAAACATCCTTGGGGATATTTTTTGGCAACTTTGAGCATGATGGACCACCCGATTTGTTCATTTTCCAAACTTACCCTGTGTTGCTGGCCCACCCTGCTACCGCCGTTCATCCGCTAGAGCACATTCAGAGCGTTCGGGCTCAAAGAGGATGGCCCGTGCATTCACGCTTGTGTGTAAGGAGGCTTGCCGTCTGGGAGGCTACTGCATCTGCTAATTGTTACACCATGAAAAGCCACAAAAATTAGAAACGACCTTTCCGGGCATCAGGGAGGTGGCAATATAAAGCACATTGGTACGTAATAAATAAAATTGTAATTGCTGATGAACAATAATAGCTACGTCAATATCACAAACTGTTAATCGACTGGAGGTGTTTTCCTTTTTAAAATTTGCCGACATGCAATACAGTATACGAACTTATATGTTATACATTATATCACAAACGTCAACATTGATAACGATGTGTCCAGTATGATAATAGACACATCTATAGTGCCGGTCGAAATAGAAGGTAACAAGAAGAAACAATCTGGACTAGCGTACTGCTGCTGATGATCGCGAAGAATGTGATACGGGACCTCAAGAAACCTTGCCCGCATCATCCCTGAAAATCTGACCGAAATCCGTTCACAATTGCCTGAGTTATGACCGAAACAAGAAAATTTTGTTTGCGCCTGCGCAGAGGCTACCGTTGATTCGATCATGATGGAACTGATAGGGGACCATGTAGAGCTATACCCGCACAATCCCTAAAAATTTGAAGAAAATCGCATCAAAATTGTGGAAATTACGGCTGTTGCAAGGACCGTAACAAGAATATTTCGTTCACGTATGCGCAGAGCGTACCGCTAATGCAATTATGATGATTGTCTTATGGGACCTCAAGGGACCTTACCCACATCATCCCTGAAAATCTGACCGAAATCCGTTCAACATTGACCGAGTTATGACCGTCACAAGGAATTCACGTTAGCGCCTGCGCAGAAGCTACCGTTGATTCGATCATGATGAAGTTGATAGGGGACCATCTAGAGCTTAACCCGCACAATCCCTGAAAATTTGGTTAAAATCGGATCAAAATTGTGGAAGTTATGGCTGTTACAAGGAAATGTGGACGGACAGACAGACAGACAGACACGGAACCAAATTTGTTCAGGAGGCTCTGAAACGCAAAATGCGAGTGGAAATTTTGATTTTGGAGCAAAAAATTTTTTTTCATTTCGAAAGTGAAAACAAAGCTTTCGCTGCCTTGCAGTCTCGGAAGCAAAACGTGAAATCAATTTTAAAGATTTCCGTTTTAATAGACTACGAGAAATTGGAGCTAGATAGGTAAAAATACTACTCTATAAAAGTTGTTGCAAATCCAATAACTGTTGAATTAAAGAAAAATTTAAATCGGTTCACTTTTACCCGAGATATGTCAAAAAATGCACCCGGAATGCTGTCCAACAAATCTTGTAAAGAATAATGTAAAGAATAATAAAACGATGTGAAGTGTGGTATGTAAAAGTTTACTTAGGCCATTTTCAATATTGGTGATATTCTCGAGGCTTCGACACTAGCGCACCCTTACATCGAGGCAAGGCTAAAAAACGTCATTTTTTAAGTTATTTGATCTCGTTTTCATGGTTACGAGTAAACTAAACGAAAAAGCGCCTTAGGGGTCACCACCTACATACCTACTTTCTTACGGTTCAGTATTTACCGAGTTGAGTATATTTTATTATGACAGGTAATAAATTTTATGCGAATTATATCAAGCTGTAATCTGGCAATAAACCAAAGAATGTTTACTTTGTGCGGTGTAGATCCCAATGAAATTTGTGTTGGGAAGTTGACAAACAGGTGTTAGAAGTTCCAGCCATCAGCCGCGAAAATGTTGTGGATTATTCAGTTTTCAGAACCCTTCTTAGAATCAATTAAGAAACTAAAAATCTTTAGAGTCCTTTGAAAGTGGTCATGTGAAAGGACGTGCCATGAGAGCTCTGCCAGAAGGAAATATTAGGTAGGTAGGTATCGCCTTTAGAAAGGTAAGTACCTAGAGAGGTAGGTATACACTATCCACTTTCCGAATATTATTATTAGTTATTCATCATGTACTTCCATAGAAAAAAATTGAAGTAGGTACCTACTTAATCAACTTTTGTTGTCTCACAAATTTGCGTAACTGCTAAACTCATGTAATAACTTTCAGAAGAATGAATTTCAAGTTTTTTTTCTTACAGCTGTGTTATAATTCATGTTGCACATTTCCTGATTCGATATTCGATAAACTTGTTGATACACAGTTGAAATTCGTTGGCTGAGCAACAATCTACCTACTTAGTTCACTTTTAACCAACAGCGAACTTGATAGGCCGTACGTACCTACGTAGTTTCGTTTGTTGGCAGAGCACCTACCTGCCTTGTTTACTTCGACAAACTACCAAAGCTATCCTTTCATTCATTCAATCAAACAAGTAAAGCTGCCTCAGTTATATTAATATGAAAATGTCTAATACTCTGATGAAACTGCCAGGGCAATGGCTGTAGTATCTACACCTCAGTACAGAGATCTGAGGAATTTTCAATTATTTTTTCTCCATTATTTTTTAGGTAATTTATTCTCAGTCTAAACGAATGAAGTTCTTTAGTTTAAGGACACTGATTTCCTATAACAGTTAGTCCCTTGTCCAAATAAAAACTCATTCACTACCTACTATATCGGTATCGTTGTCTACAACCAATAATTGTCCTGGCAGGCATGATTATTGCCACCATTTAGTTGAATCGAAACTCTATATTATTACAATATTAGTTTTGTAAAACAAAACCGTTGAAAAATGTCATTATAACTACGTATTAGATTGACATATGATGACAAACTTCTAGTGAAAAAAAAAAAAAAGGAAACGCATACGGTGGATACAGCTTTCGTACAAGTACGCAACCACGAGAGACATTTTATGTCTTAGCGCCCCCTTTCCCCTTCCTATAAAACCCCGTATTGTACTTTTGTTTGTGGAAATTTATTGCACAAACACGTTTTTAAAAAAAAAAATATTTTTTTATTCAAATAAATTTCAAAATATAATTTTGTTTTACTCATTCCATAATTACATCATTATTATCATCAGAATTTGTAACGCTGAGTAATGGCCGATGATGAGAAAAGTACGATGTGTAGGCTAGAGTTGGTATATTTGACACATTCCGCGTAAAAACTCCATCGACGCACGTCATATTTCGTGTCGTCGAGATTTCCGGAGAATTGTTCAATTCACACCCAAAAGTTTCAGTCATAAATTTACGAAACGCTAACCCCTCTTCAGAACGCAAGTCAATGTTGAAATCTCCACACAGTACAACCGGTAAGTCGTATACCTTGAGCTCGTCGATGAACAGAAACAAACCCTTGAGTTTGATCGAGTACGGTAGTAGATATCGCTCGAAGAACTTGATTTTATCGTTCAGTGTTGTCCCATTTGAAAGATACGTCGCCACGAGTAGTACACGCTTTCCGTCGATTGTAGTTTCAACTTTACATAAATCTCCAATGTCTGTCGAAATTAGTTTACATTCTTCGAGCGCCGTTTGTTCTGTGTTAATTCTGATGGTTGGTCTCTCGCAGTTACATAAAACATTAGAATCAGTTTTCCTCTCGTATATCGCTACACCACCAGCCATATTACCGTTATTGCGTTTGTGTTGGTTTATGAGCGAGTAATTGGCAATGTCGACGCGTTCAGTGTCTGGTAACCAGGTTTCAGAAAAGGCTAGTAATCCGCACGAAGGTATAACAAAGTCGGTCGTGATATCTGGCAAATGTGCACGTAGAGATTTAGCTGATCTGGGATCGGTCAGTTGTGTTCAGAAGTCCCTCAAGGGCCCACATACCAAATCTCATAATCGTGGGATCATTAAAGAAAAAACTGGATTCTAGAGCCACTCAGCTGATCTGGGATCGGTCAGTTGTGTTCAGAAGTCCCTCAAGGGCCCACATACCAAATTTCAGAATCGTGGGATCATAAGGGAAAAAACTGGATTCTAGAGCCACTCAGCTGATCTGGGATCGGTCAGTTGTGTTCAGAAGTCCCTCAAGGGGCTATATACCAAATCTCAGAATCGTGGGATCATTAGGGAATCTCCGCGTAACGCTCTCCGCGTGACGCTCCCCCGCGTGACGCTTTTTCATTTATGTGCCATAGTAAAGACATAAAATGTCAAAAATAGGTTGGTTGAGTTGCGATCTAGTAACATCTACCACGTCATGGCGGACCTTGGAAGAAACTCAAACCAACTCCAGGCGTGACGTCACGAGAATGTGGGCTATATATTTCGTTCGGGGTGCTATTATGTATTCAAACTGCAAGTTATAGTTATATATTAATTGCTATGCAATTCTTAGGCCGGCCCCCAATAATTTTTTGTGTAACGTCCGGAACGAAATTAAAGATGATTTTCACGTACAACCGAGTAGTTGAGTAGTTGCTATAGATTGTGTCACTATTTCAGTGTTTTTCACGTACAACCCAGCCGTTGTTGGGGGAATGAAACTTCCGCAGTTTTCATCGCGCAAAAATCGTTCGCCACTCGTTGGAAAGCGCTTGATTTATGTGATAAATGTTCACATTTCAAGCTACCAATTTCCCTGTCCTTACGTTCCTGGCTACATTCCAAAACTAAGTTGATTCAGGCTAAGAATTGCATAGTAAATTATCCTCGTTTTCTACGCAGTAGAAAAGAGAAAAGATACGGCGAGGCGCGAAGCGCCGAGTATAGATTAGGGGGGTCCAGGGGGGCGAAGCTGTGTCAAAAGTAGTCCACTCAACCCCCCCCCCCCCCCCCTCCTAATTTTTAAGATAAAAAGTGAGAAGCTTTTTTTGGGAAGGGGTGGCTTACACGAAGGTATACACAAAAATCCTAACGTTTTTGGACAACCCGTGGAGAATTTTCTTCCCCGTTTTTTACCGAGTGACACCTCATTTTAAAGTTTTTTAGTGCTGAACACGATGGTAAGGCTAGAATTGCGATATCTTATTTCGTTGAGGAGTTGGTAAACCAAACTGGTAAAAAAATATATAGATATTGATATGTAAATATTTCTTTTTTGTCCTAAGCTTAGCATCAGGCGCCTCAAAACCGCTCTCCAAGTTTAATTTGATATATCAAAAGTTGTGGAAAAAAGTTTTAGTGGGGGGGGGTGTTACTTTTGGGACAGCGTATGTGCGTTCAAGTTATCCATATTCATTTCATAATTCAAATAGAATGTGTTTTCTAGGAACAGTAATAGATTTAAATTAAACAGTAACCCAATCATATTAATCACTCGAACACTAGTATTTCACTATTGTGTTGATGCGTTATAAATGAGAATTGTATTCTTATTCGCCAGAAATAATATAAAAATCGGTAGTTAACAATTTATTTTCCCTCAAAGTCCGTAATTTTCAAAACAATGTAACGTGTGATATAGTAGCATAATTTACGAAAATTCGCTCATACGATCATGCTGCATGACTGGGAACTTTTCAGCACATTTTTTGAAATGTGAGCAATTTAATGTGCTCCAAAAGTGCTGGTCAACGAACTCATCCTTTCATTTGGAAAGGTTGATTTTTTGGCGCAAGAACGGAATTTTTTCTCAATCCGAAGGAGAGTTATCGTCTGGAATGAGACACACACACATACATACATACATACATATATATATATATATATATATATATATATATATATATATATATATATATATATATAAGCAAGCGCAAACTTCAGGAATCGTTTCAGAATGCCTCAAATCGGATTTCAATTAAGGCTGTTCAAACCCTCCTTCAGGAGGTTTTATTATCATAACATTTTAAGTAGTTGATCAATTTTCACACTCCAAAGCTTGATTAGTTCAATTTCGTTTGTAGTTATTCCTCGAGGAAAGAAAATTTTAAACTGAATTTAAATTGTATGAAAATAGTCAAGATTTCATGGTTTTTTAACACTTTCTCAGGCATTTGTGGACCGATTTGCATGATTTAAATCACGCTGGAGTCTATTTTCCATCCTCTGTCCGCTCCACAAAAGAAAACGGTCAATTTACGAGTTTGGAAAATAGGTAAAACTGGAGCTGCAAACTGCGCCCCTAGCGGATTTATCTCAAACTGCTAGGACGTGGCGGGGAAAGCCTATCCCCCACTCTGCTCCCGAAGGCCGGGCGACCGCCCCCTCGATCGTCTCCCTCCCCCCCTAACTGCTCCCATTAGGTTAGCATCACCATGGCAACAGGGTGATTTTTGTAGAACTGGAGTAAAAAAATGAAGTACAGCCTAATTCCGCCTTCCTCAACAACCGACTAACCTTCCTAGACTTCTGTTTTACTTTCCCAACATCCCAACAGAGTGGAAAGTAATGTCCACTTTTACTTTCTCAGCATCCCAATAGAGTGTAAAGTAATGTCCATTTTTACGTTCCCAACATCCCAACAGAGTGGAAAGTAATGTCCATTTTTACTTTCCCAACAACCCAACAGAGTGGAAAGTAATGTCCATTATTACGTTCCCAACATCCCAATAGAGTGGAAAGTAATGTCCATTTTATACGTTCCCAACATCCCAACAGAGTGGAAAGTAATGTCCATTTTTACGTTCCCAACATCCCAACAGAGTGGAAAGTACTGTCCACTTTTAGTATCCCAACAGAGTGGAAAGTAATGTCCATTTTCACTTTTCCATCATCCCAACAGAGTGTAAAGTAATGTCTACAACTTTGACATGTCCATGATCTATCGTTTTTCCCCTCAAGGGAGAAATTTATATATGGGTCATTCTCACTGAAAAGGGCAGTTCTGAGTTCGAGTTTTTTCAAGTAACTTGTTAGTACCTACCCGGCTCATTAAAAAATTTAGTCCAACTGTCAATTCCGAGAACTCTACTACAAAACAAGTCCATTAATTTTTCAACTTGGAAAGTGCTAGGTTATAACTAAAATCATCGTTTTTACCAAAAAGTAACCAAAGGATCTTAGTAACCTAGGCTTTTAGTTGCGATGTGTTCTTCGACGTTTCAGATGTTTTCGATTTCTAAATAATAAGAATACCTTTGGGACATCAAGAGGTGAATGAAATGACGAGCAATTTGAAAAGCAGGCCCGTAAAGAGCTAAATTAAAACAACAGACAACAAATTCATAGTAAAAGCAAACAGCATACAGATAAAACACGGCTAAAGCATGTTCCATGTTTCTTGAATTTTAGCCGAAGGATCTACGCAGTAACCATCCGGGGGTCCAGGGGGCTTGTCCTCTGGCGAGGCCCGAAGGGCCGAGTTTTAACGATTTCTTTCTATTGAAATTGCTCAAATTTCAATACTATTTAACATTTAATAGTAGGTAATTAGAGAAAATTTGCTCATGCTCATACGATGATGCTGCATGACTGGAATTTTTTACTTTCATAAATTATGTTCCTCCTTCTAAAATTGGCTAGAAAACCAATTTTTATTCATAAAAAAAATCAAATAGATGGTCATCATTGGAAAGCATATGCAATTCCATTTCGGCATAAACAATTTAAAAAATTTGTGAGTTGCTTGAAACCGTGCCAGAAAAATTGGAATTTCGCGAGTTTCAGAAATCGGCGACAATTCACTGTGCTCGCTCGAAAAGTGTTTCTAAATTGTACATGCTACTGACGGGAAACACTTCCTTAGTACTACAGTTTTCCAAATTTAAAAAAAAAAAATTTTCCACCATGTGAAATAAAATGAGCATAAGAATCTGTTACCACTAAGATAGTTTATTTCAAATGATAAAAAAGTGCAGAAAAAATAGAATGTTGCAAGCAATTAGTTTAAAACTAACTTCAACTCATGCGGATTAGAAAAGAACTCATGAGAATTAGAAGAAGAAGAAATTCAACTTTAAATTGAATAATGTTTTTGAGCCTCTGTCGTAATTTTTGTTCTTCGATTCCCTGGTGTCCTGGAGCCAGGGCCGAAAATATGTAGTAATTTGAGGAGAAGGTTTGATATTAGATTTTGAAAATTTAGTCCGTTCTGAGTGAGAAAATCTTTGTCTGCCATCTCAAAATTGGTGGAATACGAAATGGCGGCTTCATTAAGATGGCTTAATTTGCCCATTTAAAAGTTTTTCTCTAATAATAACTAAACCGTACATCCTACAGAAACTTTTATACGTAGCAAAGTTGTAGAGAATAAAAAAACAAAACGATTCGATCCCAAAACTCTGAATTACCTCTTAAAATAAGCGAATTACAAACAAGTGAAACTTGGGCTAATTTGGGGCCAGTCCTCTCCGCCCTCCGTCTAGACTTTTGCCCTTCAATATCACTTAGTGGCGTTAATATTGGTCTTATTTCTGTCTGCCAAAGCTCATTCTACTCAAGATTAAATACTTTCCAAAGTTCGCTTCAAAAAGTTTTTGCTCAGACCGTTTCTCATTGAAGTACAAAGTAAAATGCCGTTTTTGCTAACTTTATGTGTAAAATGGCACAAAATTCAATAGTTCGACTGTAAGTCCATAGGGAAAGGTCTCAGCTAAACTATGCTCGATGCAAACCTTGGAAAGTATTTAATCTTCAGCAGAATGAGCTTTAGAAGACTGAAATCAGACCAATATTAATGCCACTAAGTGATTTTGAAGGGAAAAAGTCTCGACGGGGGGGAGAAGAGGACTAGCCCAAAACTAGCCCGATTTTCAATTGTTTATAATTCGCTTATTTTGAAAGATAATTCAGAGTTTTGGGATAACATCTTTTTTTTATGCTCTATAACTTTTCTAAGTATAAAAAATTCTGTAGGATGTATGGTTCAGTTATTATTAGAGAAAAAACTTTAAAATGGGCAAATTAACCAATCTTTATGAGGCCGCCATTTTGTATTCCACCAATTTTGAGATGGCAGACAAAGTTTTCTCACTCAGAACGGACCAAACTTTCAAAATCTTATCTCAAACCTTCTCCTCAAATTACTATTTATTTTCGGCCCTGGCTCCTGGACAATCTGTGATGTATTTTTTGATCCTGATAGTGAAATAAACTTTTCCCGTGCTCTCAATTAACCACATCCTACGATTTTCTTCTCCGCAAAGTGGGATGATTCAATGAAGATATTCATAAATGAGCAGTGGGAAACGAATTTGTAAGTGTAGTGGTCGATCTTGCATTTGAGTTTGTTTTTTAAAACGATGTTAGTCTTGAAGATTGTTTCGCAGATGTTACATATTCGATTGACATATTTATGATGACCGCTGAATCAATTCTCCTCCGTTTTGTATTGAAATAAAATTGACAGTTGGATTCAAAGGCCAGTTCTCGTTTGAACCTGTGGATAAACATTCTTAACATTTGATTGTCCGTCCTAGAGCTCGCACTAAATATCCAGCAACATACTCAACTATTTCCAACACCAAATCGGAAAAACTGTTTCTTGTAACTCGGGACAGTCGTCATTGTCGTATTCTTCTCGTAAAACTCTGGAATCCACCATACTCGATTTAGGAGTAGATAAATTGATACTTTCTTTTATATAATTTTTTCATATAACTTTCTTTAATATAATCTTAAGCAAATCAATTTTGTTCAGTGGTAACGGCATTTCCTCTGTAGGCATCACTTTCATGTAATTGTTTGTGAATAATTAATTTTCTGAAAAAAATGGCAAAATTCATAGGCACTCGGATTATTATTTTTTCCTCCTCTCCTTCTCATGTAACCAAAAAATCTCTACAGATGGTCCCGGCTAACATTATGCCTGGGTGTGTATTTTAAAACTTTCTCATGTTTTACCAATCTATCGCACAAAGTTCTCACTGCTGATGGAAATCAGGAAACCAATGAAACCAGTTTTCTGGGATTCCTTCTGCGCCAGTTTCCCACTTTTAGCGAATTTTAGAAGAAAATTAAGCTATTGCTCTCGCCTCAAAATTTGTAGAATGTGAATTTTTGAAAAAATTTTATGCAGAAATCCGTTTCAGGCTATTCTGAATCATATTCTGAAGTTTAACGCATTTTTTTATGTATGTATGTATATATGTATGTATATATGTATTAGACTGACAACGAAAAAAACGAAAGTTCGAATTTTTGAGGTGCTCAAAGCTCAGATGATTGCATCAGATGCGAGGAACAACTCCTGAAAATTTCAGTCCGAACCGATAACCCCTTGAGGTCTCCTAAACCCGTTTTTTGATAATTTAATTATCGATTTTAGAACACTAGACGCTTAGGACAAAAAGATGGTTAGGACATGAAAGATCCAAGCGTCTGGACACTTTTTATACTCTATTCCTATGTTTTCGGTGTCGCGGAACACGATGCCGTCATTATTGCAAGCGCAGAAGCTGTATTTCTTTTGATATTCAAGAAATCAGTCCAAATAAGTGATGGAAAAAAGGCATTTTTTGCCGTTTTTACCTAGTTTTGACTGGGAAAAATATTGTTTGCGGGTCTTTTCTGCTTCGGTCCTTGTTTCCTGGCTTGTTCCGAATGTAACAAGACCAATTTCGTCCTATAATATATTATCCTTCTGAAAATATCCGCTCAAGAGCCGAGTTAGCTTATTTTATAGTAACCGTTCTATACTTACCAGTGGCTAAAAAATTAAAATTTCATGTGGCGGAACCCTTTTTCTTCTATTGTCTCGTGGTTTCGGGATTGCTGATCATATTGCTTCTAATATCCTAGCCGTATAACCCGTATTTGACTTGATATTCCCGCGATGAGTGTCTAAAATCGATAAATACAGTGGATTTTTCTGATTCTTTGCCTGATGTTTCTCGAGAATCACCCACTTAACACTTTTTACGGGGAGTAAAGATGGCGTCAGATTTCTCCAATGTCGTTACATACCAAGAAGATCAGTACCAATTTTTGTTAAATGGAGTGAACGTCCATAGGAAGACTTTTCCATCGTTTAATAAGAAGGACACTATAGAAAGCTTGGACAAAACGCAAAATTCTGAGTGAAAGTGTTGCTGTATAATAGTTTTATAATTTGATCTTTCAATCGTTGTCAAATAGACTCAACACTGCATATTATACTTTGTTTCTATTAACACTGGTTTTCTGGAATTTATTTTGCACACCCGTATTTCACTTATTTAAAATATTCTCACTGAACTTTTGATCTATGACCGACTTCAGTGAAAGGCAGTAGTATTCAATACTTAAATTGGTTATGTTTCATTAGAGTGAATTAAGAAACTAATCTGCGCCGGGGGAAACAAATTTGAGAAATCAATTTCACCTTGGGCAAAAAATCCGACGAAAAATGAGAAAAAACCACTCTATTCACCGATTTTTGACACCTAGTTCTTGATTATTAACCAAAATACGAGCCCTACGCCTCCACTACTAGCACGTAATGTTCAACGAGCCCAAAAACATGAAATAATGGGATAAAAAGGGCTTCAGGGCGTTAAATTTTTATTTCGTAGCTACTGGTAGGTAAGTATAGAGCCGTTACCATTAAAAAAGCTAACTCGGCTCTTGAGCAGATATTTTCAGAAGGATAATATATTATAGGACGAAATTGGTCTTGTTACATTCGGAACAAGCCAGGAAACAAGAACCGAAGCAGAAAAGACCCGCAAACAATTTTTTTCCCAGTCAAAACTAGGAAAAAACGGCAAAAAATGCCTTTTTTCCATCACTTATTAGGACTGATTTCTTGAATATCAAAAGAAATACAGTTTCTGCGCTTGCAATAATGGTGGCATCGTGTTCCGCGACACCGAAAACATAGGAATAGAGTATAAAAAGTGTCCAGACGCTTGGATCTTTCATGTCCTAACCATCTTTTTGTCCTAAGCGTCTAGTGTTCTAAAATCGATAATTAAATTATCAAAAAACGGGTTTAGGAGACCTCAAGGGGTTATCGGTTCGGACTGAAATTTTCAGGAGTTGTTCCTCGCATCTGATGCAATCATCTGAGCTTTAAGCACCTCAAAAATTCGAACTTTCGTTTTTTTCGTTGTCAGTCTAATATGTATGTATGTATGTATGTATGTATGTATGTGTCATTCCAGACGATAACTGTCCGTAGAATTGTGCTAGAAACTTCAAACAAATTTTAAAATGTTAAGGACACAAAACGAAAGTTCAAGTTCGTTGACCAGCATGATCGGATTACATCTTCGGGTTGAAAATTTCAAAAATGTAGTCAAAAATTTCAAAATAGCCTGTTTTTTGCGATTTGTTGTGCGAAATAATTTTTTCAGCATACTAACATGTGGTATATTCGGAATCAGCGTAAAATTTCCTATAAGAATATGTATCAAGTTTTCAAAAATTTCAAAGTTAAAAAATCAGTCAAAAATTGAAATAATGCCGTTCGTTAGTTGTAAAAATCGGTAATATTTGCATGAAACATTGTCCAAATTCAGATTGTCTTTAAATCTACAAGATTAGTTTAGTAATAATAAAGTATGAGTACCTCCTAATTATTTTTAATAATTTGATTCCATGTTTGTCTATCAAAATCATAAACTAAAATTTCTCTACACGATCAATAGCGACTGAAATGTCGAAGATTTCTTCAAAAATTCGCTCATGGGGTCATGCTGCATGACTGGACTTTTTCTCTCAAGGATCTGATGTAATTCTCTGCCTTCTCAAGCTTGCAAAAAATGTCACCCTCATTGATGGCTTGTTTTGAATTATTTTCTTTGATGCTTCTAGAGTTTAAAACATCAATGAAATCATTGATGATTTTGATGAAATCAACAGTACCCTCACACTCCTCAAAGCCCGAAATCTGCTTTACCTTACAATATTTTATGTCGTCTGCCACATTTCTGCTCAGTAATTGGTGTGATAAATTTACTTTCATTTTCTGGTTTTAAAGTTGACATGTTGTTTTTTAATTTTGTTCCCTAAGTTCAGTCCTTCCATTTTCCCGTAGCTGCAGCAGCTCTGCGAAAGATTCCCATCCAATAACTCTCCCGTCCGAGTCCATTAGCTCCCGCAAGTTGTGGAGGGAATAGTGAACCACCTTTTGCATATGGCATGGGTAAAAAGTATCCATGGAAGTTGCAGATTTAATATAGGTGGGGTTAAAAGGAGTAGGCCATTCTGACACATATTGGTTTTAGTCATCTTTTTAAATTTAATTGCATTATATTATTTATGTTTATTATTATCTATAATCATTATTTTTTATCTTTTGGTATAGATGTACTAAACTTTTGATGAGATATCTTTTCTTTTTGATGACGAGTTTTTGTGATGGCGCGTGATGGTACCTACTATTTACGCGATTCTTAACCGATTTTGATGATTCTCGTTTTGTTCGATTATTTTACTAGTCTGTGCGAAGAATTGAATTTTTCTGAGAAACTTTTCTCAGTAATTAAATTGCATAGTGTTGGGGAGGGGAAATTACCGATACACCGTGATACTTTCAACCAATTTGTACAAACAGTTCTGCTCGTAACATATTGATGTCCAGTAATAATCACGATCTATTCGCTATTCCATGTATTTCATTCGCAGAACCATGTACAACCCATTCGTAGGGACGTCCCTGTAATGCTTGCATTACTTACCAATAAGTTTTTTGTATGAAAAGGTGAAGTATGTAAAATTAACCAAACCCTATCATTTATGTGCTTACGAAGAGCCCTGTCCATAAGGGGATTGTGCGGGTAAGCTCCCAGATGGTTGCCAAATGGATTGGACAAGAAGCCGATAGGAATTAAAAAAAAAAAAAAAAAGAATTGCATTGAGGTTCCCCCCCTCAGTCGGATGCGGGGTGAGGTCGTAGTCGTTCCCCTATGACGTCATTAAGTTCTCTTTATATATATATGGCCACTTCCCATCTTCCAATACCTTCCAGATCCCCCCCCCCCCCCCCCCCCCCCGGATCTTCCTTTTAATAAAATATCGGCATAATCTTCTAATGGATTAAAATAAAATACTTGGAACTGCCCATTACGTCTGTCGAGTTGGTGGGAGTGACACGTCAATCATCTCCATAACATGATTGTATAGATCATTGAAATGTTTTAGAAAACCTCAAGAGATACTGTGGTGGATTCCTAGGGTTGGGTGGAATGTAAAACGGAATGTAAAATGTGAACCTCATAGAGTACCTACCTATTTGTTCTCTAAACTTACGCATTCGTAGAAATCGTATGATTGAAACTACACAGACATACAGTCATGATTAAATTCATCTGGGCGGTCAAATCGCCTCTTCCGTACTTACTAGCATCCAGATTTAAGCAAAATTGGTGATATGCAACGAGGCAATGTTTGATAGACTTTACGTTTGCACATGCACAGAACCATCAGTGAATTGGGGACTGTTAAGTCCATTAGATACCATCTACAGCATCTGTAGAAGTCATGTTTGTTACAACTAATTTAGTATCAGCAGTAATAATGATACGATTGTAATGGAACTTTAGTAGGGCAATCAAACCGTCGTTTCCCAGCAACCCTCAGAATATGAAAGTGATCGGATGAATAGACCATCTCATGTTTGATGGATGTATACGCTGCACAGAGTGAAGTATTGATTAATGAGCAACAAAACTAAGGGGACCATCTGCCGTCTAACCGGTACATTTCCTGAAAACCTTATCAAACTCTATTGGAAACTGCAAAAATTAAGCTAAGGGGCTAACCTTCACAACCCTCAAATATTTCATCAAAATCGGACTAAAGCCGAAATTGGTATGGGCAGGGAACCAAAATTGATCCGCAAGTTGTGATACAAAAAAAAGTTCCAATCATGAACATGATCGTATGAGCTTTTTTTTTTTTTTTTTTTTTTTTTTTTTTTTTTTTTTTTTTTTTTTTTTTGAATTACATTTATGTTGAATTAATTACCGATTTGAGCACTTTTTATGCAATGTGATCGTTAACACACGCATGCATGTGATGGTTAACTATCTATACGTTTCTCAGCAAAAAAATTTCTAAATAATATTCAGCTCTAAAAATAAATTGTTGGATTCTTGCAATTATTTATAGTTTTTAAATGACACTAATTACTATCGCTGTGAGATTTCAGCGGATTTTCGTAAAAAATGAAGCAATTGCCATTGCTTCCAATCATTTTCGAAAATTTTCTTAATTTTGAGGCATTCTGAAACGGATCTTAGGGTTTAGCGATATGTACGCCGTTTAACGCGAGAAAAAATATAATACATACCTATAGCAAATCCAAATTGAATTCGACATTGTTGTCCAAATAGATTTCGATATTCTTCCATCGAACTTAATCAAGTCTAAATAGATTTCGAAATTTTTCCGAATAGAAATGGACATCTTCCTAATAGGTTTCGACACCTTCCGAAAAGGTTTCAACATTTTACAAATAAATTTGGGCATGGTGTGAATCTGAGAAGAAATCTCCCCGAAAAACCATGTCACTCTATAATTTAGGAGAGCGTCTAAATGGTAGATTATGGATTGAAAAGTCCAATTCAAGAATGTAGTTTGTTTTTGTTTCCAGAATGTAGGTATTGGCAATTTGTATGTTATAGGGTGTCACAGTTGTTGTTCCTTACTTTTATATTTGGAAAATGTCGAAACCTGTTTAGAAAATGTCGAAACCTAGAAACTGTTCATCATGCCATTTTGAAGGTGTACATTTCTAATTGGAAAATGTCGAAGTCGATTTGGAAATGCTATGTAAGATGTAATGTGTATGTATTTATGTGCCAAACTATAGCTCCTCAAAGGGTTGAGATAAAATTGCCATCCTTGCGATGAAAAAATTCGAGAATTTTGCTTTAAAATGGTTAAAAATGCTAGTAATGGTTGAATTTTTATTTTTGCAGACTTTTAATCAAACAAAGTTTACCTATCAACAATGGACTGGAACATTATTATATTATCAAAAAAAAATAGGAAGGAAAACGTACTTAAATTTCATTAATATTTGTTTTTAAAAAAATTGTTAAAAACTGCGCAAAAAGACAAAAGTTCTAAACTTTATTTTGAGTCGCAGAATATTTAATAAAGAAAGACGCAAAAAGTTAATAAATCTTTACAGATAAATACTATGAACCTATGTATGAAAAGAATGATGACTTTCTTTTTTTAGCATTCCTATTATAATGAAGAAACCTTTTTTTTCTTAACTACAGTCACAAAAACCGATCATTTTATTTGAAAGTAATGCACTCGCTTTTTCCACGATGGTTTAGAAAAAATAAAAACAAAAACTCTAGGACTGCCGGTTGCCGGCGAGGGGGGTTGGGCCGGGGTTGGCCGGCGGTGTATCGGTGTGGCTTTATGGGCATGGATGGGTGGGGGAGATATCAACTTCCCCTCTTGCTGACTGCCGCTGGCGCTGCCAGTTGAGCTACCATTGAACTGAGTCGGCAACCCGCAATCATCAGAGCGCTCTCTCGGGCTAAGACGAGCGAGGGCCTCGCGTTTGCACAGCCTTAAGAACATTTTCAAAAATTCGCCAAAAGAAAACACATACCAACCCTTTGAGGTTGATATTCAGCTCTTTACGGTTGATTGACATTGAAGCAGAGTTTCTGGGACCAACTAGAGTCCATAATATGTAACTTTTGACCCAAGTTTCATAAACTTTGATCCAGTAGTTTCGGAGGAGAAAACCATCAGACGGCGGACGGACGTTTCTTTTTTTCGACAATCGGATTCTACTCATTTCGAAACATAAACCTACCAATTTTGTTCAACATTTTTCTTTTTGACATTTTATGTCTTTACTTTGGCACATAAACGAAAAAAGCGTTAAAAAACTCGTTAGGTTGGTTTTCTGATGATTTCCGCTTACAACCGAGTCGTTGCTGGGGAAATGGTACTTCGTCGTTTTTCATCCCGCAAAATTCGTTGACCATTTTTCGAAAGCTCTCGATTTATCCAACCATATTATGTTAACTACTGCTAAGTGCGTGGCCAACAAACTAAGTTAGGAGCATGGTTAATTATATAATAATTGTTTACACACAGGGGATCATTCTCAAAAATTTATATTGTGAACATGATTGCAACCGCATGTTAATTTATGATGATTTCATTGAGCTGGTGTTTCGATGATTTGATTCATAGCAGGTGATCCGAATATTGCGAGAACGGTTTGATTTGTGAAGCGGTGGTTAAATCATTTGGATTGATCAATTTCTATACTTTACTCTCAAGGAAGCTGTAATTTCGTACGTAGCCTCTTTAGGACATTTACTTGACGATGCTCAGGGTCCGGATCAGATGAGTGGCTCTTAAAGCTAATTTCTATGCTTTACACTCTAGGAAGCTGTAATTTCGTATGTAGCCTCTTTAGGTCATCTAATTGACGATGCCTAGGGTCAGGATCAGATGAGTGGCTCTTAAATCTAATTTCTATACTTTACACTCTAGGAAGCTGTAATTTAGAATGTAGCCTCTTTAGAACATTTACTTGACGATACCCAGGGTCCGGATCAGCTGATTGGCTCTTAGAGCTTGGATACGAGTCTGCAACACATACGAATCTGCACCTAAAGACATAAAATGTCCCAATGTGTTGCAGACTCGTATGCAAGCGTTTTCTATAAAAACTTGGCCTAGAGCTCATATATAAGAAGTCTAAAGCACAATATCAACACAGGACAAACGGCTCGATGGGGCTAAAATATAACCCCATAGTTTTCTTATGATTTTAACAAAAAACCAAGTCGTTGCTGGGGAAATAAAACTTCTTTAGTGTTTATGGGACAAAAATCGTTCTCCATTCGTTGAA
Source organism: Adelphocoris suturalis (assembly GCA_030762985.1). Classification (NCBI taxonomy): domain Eukaryota; kingdom Metazoa; phylum Arthropoda; class Insecta; order Hemiptera; family Miridae; genus Adelphocoris; species Adelphocoris suturalis. The sequence goes on along the minus strand of CM061040.1, from coordinate 74,541,380 downwards.
AAGCTCTCGATTTATCACGCATTTATTTCGTACTTGTTCTTTCTTTTCTTTTTTTTCCTTGGTCGATTGCAAAGGTTTATTATTGGAAATATTAAACCGGAATTCGTCTTTCCGCCGTCTGAAGGTTTTCTCCGAAACAACTGGACCAAAGTTTATGAAATTCGGCTCAAAATTCATACTTTGGTTGGGGACGAGCCTGTAATCTCGGCATAAGGGGTCTGATTTAAGGGCTGCAATATATAAAATTCGATATCGTAAAAACTTTCGATATAAAAGGTTAATTTTTGGGTGATTTTAATAGGCATTATCTATACAGGTAATGCCTATCTACATAGACCATGTATGGGTTGGCGTACGTTCATCCATTCGCTCCTCATAATAATAATAATGAGGGGATCTTAAGGACTTTGGGGGTCATTGTAGTGGATTTATATATGTTCTACTTGGTGTAGGTAGACCAAGTGGGACATTGTGAAAAGTACCCATATCTTGGTTATACGGGTTAGTCACTGTATTATTTCCGAAGGAAATGTGAGCGAAATTGTCAAGGACATTTGGCTGGGTGGTTGAACCTCGTGGTTCGTTCATTGGTAGGCCGCGAGGGGCGCCAGGTTCGGTTCGAGCTGTTTGGAAATGCGTATTCGGGTGCTGAACCGTTGTGTAATATTCCGGTCTCAGATTTGCATCTGTAGGAGGAACGGAATGTGTTTGATTGAGGTACTGAGAAGTACCTTTTGGTCCGTGCGGTGTATGCAGGAGAGGAGTGTGTTTAACACTTGGATCGGCGGTGCGATCGTGAGAGGAATATTTAGTATATTCATTTATATGGGTAGGATCGTAAGAACTACCCTCCGAGAGGTTCTGAAAAGAATCCTCGATCCCTTGTGTGTGTAAGGGAGTAGCTAACAAACTCTTTGTGAGTTTATTAGGTAAAGCTGCGATCTCGTCGAGAGGTTCGAGCTTTGGGCGCGGAGCTGGCCCGAGTAGTTTGTCACTACGTTTTGAGTGGGAATCGAGTTTCGGATAAGGAGCTGGAGCGGGGCCGATGCCCGTTCCATCGCCAAGCTCTTCTTCCTCAAACCCGAGGAAGTAAGAGGGGCTTCGCTCCATCGAAATATCCGAGTGTGCTTACTCGATAAAAAAATACCTTTCCGTTCGGATGAAGGATTTATGAAGAGGAGGGACTCGCTCGACAAAGCTCTCTCCCAGCTTGATGTCGGGGTCCTCTCCGAGCCTTGATAAAGGCTTCCTTGGACGGTAAATTGGAGCGTATGAGCTGTGCAATTTCCTGGCGTGCCCCGCGGCCAATCAAGAGCGTAATGCTGCGAGATTCGGGCGACACGACTCAGGTATCCCTGCTGACGCGACGTTTTAGACGAAGTCTTAAACGTGCCGGGTGGTACCCTGACTGGAGATCTGCGTTGGGCAATGAGTAGTGCAATGACTAGACTCGTAGATGCCAAGAAGATCGAGAGAATCTGTGAGGAGAGGAAGATATGCCTTTCTGAGTCTTGAATGCGTGTAGAAACTTCGTCGAGAGGTGAGAAGAGACGTCAGCGAGAGCAGAAGGTGGAATGAATTACGGAGGGCTCCGTGCGGGGTATTTATAGGGAGGTGGCCGCCTCCTGCCGCCCCCTGGTTGGTCCGCTTAATTTCATTAGTTCACCATGTGTTTCCTTATTGACTCGCACAGTGTTTTCTCAGAATCTGTGAATATGATAGCTGAGTTGGTTTGCCAGTCTTGCCCTTGCATTTCGTAGAGGTCGATTGATTATTTCCTTGGGCTGATGTTCTCAAGGCAACTTTTGTGAGTTGTCCTGACGAACCCTTCTCCCGCAGTGGGTGTTTGGCTTGTTGGTTATTTGTGAATATTTCGTTCGTGAGTGAATATTTCGCATATTCTCTCGGGCGAAATATGTTATTTTGCAGAGTTGTAACTCGACGTCTTTTATATGTAATTGTGTCGTGAGTACCTCTTTTTGGTAGCGCTGAAAAGGGCTGTTGAAACCTTGTGGTGGAATTCACCACAGGCGCCCCCCCAAGACGTCGTGTTACCAACGATGACGTGCTCGGGGAAGAACTGGCAGGGAAACACGGAATTCTCCGTACGAGACCCTTGCCAGTTGTGGCGGAGGTTGCTGAGCAACAGGCCGTCCTCGCCTTGGAGGGGACCTCCGGCCCCGTCGGTTGCGACGGGCGTCGGGTTTTGGTCTCCCCTGATCCGCACCTTGTCGACGGGTACCAGACCTGCGAGGGCTGGCCCCGCGGCCGCGGAGGGCTGGTTGCGGGGAGGGTAGTTTGGCAGAGCGTGGTCACCCAACTCTCACCGAATCTGTTGGAGGGGACGCGCCCTCTGGCGGATTTTCGGAGATTTTCCTCCTGCCTTTCCGTATTAATTGAGTTTCGTGACACTGTTTCTTCTGTATCCAGAGTATATGCTGGTTTAATTTGCTGTTTGAGAACTTTTTTTGTTTGTTCGCCAATTTGCACTGTGACAGAAACTTTATCTCGTTTGATCACTTTGAAAGGCCCTGTGTATGGGCATTGCAACGTAGACAGTTGCGTCGGCACTCTAATGTATACGTGTGAACATGTATCCAAGTTTTTGGGCATATTCACAGCGTATTTGGTGTTATTATGTTTTATATGGGTGGAGCGGAAAAATATTGGTTCAGAAATATTCGTTGATGTAACGAATATATCCCCTGGAAGGGGTACATCTACCCCGTAGACTTTTTGGAAAGCCGTTGTTTCTGTCGCTGGGTCCACCGCTGTACCCATTGCTAGTAGCACTTTAGGTAGTGCGTCGAGCCAATTTTCGTTCTGAGCTTTGATCGCTTCTTTCAGTGATCTGTTTCTACGCTCCACCATGCCGTTTGTTGAAGGTTTGTATGGCAGTGTGTGGGTATGTTTCACCCCTAGACGCTCCATTATCGATTGAAACAGAGCTGATTCGAATTGGGCTCCTTGGTCGCTGGTAATGTATTTGGGAACCCCTTTGGAAGATACCCAAATTTTAATAAATGCGTAGGGATGGGTATCGATGTTTCAAAAACATCGATGTTTTTCCCCAAACATCGATGTTTTTTTAATCGATGTTTACTCTTCGATGTTTTTTAAACTCAAATGTGTTTTTTTTTTTTTGTCGTTAATGTAAAAATGATGGTTCTTTTATACCTGAACAATAATTATTCTTGTTTTATAAATGCTTACTTGGTTGTTTATTATTCTTCTATAAAAATAATACAGTACAGATTCAAGAAACATCGATGTGTTTGAATCAAATCGTACTACGGTAATGTCAATTCGTTATCACATATTGTTTTCAGTGTTTGTATCATTCATTATCATGAAATTCGTTGTCTCGCATTTCCGCTGTTAGTGAGTTGTAAAACAAACATTTAATTTTTTACAACTTCTTTACAATTTTTCAGTGTTTTAATGAGAACATTTTCTTTCTACTTTTCTGCGATTTTACTTATGTAGGTACTATTATTAAAATTGTAGAAAAGAACTACTTTTTTCCGCAAATTTTCTAAGAAAATTAGTTTTTTCTTTTGGTTTTCTAAAAACCATTGATGTGTCGAAACATCGATGTTTTTTCTCCGATGTTTTTTAGACATCGATGTTCCTTGAGAAAAAAAACATCGATGTGCAAACATCGATGTTTTGTTCATCGATACCCATCCCTATAAATGCGTCAGTTATAGAGGACGTCTCAATATTAGTTAGGGGGACAGCCTCCACCCAACCTGTCGCTCTGTCTACCATCATGAGAAGGTATTGTTTTCGTCCTTTTGCCAAGGGTAATGGCCCGGTTATGTCTACGTGGACATGAGAGAATTTCGTGGCCGTCTCGAATTCTGAGTAAGGCAGTTTAACAGAGCGAGTGATTTTGGCTCGTTGGCAAGTTTCACATGCTCTTACCCAGTTTGAGACGTCTGTGCGTAGTCCGTGCCAGAAATACCTCTGTTTCACCTTGTATACTGTAGAGTGTATACCTGGGTGACCCAAATTGTGAATTTGGCTGATTATATCGTGTCTCATGTCTTTCGGTATGTAAGGCCTGGGGTGTCCTAAGTCTAGGTTACACCATAGCTCCCCTTGTGGAAACTCAACTTTTGTAAGTTTCCGTGTGTCCTCTGACGTGGGAGGAGACTTCTCTTGTGCTTCTAGTACGTGGAGTAAAAGGTTGCACTCGACTGCGGCCGTTACTTTCGAAATTTCGGCTTCTGCCGGACCTTCGTCTGTCTGAGTTGAAATTGACTTGGTTTGAATTTCAACCGGGTCGAACGGTCTGGAGAGCGCGTCTGCCACGACGTTTTGTTCTCCGGGTATGTGTCGAATATCACTTGTCATCTGTGATATGTATGTTAACCACCTTAGTCTCATTTTAGAAAAATGAGCATTTTTCTTCAACATTGTGCCTAGCAATGGCTTATGGTCTGAGCATAGGTGAAAAGAGCGTCCGTCCAAGTCGTTATGCCAGTGTATGCAAGCTTGATACGCGGCGAACATCTCTTTGTCGAAGGAGGCTTTATTCTTCCATTGTTCAGGAATTTCTTCGCTAAAGAAACCCAATGGTTGGTATGTCTTTGAGCCATCCTTGTTAGTTATTTCTTGCTCCAGAGCTGCTCCGATGTGAGTGTCGGACGCATCGCACACTATCCTCCATTCCGCTGTAGGGTGAGGATGGGCTATGTTATGCAATGTAGCTTTGATCATCGCTTGTTTTAAGCTATTGAAAGCTTCTTCCCTTGCTGGTGTCCATTCAATCGGAGTTTTGTCATTTTTCTTGTTTGATTGAATGGCGTCGTATAGGGGCTGAGCCATGTGTGCGAATTTACTGGAGCAAGCTCGGTAGAAACCACACATTCCCAAAAATCTGCGTAGGCTTCGTACGTCTATTGGTCGTGGGAACTGTTCAATGGCTTCTATTTTGTCTCTTTTAGGGGTTATCCCGTGTTTTGAGATAGTAAAACCCAGGAAGTCGACGGTGGGTTGAGCAAAAATGCATTTTTCGAACCCTACTCGGAGCCCGTGTTCTCCTAATTTGTCAAAAATTTTTTTAGAGGTGTTCCAAATGTTCCTTGTAGGTTTTGGAAGCAACCAAAATGTCGTCTAGGTAGACAAACGCGAATTCGAATTTTCGCATGACGTTGTCCATGTAGCGTTGCCAAGTCTGGGCAGCGCCGGCTAACCCCATGCTCATCTTTTTGAATTCGTACAGGCCAAAAGGGGTGATAATGGCTGTTTTGTGAGCGTCGTCGGGGTGCATCGGGATGTGGTAGTATGCCGATTTTAAATCTATAGTTGAGTAGATTTGTGTATTGTGTAAATTTGCCTGGAAAGAGCGTATGTGGGGTGGAGGATAGGCGTCCTTCTTTGTCTTAGCGTTCAAGAAACGATAATCTCCTGTGATCCTCCACGTCCCGTCTTTTTTCGGCACGCAGTGTAGGGGTGATGCCCATTCGGAATCAGACGGGGCAATTATGCCGTCTGTGAGCATTTTTTCGAAAGTGCTTTTTACTTGGGATCTTTTTTCACCCGCCATAGGCCTTGCTCGGAAGTGTACAGGTGAGCCTTCGGTAGTTATACGGTGGTAAACCCCGTTGTCCTTCCACTTTCCCTGGAGCTTGTCCATTTGCCGTTTATAAATTTCGATTATTGAGTTTATGTTCTTGTCCTCAATAATTTGGGTGCTCTCTGAGCTTGAGCTGTTGTCCCACTGAGGAATAGCCGCTTCGATTTGTTCGTCAGAGAATTTCTCTTGAATGACAGCTGCTATTGTTTGGTCGGCATAGCTCTTCATTTTTTGTCTATAAATGTATTTATGTTTGACCCTGATCCCGATGTCCCAGGACTCAAGGAAGGGAATACCTAGGATGGCTAGGTTGACTTTTGTGATCATGAAATCGGTGGTCATGTCACCAAGACCGATGTTGATCGTTGTGTTGGCTCGTCCCAATGTTTCGATTGGGGCGCCGTTTGCAGCTGTGAGCTTGACATTGGTTTTGAGAACCTTCAAACCCAGCTTTTTAGTGACATTTTGGGGCAGAATATTCACTTCTGCTCCCGTGTCAATGAGGAATTCGGTGCCGTGAAGTTGACACTTGAAAAAGAGCCGTTTAAAATCTTTGGTCTGCCGGCGTATAGGCTCTGCTACACTGGCAGTTACTCGTTTTCCGAGCACTCGTTGTCTGAAGTGGGAACGGTATTTTCGAGTACCGGTTCTGGTGTAGTTTCCTTCGAAACTATTTTATGTTTTGGCTGGCTAATAGCTGCGGCCTTTTTGTTTGACTTCGAGACGGTTGGTTTCCAACCACAGTGCTGCGGATCCGCACACTTACGTGTCTCTGTGCCGAAACGAGTGTGGTTTCGGCAGATGTAGATGGTAGGTTTGTGAGGTTTATACTCAGTTTTTTACGTAACAGACTTCTTAGGGCTAGAAGCGCTTGTTCTGTTGGTTGACTCGACTCCCCTAATGTTTAGGGAGGGAGTTTCTGTTTTATACGCGTGTAGCGTGTCGGCCAGGTCAAGCCGGGCGCTCGTGCTTGCTTGTGCTGCGACGAGACCCCGTGCGTCGTTTGGCAGAGTTTCGATCCACTTTTGTGTGATCAATGCCTCCGAAAAGTACCCAACTGCTTTAGCATACATTTCATGGTACTTAGTGCTGGGTTTTTTGGCGAGAGATGATGGATCCTCTAGTGCGAGGAGTCTATCTTGCATAGACAACCCATATTCTCGTGTTAGGCGTTTCTTAGCCTCTTCGTAAGGTGCGTGGGGTGCCGTGAGATACGCTGAGTCAATAGCTTCTCTCATTTCCTCAGGTACCCACTTGTAAATGGCGGAGAAACACTCGTTTTGTGTTCTCAAATGCTTGCGAATGCAGTACTGATCGAACTCGGCGAGAGCTCGATCAATATTTTTCTTCTGAAAAATAGGTTTTTGATAGTCACCTATTTCCTCCAAAAGTGCTCTAAAGCCACTTTGTGGAGAGGGTTGAAGTGTGAGGTGTGGGGCGTAGAGGCCCGGCGGGGGTCGCACGCCCGCAGTGGTTCCCTGAAATCCACTAGCTTCATAAGAGGGAACGTATTGCTCCGTGTTTAGCCTGTTCAAAGGCGGGGTCACCACTTGTAGTGGATTTATATATGTTCTACTTGGTGTAGGTAGACCAAGTGGGACATTGTGAAAAGTACCCATATCTTGGTTATACGGGTTAGTCACTGTATTATTTCCGAAGGAAATGTGAGCGAAATTGTCAAGGACATTTGGCTGGGTGGTTGAACCTCGTGGTTCGTTCATTGGTAGGCCGCGAGGGGCGCCAGGTTCGGTTCGAGCTGTTTGGAAATGCGTATTCGGGTGCTGAACCGTTGTGTAATATTCCGGTCTCAGATTTGCATCTGTAGGAGGAACGGAATGTGTTTGATTGAGGTACTGAGAAGTACCTTTTGGTCCGTGCGGTGTATGCAGGAGAGGAGTGTGTTTAACACTTGGATCGGCGGTGCGATCGTGAGAGGAATATTTAGTATATTCATTTATATGGGTAGGATCGTAAGAACTACCCTCCGAGAGGTTCTGAAAAGAATCCTCGATCCCTTGTGTGTGTAAGGGAGTAGCTAACAAACTCTTTGTGAGTTTATTAGGTAAAGCTGCGATCTCGTCGAGAGGTTCGAGCTTTGGGCGCGGAGCTGGCCCGAGTAGTTTGTCACTACGTTTTGAGTGGGAATCGAGTTTCGGATAAGGAGCTGGAGCGGGGCCGATGCCCGTTCCATCGCCAAGCTCTTCTTCCTCAAACCCGAGGAAGTAAGAGGGGCTTCGCTCCATCGAAATATCCGAGTGTGCTTACTCGATAAAAAAATACCTTTCCGTTCGGATGAAGGATTTATGAAGAGGAGGGACTCGCTCGACAAAGCTCTCTCCCAGCTTGATGTCGGGGTCCTCTCCGAGCCTTGATAAAGGCTTCCTTGGACGGTAAATTGGAGCGTATGAGCTGTGCAATTTCCTGGCGTGCCCCGCGGCCAATCAAGAGCGTAATGCTGCGAGATTTGGGCGACACGACTCAGGTATCCCTGCTGACGCGACGTTTTAGACGAAGTCTTAAACGTGCTGGGTGGTACCCTGACTGGAGATCTGCGTTGGGCAATGAGTAGTGCAATGACTAGACTCGTAGATGCCAAGAAGATCGAGAGAATCTGTGAGGAGAGGAAGATATGCCTTTCTGAGTCTTGAATGCGTGTAGAAACTTCGTCGAGAGGTGAGAAGAGACGTCAGCGAGAGCAGAAGGTGGAATGAAGACGGAGGGCTCCGTGCGTGTATTTATAGGGGGGTGGCCGCCTCCGAGGGGGTGGCCACTTTGTGGTTAGTATGTAAATTAGTTTCATTAGCCCTCCAGGTGTTTTCTTATTGGCTCGCATAGTGTTTTCTCAGAATCTGTGAATATGATAGCTGAGTTGGTTTGCCAGCCTCGCCCTTGCATTTCGTAGAGGTCGATTGATTATTTCCTTGAGCTGATGTTCTCAAGGCAACTTTTGTGAGTTGTCCTGACGAACCCTTCTCCCGCAGTGGGTGTTTGGCTTGTTGGTTATTGTACAGTGACTCGAATGCATTGATTGATTGAGGAACGCCATGCCGTAGTGGACGTTTTTTTTCCCCCTATCAATTGTGGAGATCCCAGATTCCAATTCCTGTAGCAACTTCCAATTTTCGGTACTTCTTCAAATAACCTTACATGAACTCAAAATTGCCTAACTTTGACATTTCTATTTAAAATATATTAATTATAATAATGGTGGTAGAAAATACGTTATTAGTGTAGTATATCTCTCTAAAAAATAAAAAAGTCCGCCAAGTAGAATGTGGCACATAGCTTCCTCGTTTTCGTATCGTGAATGTGTAGATCATTGAAAAGTTTTAAATGATCTTGAACAATTCCAAGGCGGAAAAGAGTAGTAAATAAATATGTAGTAGCGTGAAAGGTCAAAATCGGCCGATTAAGAAACAAGAAAAATTATGCTCAAAGTAACTTTTGTTTGCGCATGCGCAGTATTAGGTAATGATTTTGAGTACAATGAAATCGGCATAGGACCATCTATAGTAAACCGCACATTCCCTGACAATTTCATCAAAATCGGATAAAAACTGTGGAAATTAGGGTCGTTACTAGGATTACACATTGATACATGCGCAGCAGTTGTTAATGGTAAAATCCTGTTGAAATTGATTTGCTATTATCAAATCGTCTTCCACCAACTATCATCCAAATTTGAGCGAGGTCAAACGACTGAGAAAAAGTGAAAAGTTCCAGTCATGCTGAATGATCGTATGAGCGAATTTTCGTAAATTATCGTACTATACGAGGTTGCAATGTTTTGAAAATTTTGGACTTTGAATGAAAAGAAATTGTTAGCCACCAATTTTACTGCAAAAAACTCGTTCTAAATAATATTCTGCAATTCAAATAAAATTTTGAATTCTTAGATTTTTTTCAGTTTTTTAGCTTTTTTTTGCGAATATTAATGGAATTTAAGTACATTTTTCAGCATAAATTTGTGCAAACATTTTTTTATGTTCTAGTTCATTGTTGATAAACTGCTTTTGACAAACAGTCTGCTAAAAAGTATAAATTCATCCATTTTTAGCCATGTGATTTTTTTTAGCACATTTTTTGAAATTTGACCACTTTAATGTGCTCAAAAATTGCTGGCCAACGAACTCATCATCCTTTTGGTTGGGAAGCTTGATTCTTCGGCGCAAGAACGAGATTTTTATCTCAATCCTAACGTGAGTTATCGTCTGGAAGGACACATAAATAAATGCATGTATAGAAATATAAATAAAATGGTCTAAAACCTAAAATGCAATTGGAAATTTTGATTTTGGAGACAAACAATTTTTCTTCCTCCAAAAGTGAAAACAATACTTCCGCTACCTAGGTAGACACGAAAGCAAAATAATGATAATAATAAATAAAAAGTTAGAAATTTTCGAAATCTTTTAACATCACTTAAGACTGCCTTGCGCACTCTGGATGGTATTAAATCAATCCCTAGGAGTTATTAGAAGTACCCAGTGAGTTTCAGATCCTATTTCGTTCAAGTTTGGTTACAGTAATTGTTTGAATCTGATCGAACATGAACCTTTCAATATCATTAGTTTTGAAAAGAAGCTCTAAATTCGTTGTTAGAAGAATAAAATATCATTTGAATCTTCCTCGGTCTTTTGAAATAGAAGAATATTTTTAACCTAGTCATTTTTCTCACTAAGGTCTCCTCTTGTCTACTTTCTACCTTGAAATGAAGTTCGACTGCTTTGAAAATAGTTTATAGATTCATCACCCCAAAAAACATAGGAATCATTATTTAGCAGTTTGGGATTTGTCTTTAGCCGTGAAAACTGTTGATTTATATTACTTGGATTATTGATACCTAGAATTGATAATCGTGAAATACTTATTATAGCACAATGAAAAAATTATGTTACTTTATGAAACTGGCCTAGTATCGAGAAATCTCGACGGTTCGGCAGACACACGAGTTATAAGAGATGACGAGAAGCAGGGCAGGGAAGGTGGCGGGACGTCGGCAGCGGGGGTCTCTCGTCCCCTGTCGACTTCTTCTACACCGCTCCATCCCGCCCACCCATAACCTTCTGAACAATTGATGGGGTTTTAGTGGTCCAATTTCAAATCCCAAATTTGATCCCCATTGAACCGAATGTATAAATTTTAGAATTCCGAACATCGGAATCAATCAGCGGAAATTCTGAGCTATTTCTGAATCCAATGCAATTTACAGATTAAAAATCCATAAATTATTCACGGAATGAGAGCGAAAATCAATTTGCCCTCGATGGTGCTGCCATCTACCGAATATTCCTACAAGTTTTTTTGGGCTACTCCCCCTTTCAAAGCTAGTTAATATTTCTGCATTAGAAGTTATATGATTTGTAGATCCATTGTCTACAATCCAATCATCATTTTCATCTACTCTTTCAGATAAACGCACCAATGAAAGGTTAGATTTACCATCTGGTTTTTTGTTTCCTTCTAAATAGCTTTGGAGGTTCCCATCAGCTTTCCATTTGGTACAAGTTTTTATGACCCTTTTGGTTGCTGTACTTGCAATTTTGCCTTTCCTTAATTGCCTCCTGTAAAAATTCTCCTTTTGTCATTGCAAGTGACTCCTCTTTAGAACTATTTTTCTCCAATGCTCACTCTTGTGGTTTTCAAAGTTCAACTTCAAATTTTCAATTTTCAACGTTTCTGATCATCAACATCTAGCTTGCTCCAAAAGATGAATCGTCTCCTGGTAGGGAACCCACAATTTTACAAATGAGGAAGTCGGAAGCTTGCCCTCCGCGTTTTTATCCGTGGTCATCTCTTCCTGTAAATCACCCCAAAGATTTTTGAGTGTTGGCATGAGAGTGGAAACCTTTCATCCTCCTCTCGTTGGTACCCAAAAATCTGATACATAAGTCGTACGCCTTGTCCTCTGCAATTGCATCGCAAAGGCTATTCGGTTCCAGCCATATGTCTTTAGCCAATTTAATCTCACAAGATCTTTTGTACTATTTAGAGATAGGTTGTAATGATTCACTACTTTACGAAATTCCAGGATGGTCTTGCATCCGGCCGGAGATTGTCGGTTTCTTACGTTATTTGAGGTGCTAAATCCAAATCCGAGGTCTTTTTTTTTTCATTTTGTTTAGCTTGTTTTTCCATGAAATAACTTGTTTTCACTTTTTTTGTGCACAAACTTTTCGGGAGTTTTCATTGAGCACACTTACCAATTAAATACCTTCAAAACATGTCTAACCTATGTGAAATTTATCGCTGATTCCGAAGATTACCCTAATTTTTCTGTTGCACCACTTCTGATCCCCCATTTTCTCCAAAAAATTGTGAAAAGTTTTTTTTTTCCTGCAAATTTTATGGGAAATTAGGCCTGGAAAAATTCTTTTGTATCTGCATCTTGAAGATGATATTCCTCAGGCATTACAAAATCACGAGCCTCTACGAAACAGGGTTCAACAGTCAGCTCATTCCTTTTATTATACTTTGGGAATCAATGCATGCTATGTATGCTCAGACCAACAAAATATATATCTTTCTAGGGTGCTCAAGTCGATTGGATGAATAGGATAACAATAGTGAGCTCTATATTTACTGAGGTTTGTTTACGTGGGTAAGAGGTGGGCCACGATTAGTTTTTTGAGCCTATAGGCTGAGAGTGGCCCACCTGTTACCCACGTAAACAAACCCCAGAAAACATAGAGCTCGCCACTGTTAACCTATTCATCCAATCGACTTGGGCAGCTTAGATGGATATATATTTAGTTGGTCTGACCATACATAACATGAATTGATTCAAAATTATAATAAACGGAATGAGCTGACTGTTAAACCCTGTTTCGTAGAGGGCCGTGATTTTGTAATGTCTGACAAAATAAATCGCACCTCCGTTATTTTCAGACCTAAACGCGCGGTTTGTCTCATTCAATGCGGAGGAATATCCTCTACAAGATGCAGATCCAAAGGAATTTTTCTAGGCCTAATTTCCCATTATTAGCTCATAAAATTTGCAAAAAAAAAGACAAAAAATAGGGATTTTCCCACACTTTTCACAATTTTTTAGAGAAAATGGGGGATTAGAAGTGGTGCAATAGACAGATTAGGGTGATATTCGGAATCAGCGATAAATTTTACATAATTTAGGCACCTTTGGAATGCATTTAATTGGGAAGCGTGTTCAATGAAAAATCCTGAAAAGTTTGATCATAAAAAAAGTGAAAACAAGCTATATCATGAAAAAACGAGCTAAAAGAAAAACGGACCTCGGATTAGGACCTCAAATAACGTAAGGAACCGACAAGCTCCGGCCGAATGGAAGACCACCCACCCCTAAATTTTGTATAGTAATGTTATGATGGCCTGGCTATCCAATGCTCTTCTGACATGTCTGTAATTTTTCCAGCAATCTTCATCAAACTACTCCTCTTCAGAATGGGGTACTTCGCCCAAAACCCCCTGTGCCGTCTCATGCACGGATTCCAGGATTATCTTCCATTTACCCTCCATAGTTTGACTTCTTTCATCTCGTATTAGATTTCCTTCTATCAGAGACAGATTTTAGGAAATTATTTAGTGTTTTCACCTTTGAGTTTCCCGGTGTTCCATCTGGTTCCAGTTCTATGTACATCAGAGATTCTTTGACGCATCTTGGTTTCCATTTTGTAGGTATTTTAATGTTTCTGCATCATGGTTACTGTAGTAGATTTACATATGTTTTACTAGGGGTAGGCAGGTACCCCTAGAGGAATGCCTTTAGGCAAATCCTGATTCGTGAGAGTTTCATGAGTCTGGTGATTTGGGTTTGATCCTCGTTAAGGAACTTGTTGAAGGTGCTGAAAAGTACCTTCAGATGGGTGTTTATCCCTGTTTTCAAAGGTATGATATTTGTCAGACTCATAGGCACATGTCTTGCCATGTAGAGTGGCGATTTGTTGTTCTCTTTGAATATCTCGGGCATTGGAGTTATATGTTTCGGGCCGTCAAGAGGCCACTTTGTCCACTGCTGGTGGAAGTCTGAAGGTCTTGAAAAGTACCTGTTTGTTCATTAAAAGTGGAAGACTGGAGGTTCTGAAAAGAACTGTTGTCTTGTGTGTATCCGGTCGCAAAGGACGGATATGTTTCCTCGAGCCGGTAAGCCATGCGAGGTGCCCCAGTTGTGGGGGTCTGAAACTCGTGGTCTCGTTCAAGGTCTCATTCATATCCTTGAACATCGTCGATTTCGTTGTTAAAAGGCCGGAATATGTGAGTTTCTGTTTGTGTTGGAATCCTCTGTGTTTCGAGAGGGTTCGCCCGGGCGGAATTCGCCGGGAGATCGGCGTGTGAAACGCCGGTAACTGTCGCGGCGGGGAAGCCTGAGCTCCCCGGGCCAGCGAAGGCAGCGCCACTATGGGGCGACATAAGCACTAGGCCCAACCCCCTTGAGGGTTCGGGCTGGATAAGGGTTGGTGCGCCCGCAAGATTATCGTGGGGAACAGAAGGGCGGTCAGGCGTTGAAACATTGGTTTTGGCCGCATCGCCTTCGTGTGTCTCCCCAAGGAAGCAGAAGGTCCGCTCCATCCTCGGGGAAGTTTTTAGCTCTTGAAAGATCTAAAGTTGGGGACGACCGCTTTGGAGATGTAATCTCACGTGAAGCGGGTCCGCCCGGGGTCGACGGCTCATTGAAAGAGTGAAGCCCTTTCAATAATGCGAGTCCACCGAAATACGTGACGACCGGGCTGTATTTCGCCATGCTAGTCCCAGCGGGCGGTTCGAAGATAAATCTCCGAACCCGGGGGCAAGGCTACAGTTCCAAGACGGTGTTGTCTCGTTGGGATACCCTCTCGGGCCCCGGCTTTATACGGGGCTGAATAGGGAGGCCGACGAAGTGTCAACCTCGACATATTTGGACGTCTGGAAGTTCTGGTAGGCGGGAGTTCCTCTTCTCTACAAGCCGGTGGAGTTGGATCGCAGCCAGCTTTCGAATTCCTCTTCTGGTTAAGCCAGGGGAGTTGGATCGCTTCTGGTTCGCAGGAGAAGGTCTTGTTTTAGAGGAGAAATTCGTAGATCGCTTGCAGTGATCGGTATGAGCTACTGGGCCATGGGATGCTATATTTATACCTCTCACATAGTCGGCTGTGGCTTTTGATTGGCTCGCCCAGTGTAATCTGTTGAGCGCTCTCTGTGTGTCCCGGGGGTGAAGCGGCTTTTCCCTTCCTCCTCACTAGGGCACGCTTGCCTCGTTCGCCCTTGACTCAGGGTTTCATAGGCGTTTATGACACGGCAGACCGACGTCTTTTTTACTGCCTTGATTGGGGGTGAACTCTCTTTGGTGGCCCTGAAAAGGGCCGGTGATATGTATTGGGAGTTCACCACAGTTAACCATTAGGGAGTAAAAGTGTACCGATATGTTTATTTTTTGTTTGGATTTTACTTTTTTCAATTATTTTCAAAGCTCTTGTCATTTCTGGAATCATGGTAATTTCTTCACTGAATTTTCTCCAGCTTGATCTTTTTGATTGTCTAAGTAATTTTTTGTATTTATAATGAAGAGTTTTATATTGTTTCCATTCGTATTCGCTACAGTTTTTATCAAGTCTTTTGTGCATTCTTCTAGTAATCCTTCTTAGCTCTTGGTTAAGTTGTCCTAAGTTGCTGTTTAAGGTTGCTTCTTAAGCTTGAGGTGCTTCTTTAAGTTGTCCAAGTCTTGCTTAAGTTCTTGCATCCACCATGGTTTATGTTTACCATTGTGGTAGCTTAATGAACAAGTTCCCTCAAACGCTTTTTGTATAATTGATATTATGGTGTTTGTTTCAATGTCTAGTTTTGAGTGCTATCTATTGAGTTGGTTGGATATTCTTCTATTAACTCATTGATTCTAGTTTCATAAATATCCCAGTTGGTGTTTCTGAGGTTTCGGTATTTTAAAGTTTGTTTCAATGTGTTGTGTTTTATTTCGAATCGAATTGCACTATAGTATAAAAAATACCTATATTCCCAACATGCACTATCCACCTTGTAATTTTTTCATGCATTTTATTGTTAGGTACAATGATCTGTGCAGGATTCATCCAGAGAAGAGAGATATGTGGGTGTTGTCCCTTCATTTTCTATGAACAGGTTGTTATTATTAATAAATTCAATTAAACGAAGTCCTCAAGCGTCGTCTCTTGTACCACCCCAAAGTCTCGAATGCGCATTCGTGTCCATGCCGATCAGTAGGTAGTTCAGTTAGTAGTACCTACGTGCCGTTACCAGATCTTACCAGTTTTCCCGTAATGATATATTTTGTTGAAGCTGTCCGTCTGCGTCTTGTGAAAAAATTCTTATGGCTATTGTCCTTATCCTGTATTCTGATTAACGTGGTATCTCTATCGCAGCAATCATTCATTCAGGGCTGTCGTGTGGGAGGGGTGACTGGGGCAATCGCCCGGGGCGCCACGGCCAGGGAGGCCACGGCAGTGGCAAAGATAAAAAATTATAAAAATAAATTAGAGGCACATAACTTTTTTAAAAATTGGGAATAACAGAATTTTGAGTACTGTAGTACGTTGGATATACTGTATTGTACGTTGGAAGTAACAAATAAATATTTATTTGTTTATACCTATACTGTTATAATAGCCTAATGATTAACTGCACTGTGTTGTAAGCCTCAGCTTTTCTTTTGTAATATCTCAAAATCTTGCCCCGGGCGCCAACCAAGCAAGCGACAACCCTGCATTAATTTTTGTGAATACTATATTCCTGGAATTCAGTGTGCATGATCCTGGTTTGTTATCATTAGAAGTTATAAGATGATAACTATTACAATTTAATCCTACAATTTTACCATTATATAATTGTGGTTCTGTTTTAGGTATGTATCTATCTTACCTTTAGCACATTCATCAAGAATGTCTGCACTGGCTTGGTGTGAATGATGTAGAATTTTTAATGTAGAATCTGTGTGAATTTTTAATAGATTTTTATTTTATTTTAAGAGATTTGTTTCCTCTCCTTCTTCTTCATTGCACACCTACATCTCCACCGCTCCCAGGAACTCGTCCCCGTCGATGAAGGTTTCGTCAGAGACGAATGACCTCCGGTGAGGTGATTCTCCTATTGTTATGTAATTCGAAAATAGTATAACCTTTGTTTACTTTCAACAGATCATCCAGCTATGGTACTTGTTTGACTCCCTCTTCTTCGCTTTCCACCGTTACTAGAGTGCTGTCGCTTGAATTGGGAGTTTTATCCTTAATCTTTTTGGGTTGGTTCACCAGGGTTGTTCAGTTAAGTACTGGGAATACCTTGTCAAGGTCCCAGTCAATTCGTTCTCCGAATTTTCTCCCTCTGATCCACACTCTCTGTGAAAAATTCAACAGTAAGGAAACCTATTTCTTCGAGTCTACAGACATCTTAATTGGAGATCGATATTTCGAAGTAGGTACGTTAACTGACCTTTTTCGAATTTAACGATTTTCCAGTCATCGAAATCTAACTCTTAATGCCTTCTGTTATTCATTAGGTGCGATTGTAGTGGATTTATATACGTTTTACTTGGTGTAGGTAGACCAAGTGGGGTGTTATGAAAAGTACCCATGCCTTGATTATGAGGGTTAAACCCTAGGTGGTTTCCGGACGGCAAATAAACAGCATTGTCAAGGTCAACGGGGTTGATCTTAGAATTATAAGGCTCGTTCATTGTTGGGCCGTGAGGAGCGCTAGGCTCGGCTCGAACCTCTTGGGGTTGTCGAGCTGGGTATTGTTTTCCCGTGTAATAATCGGGTTTTAGGCAGATATTTGTCTGCGGAGCCGAGTTGGCTTGATCGGAGTACTGAAAAGTACCGTTTCGATCGTGTGATTTATGCATGACGGGAGTGTATAATGCACTCGTGTCGGCGGAGTAACCGTGCGTTGAATATCGAGGATATTCATGCTTGAAGGTAGAATTACTTTCCGAGAGGGTCTGGAAAGTATCCTCGACCTGTTGTACAGGTGAATGCGTAATCACCAAGTCTGGTAGGCAACGCGTCGATCCCATCACTGAAATTAGCTGTGGATCGTTGTTGGAATGCGGGTGGATCGAGTGTCTCGGGGCATTTGCCGCCCGCTCCGAGATCCTCCGCCCCGGCTCCTCCGAGGAAAGAGGGACCTCTCTCCATCGTACGAACGAAATATAAAATTTGTTCGGAAATACCTTTTTGGCTCTGAAAAAAGGTTTTTGAAGAGGAGGGACTCGCTTAACAGATCTCTCTCCCAGATCGATGTTAGGGTCCTCTCCGGGTCCTTAGAAGGACTTCCGTAGACAGTTAATCGGATCGTATGAGAAGTACGATTAACTGGCGTGTCCCTGCGGGCGACCAAGAGCTTAGGGCTGCGAGGTCCGGGTGGCACGGCTAAGTCACCCCAGCGGGCGTGCAAGGAAGATAGAAATCTTAGCTTGCACCGGGCGATGACCTGATTGAAGAGAGCTTCGTTGGGTAGTGAGTGGAGGAGTCCGAACTCGAAGCTACCAAGAAGTCGTTGAGAATGGGAAGGTAGAAAATCTGGCTCGATGCGTGTAGTCACTTTGTCGGAGATGAGAGATGACATCAGCTTGAGGGTTGAGATTCGAATGAGCACGCTGGGCTCCGTGCGTGGTATTTATAGGGGGGTGGCCGCCTCCGATGGGGTGGCCACTTTATGGTTACTATGCAAATTAGTTTCTCAAATTCTCAGCTCATCCGGGCAGTCCCCTGGTTGGTCCTCTTAATTTCTTTAGCTCACCAGGTGTTTCTTTATTGGCTCGCATAGTTTCTCTCACAATCTGTGCATAAGATTGTCGAGTTGGTTTGCTAGCCTCGCCCTTGAGCTCCGTAGAGGTCAATTGATCGTTTCCTTGGGCTGTTGTTCTCAAGGCAACTTTTATGTGTTGTCTTGTTGAGCCTCTCTCCCGCAGTGGGTGTTTGGCTTGTTGATTTCGTGCAGATATTTCGTCCGTGAGAGAGTTTTTCGTGAAAACTCTCGGGCGAAATACTTTGTTTTGCGTGGGCTTAACCCGACGTCTTAAGTGTGTAATTCTACCTTGAGAATTTAAATGTGGTAGCCCTGAAAAGGGCTGATGAAAGTGTGTGGTTAATTCACCACAGCGATATCATCTAGATACTAGAAAAAGTCTTCTTTCTGTGTGACGAGTCCGTGTAGCCTACAACACAAAATCTCTCTCGTCGGGAATTGTTCCTCTCCAACTTCTATCCAATTATTCTTCTCGGCTATTTTTTGGAGGATATTAATGAGGGATTTCATTGCCGCCTCATTCAGGGAGGTAAAAATGTAATATTGCTTATCCTCATGTACACCTGAGTTTAAGAATCCCATTTTTATCGATCCGTCTGCTCCTGGTCTTCTTCCAATGTTGCTTAAAAGATCTTTAATAATGGTTTTTCTCATGTCTATTTTGTCTTCTTCGATCTCTTTTGCCCTGTCCGACTTATCTTCTATTGGTCAGTTTGCATTTTTTTCCCCTTACCGTTAAAGCGAAAGCTTTCTCGGGTATAATGATAGCTTTTTTCTTCGCATTTACCTTTCCCTCCTTAGTTGGTGGTTGTGTACTATCGTCTCTTTTGTGTTTATTATTCTTTTTTTCATCGTTATGTTAAATATCTTCACTTACTTTTATCAATTCTTCTTTGATTTGTAAAAGTTTTTCTTCGTAGGAGACAGATGCCTGTTTCTGCATGATTTCTATTTTAGCAGACATCTGCTTCACCTTTTTATTAAGTTTTGCAGCCTGTCCTCGTTTTCTAGTGAATAGGTTTCTATTTGCAGGGTCACAGTCGCATAAAACCGCCTCAGCATTGCCTGCGTTTTCATTTTCTAGTGCCCCAGGGTGCTGAGGTTTAGAGGTGCCGTGTGGCTCAACCTTTTTTGAACCCCCCCCCCCCCCCCCCCCCCCCCCTCTGCTTCCCCTAGCATCAGGAGGCTTGTATTTATCCATTTAAGCAACTGAAAAAGAGAATGAGGGGAAATGTGAAAAGTGGGTGGGTTAGTAGGTAAGAGCACAATGAACAAAGTGAAGTTGCTCTATGTTCTATGCTCAATGTTCTAACCTCTTCGGTATCTAATTAGAAAAAATCTGATACCTATTAGATTACTTACCGGTTTATTCTGTTTTCTTATATGTTAGTATTAATCTTTTCACAAACTTGATCACAGTTCAATAAGTTGTTTTATGAAGTAATCTGATAGAACGATGTGTCGGTTATAATGGCGATTTCTCCAATAGGTATAGGTAGGTAGGTATCTACCAGAAATTCGGACGTTCAACGGTAGAGTTCGATCGATCAAAACAAAATTATTTCGTTCAGAGAAGGGGCTCTGCAGATTTTGGCAGAGTTTTGCCAAATAGACCGTTTCTAGTATAAATACTTCTGCGGGAGTCCATTTTTGGTTTTTCCGCCGACAACAGTCATATTCACTAGAGTCTAAAAATCAGTTCATCGGCTTCATTATGTAGGTAAGTACTCGACTTGAGCCTTAGGTACATGAAAAACCCGAAATACCTTACTTTCCGTTTATAATCACGCAAAGTTTAGAATGACTCCAAGTTCAAAAGCAATCCACGTGAATGTGTACAGCACCTTTCTGTTTTACCAGTCGTCCAGCTAATATTCAGTTAGGTACGCTATAAAAATTATTAGTGATCGTAAACCAGTATGATTACCGTTAATATCGGACTGCAGTTGATCTTTCATGGGGTCTGTTGCACAATGTTTCGTAACTAGGTAGGTGATTATGATAGTGAATGCACTATAAACTTGTAATTTATGTTGCGCGACCGAAAAATGTTAGTACCTACCTACTCGGAATATCAGTTCTTTACGTAATATTGTTAGCATATTGTACAATCTTTCTCAACAAAAAGAAAACATAGTAGGTAGGTAGGTATATCTAATGTCGGTACAGCCTACGTACCTGTTTTAGGTTAACAAAATAATATTAAAACTAGTAACATTTATATTGGTGTACATTCTCTTGTCAAATAGGTAACTCATCAGTCCCGTGAAGATTATGTTCGATGAAATGTTCATATTTGTGACAGAAAAATCCCATTCCGAAACCTCCTATCCAAATAGTATGAAACCTTGAAAACACTTTATTTGTCTCTGTGATTTTGTGTCGACAGAAAAGTTAGGCAGTCGCGCTAGTTTATTGTTGGATGAAAAAGATCCTCTCACAGCACATTGGTTACCGAGAAGTGTTGCACTATATTTACAGCAAGACGTGCAAGCTTTTGGCGAATTTCGTAGAAAATTGAGAAATTTCAATGACTTCAAAATTCAAGTAGTCATGCATACTTTTTTTTTTTTTTTAAACCAATTTTAACATTTAAACATGGGAGTTGCTCAGGTATATTTCTGAAGATTTGAGAGCAAAGGAGGCAGAGTGTGTTACATTATGACAAGAATTATTTCCCATACCATTAAATTATCTCTTGGTCTGAGACTCCACTACAAGCAGCTTGTCCTGGATGCAATCCTAACAAATATCCATAGGGCATTTACAACTGGTGTAGGGCAACAGCATGCCAATCAATAATCCTCCCTCGGGACGTCGGGACCTCTGGTCTTCTATCTAACCTGAAAACTGGGATTGAGTGGAAATTGAAGGATTTCAATCTTTCAACGTTCCTAGCATGTTTTTCATATGACGACCCCCGCAAGCCGCAGTCTTCCAAATAGTCTCTCTTCCTGGTAACATAGGTGTGCAGATCACGCCACCGTTCTATTTGATCCAGATTGCTTCTTACGAATTGGAGACCGCTCAGGACATGAAGGACTGGAACAGTGAAGATTCCCAAGATGCGAATGCTTCCATGGCAACTCTGACTCCCGGATAGCCCGAAAATACTTCTGATAGCCCTATTCTGTTGAACAAAGACCTCACCCACATGACACGAATTTCCCCATACCAAAATTCCATATGAATCCCTGCTTGCAAAGCAGGCAAAATATACAGTCTGAAGGACATCCTGTGCCTCTCAGGCAAACGGCGCAGCATGTAGTAGCAGGAGGCTAATTTGAGCAAAAGATTATCAATTTGTGACCTCCATGAGAGCCGATTATCAATGATCAGACCAAGAAAGTTCACCTCCTCTTGAAGTCGCTAATTGAGGCGGAAGGTTATACTCTTAGCCAATTATCAATGATCAGACCAAGAAAGTTCACCTCCTCTTGAAGTCGCTGATTGAGGCGGAAGGTTATGCTCTTGTTTTTTTTTTTTCATTGGTATTTAACGTCAAACTATTAGTGGAACACCAACTCTCAATAATCATACTCACATTAATCTGGTCACAATCCAGAGCTGACTGGCAAGGTCCTACTGAAAGAGCGGTGACATCATCGGCGAAAAGAAATATCCTTTTTTTGTGGAACTAGTGAGCCAAATCATTGATAAAAATCAAGAAAAGACATGGACCAAGTACTGAGCCCTGCTTCACTCCACTTGGAATGTCAACTGCTGAGGACTTGACGCCATTGGAAATAACCACCTGTTTCCAACCTCGCAGAAAACTCCCAAAGAAAGACAGAGCCAGATCGCCAAACCCATAGTGGCGTAGCTTCCTGATAAGCAAATCATGAGGTACAGAATCAAAAGCTTTTGATAGATCGTAGAACTGGAGTGAGGTGCACTGATGATCCTCCAGAGTTTGAAGCACCTGCATTATCAAAGAGCACGCAGCAGAAGCTGTACTTTTACCCTTGTGGAATCCATATTGCTGTTCATGCAGATAGGTATGAACCAGATACAAGTAGGACTGGAATCCAAATAGGTATTCAGTCTGTGCAAAACAAGTCGCTCCATTACCTCAGCAAACAGAGGAAGTTTGGAGATGGGACGAAAATCTTCGTGTCTTTTGGATGTACTCTTTTTAGGAACAGCTGTTACAGTGGCAACTTTCAAACGATTCGGGAAGGGTCCCTCTGAAAACCAAGAGTTGAAAATGTATGCCAGGTGCTCGACTATGAGGGGTGATACAGCTTTAAGGACTGATGAGTTGATGCCAAAATAATTGGAGGAAGAGGTATTGCTAAGGATTGAATTGTTAAATGCACCTCCTCTACTGAAAGGGTTGGAGATTGAAAACGTTTAAAACTCTCGGGGCTTGGTCTAGAAGGCACATAAAAATTGGATTTATCTTGCATTGTGCTCCTTGGCTAAATACACGGGAGAACTCATCAGAAAAGCCATTGCTATCGAGATCTTTGTTAGTTTCAAGGGATCGAGATATCATATTCAATTCACTGTCCACTACCTTCCACGAGGCTTTTGTTTTATTAGGTGCAGTTTTGATGTAATCATCATTCTGTTGTTGCTTTAACCACCACCATCACCATTCTGTAAGTTTCTGTACCCTCTTGCTGATATAGCGAAGTCAGGATTGCGAGTAGATGCTGCTGAATCTCTGAAAGAATGGTACCTCTGTCTGATATTGATGATCTCGTCACTAAAAACAATCTTAGGCTTAGTACCTACGATTACTTCGGACTGTTCATCGGGCATGCATAGGTGAGAATTGAAAGGAAAATACGCAAAAACTCATCAGCAATTTCATCAACGCCCACTGCTTTGCAAACACCAATAGGTTGAGGAAAAGCTCAGACGCAATGCCTCGATATTATCAGGTTTGAACATTCTATAGCGTACATTAACTGAAGCAGGAGCTGGGGGTTAAGATATACATTCAGTTCAATGCCACGATGATCTGAAAAAGATGTATCACTAACCAATGCTTCGTACCGGCTGCAATGAAAGTTCGTGATAGAAACATCAAGGCATGAGGGGTTACCAGATTGACCACTGTAGGGCCACCTGGTAAATGTAATATGAAACCCATAGCAATCAATCATGCGTTGAAAGGCCTTTTTGCGCTCAAAGTGATTATTAGAGTTAATTTCGAAATGTATGTTCAGGTCTCTCATGAGTGTGATCATCTTGTTCATCTGGCTGATTTCTGAGAGAAGTAGATTCATACACTCCAAGAAGTCAATGAATGAAGCAGAATAGGGAGGTCGATAGATGCTTTAGATAACCAAATTCAGGGATGTAATACTAATAGCAGATATCTCACAAACAAACTCTTTATACAGAATATTGGCAAGTTCTGCCACTTCAAAGTGGTTTCTGACAAGTATAACTGACACGCGTTATCCTGGAAAAAGAAGAAGCGAGATAAAATCCATCAGGGACGTAATATTTTAATTCGTCACCACTACACCAATGTTCAGAAACTTCAAGTCACAGATATCCTCTCGGTACCTTGTGTAGAAATTGAGATCATTAATCTTGGAGCGTATACCTTGTACGTTAGCTTAAAACAGAACAAAATGGGCGTTTCGCGATTTCGAAACATTCCGTTTAAATCGGAGAGCCTGAATGTTAGTATGAGGTACCCATTTACCAGTAGAAGAAGTCTTGGTTGAAATAGATTGTCAAGAAGAACCGGTTGAGATTCCTACTGAAGCTTCATTCTGGGTAAGCGTGATATTAGACACAGGTAAATGGTGGAATAAAATATTCTTAATTCTCCTAATCAGGATACACCTGGCTGTAAAGTTGAAGTACAGGTTATCAGCTTTAGACAAAATCATTTTACTGTCAATCAGGGATAGATGCGTACAAAATTGAATTTCACTGAAAGGGGAGTCGCAAACTTTTTGAACTGAGTTATTTCTTTGTTGAAAATCTACCAACCTGGTAGAAGATAATTGAACGGGAAGCCCATGATAATACCCTTTTTTTTTTAACAATTAGCATATTCAACCAGAACTTCAGCAGGTCCATGCTTGAGTCGTTTTAATTCGTTCGAGGCCACATCTACAGAAACTGCTGACAAGATGACGTACTTAGTCAGGAACCTTGGTCCTTCAGAGCACCAAGTCAACCATCGGCTTTAAAGGGGCTCTGACCAACATATACGCATCGATAGTATAGTTCCGGGGTAAAATAGAAGCTACCTCCCTATTCAACCCAAATGACAATGAGTCACCGAGGAATAGCACGTCTACAGGTGGTGGCCGGCATGGGCACTTGGTAGACCGAATAGTATTCAGGTTAGTCAGAGGACACGTTTGGGTAAAGTTTAATGTCATGGACTGAGTGCGTTGAGATTCTTTGGACCACATTAGCTCTAATGACTTCGTTTGCATTGAGCCGTTTCGAGTTATGAATTGGGTCTGCGATGATTTGTGTGACGCCAATGGTCAAACGTCAATGGTTCTTCTGAAGAGCGAAATTTCACGGGGAAGTGTGATAATTGTGTCGTCTAATGACTTGATTTTCTTTAAGAGTTTCAACTCTTCGCTCGATTGCTGGTCTTCATACTGGATGAAATCATTCGTCAAAGAATCCAATTTCTTTTTATTCGACCGAAGGGAAGTTTCCTAAAGGTCTCGCTCAATATCAGCCGCATTACAAGAAACTTTCAAATCATCAGCAAACAAAACGAGTTTTTCAACAGCCATAAGAATCACTAAACTGTCACTGAATTTCATAAAGGAATCATGGAAAAATAGGGATAGCAGCTAGTCACGAGTTGCTGTGAGATCATAGTCATGCAGTGAGAGACGATTAATATCCTCCAGGACAGATTGCATTTGTTGCTCTCTAGCCCTTGTCACAGCCATCGTCAGTAAGTAAAATGAACGTTGACGAATACAAGTCAAGGTCGTGTAGAAAAACGTGAAGCTCAATAACAAGGGAGTAAACAGGTAAACAATGATGTTAAGGTATTAAGTACCTAACTGGCGGCAGATAGGACGGAGTCCACGATGAGAGTCCGATACGAATAAGGCGGAGCCGATAAGGCGTGTAGACAGAGGTAGAAAACTTAGCGGTAATGAGACGGAAGATGCAGATAAGAGAGCGACGATAGGCTGGTGTTAAGCGGGCGAAGGTAGAAAGGATACGTTCGAAACGAAAAAATGATACTCAATGTAATTTACGTTTGTGCAAGCGCAGAATGAACTGAGTTGAAAACAATGAAATAGGTACGGGACCATCTACACAACCTAAACCGCGCATTCACTGACAATTTCATCAAAATCGGATGAAAACTGTGGAAATTGAGGTCATTACAAGTATTTCACATTGGCGCATGCACGGTTGCTATTAATGATACAATCGTGTTGAAATTGATATGAAGTAATGAAGTCATCTTCTTCCAACTATCATCCAAAATTAAACGAAATATTACGACTAGGGTGTGGTGTGAAAAAATGGAGCATAATGGAATTTACTTTGCGCATGCGCAGAACGATGTATTGATTTGGCAACAATGAAACTGACAGGGGACCATCTACGACCTAACCCGCGCATTCTCTGACAGTTTCATCGAAGTTGGATGAAAACAGTAAAAATTAAGATCGTTACAAGGATTTCACATAGGCGCTTGCGCTGTAGTTATTAATGATACAATCATGTTTAAATTGATATGGGCTGATCAAATCGTCACCCCCCAACTATCATCTAAATTTGAGCGACATCGGACGACTAGGGCGTAAAAAAATGGAGCGTAATGGAATTTACGTTCACGCATGCGCAGAGTGAAGTATTGATTTGGCAACAATGAAATTGACAGGTAACCGCCTACCCCCATGCCCGCACATTCCGTGAAAATTTCATCCAGATCGGATGAAAACTGTGGAAAATAAGCGTGTTACAAGGGTTTTATATTGGGGCATGCGCAGTAACTATTAATGATACAACCATGTTGAAATTGATACAAGATGATCAAATTGTCATCCCCCACTATCATCCAAATTTGAGCGAGATCGGACGACAAGGGCGTGAGAAAATGATGCATGGTAGAATTTACGTTTGCGCATGCGCAGAGTGAGGTATTGAGTCAAGAACGATGAAACAGATAGGGGACCGTCTACCCCCTAGCCCGCACATTCCCTGAAAATTTCATCCAAATCGGATGAAGACTGTGGAACATAAGCTTGTTACAAGGATTTGCGGACACATGACAAACGCACAGACACACACAGACTGACACGGAACCCAAGTTGTTCAGAATGGTCTAAAATGTAAAATGCGAGTGGAAATTTTGATTTTGGAGACCAAAAATTTTGTTTTTCCCGAAAGTGAAAACAATACTTCCGCTACCTTTGAGTAGACTCGGAAGCAATAAGTAGGTACCTTAGTTATACGGATCACTTGAAGGTAGGTATGTTCTTGATTTCAATACAAATGCCTACCACCACATTTTATCTATTATATAAAAATAGGTTGGTAGGTATCTTAGTAAATGTGGGTAAATTTATCCCGACTTCTTTCTTCCTTGATATAAGAATGTACGACTGAATAGGTACCCCATTGTATCAAATAATTAGGATATAAACGATATTGAATCAATGTAAAAATGCAATAAAACTAAAGAAAAAGGAACTATCTGCTATTATAAATAAATAAATATATTTGATTGCCATAAACATCATACATAACTCATGATAGAGCAAATGTCTTCTAAGTACAGTCGTGCTTTATTATTTCTTTTATAATCAACAAATTTGAAAATTAATATGAGGACATTTTGGATTGTCAAAATTTCTTCACAAAAATATCTGCCGGGACCAGGCGAAAAGGGAAGAGGAAGATTGACACATAGAGTGGAGAGAAGGCGCAAAGCTCTCAGTGTAGCCGGCCGGGGCCAGAGCACCCCCGACTGGTTCAGACCCACCCACAATGGCGGCTCCCGAGCCACCTGCCCATAACTGAACAGGCAGCCTTAAGCCGGTTTCACATGGTATGAGCGTACAACCGGAAAGACGGAAGGCCGAAAAATCCAGTGGAGGGGGCGGCGGAATGCGTCACGTTGTTCACATGAAAACGGCACCTTGGTGAACGGAATCATAACCATCCTACCTGATCTGAAACCTCTACTTGAGGTTATCAACATTCCTGTCCAATGAGCTTGCGCTCCGCTCGACGGCAAGCGGCAGCGGTATACAAATTTCTACCGCCGAGCGCCGACGGCAACTAGGCTGCCACCATTCTCAACTGTTGTCCCAACAGCCAATCACATTGCGTTCCGTCTTTCCGTCTCCAGACATACCGCTCCATGTGAAATCGGCTTTAATGAGTGACATCTACATTATCTACTTTTGTACTGGCATGCTGGTTACCACAATATTATTGGCCATCAGTCTCCAGTGTTTCAAAATAAAATGAACTAGGTGAATTGATAGAATAGGTACATTGAAAAACGGTTTTTGGTAGGTTCGTACGTAGGTACCTGAGTAAATAATTATAGGCAGCTACCTACCCACTCATTTCATTTATCTTGTATTTTTTCTTGTTGCCTTATTAATTTTATTTAGATAATTTATATGGAAATGTTATTCCCTCATGTTTCCCTTTCAACTGGTTCCTTTGTGAAGATCGTTAGTTTGGTTGTAAAAATCTAAAATGACAATTGAACTCATTTTCACTAAAGACATAAATTTGTCCCAGATGTTCCCTACATTGAATTACCAATTGTTTGATTAGCAATTCGTCGTTCCGGAAATAATTGTTAACTGAAACTTGTTTTGTTCACTCAACCAAATTTATCTGTTGAAGAAGAAAAGTTTGATGAGATGAAATCCCCCAACTCGTTTATGATTGAAGGAAAGGCAATTAATAGACATCTCTTTTCATTCTTTGACCGCTTACCTCTCGATCAGTCATTTATCTTATGATGGACAAGCTTGTAATAATAAGCTTGGTAGCTCTCGGGTTGGTCTGTAATCTGGATGCTTTGGATAACAGCGGTTAGTATTATACCTCGATTGTTTCAAAGTATAAAATGTTGGTCGCATTACATCTTAAAAGTAAAGTCAGTACTAGGGTCATCAGTCAACTAGGTATCAACATCCACTAATACCTATATACTGTTATTTATTGACTAGCCGATTATCAGGTTGTTGTCCGGGCCAGGAAGTATTATAAATCTATAGATTAGAATCGCCATACCTACCGAGGTTACCTTCACAATCACCACATTTGTACCTAACTTCACTAAGTATGGTTGTAGATCCGGGCAAGAACTGGGAGAATGTAAACAATTTTGTTGTTTATTTGGAGACATTGTTAGGTTTTTCCTGATTTTGCATTAATTATTGTTGCGGATGTTTTGAGGATTTATGGCTAATAACCAGATCAAGAACTTTCTGATAATTTTACAAAAAACCGCATTCATAACAGTTTAGCCGTTTGAGCATTTAGATTCGGGTTGTTATGTGTATGGAAAACTCCTGCAATCGAGGAGGTTTGAATAAATAGGCCTAATAGCGCATCTCCATGCAGCGTATTTTCTTTAGAGACTTCCTTTCAAAGAAATCAACGACATCAGTTTGTATTCAGTTGAAGTACCTATCAAATATTTTTACGCCGTTACATTTTTTGCATGTCAGTACGACCCATACTTTAATATCAAATAGTTAATCCCTCTCAAGCCAGACTGCAAACATAACGTTCCTTGATGTGGGATCTTCCACTTATTCACTCACTTGAGACAAATCTCACTGTGACAATGACCTTTCTCGACTGCGACTTCTTCCAGCGAGCATCTGCTGAGCCAGCGGCCTGCAGATTCACTTCGTCATTTGTCCGACCCCAAATCAGCTGAGAACATTGGTATTTGACTCCAAGGAAATGTTACGTC
This sequence comes from Adelphocoris suturalis, assembly GCA_030762985.1. Classification (NCBI taxonomy): domain Eukaryota; kingdom Metazoa; phylum Arthropoda; class Insecta; order Hemiptera; family Miridae; genus Adelphocoris; species Adelphocoris suturalis. The sequence goes on along the minus strand of CM061040.1, from coordinate 74,512,161 downwards.
CTGCAGTCGAAGAGGTTAGATTAAATTGGTCTCATAGCGCAACTCTTTGGAGTGCTATTTCTAAAAAGACTTCCTCTCAAAGAAATTAGGGTCATGAGTTCGAACCTGTCAACTTTGTGATTAAGGAAAAACCGGACATGCTTCGAATTTTTCTTGTCAAATGTGGACGGGGTGGTTTCACGTGTAAAAAACTTTCATTAACAAATTTGACAATACCAAAACGATTTTGGTGGTTTGAGCCAAGCAGTTTTATTCGCAAAGATAGATCTTCAAAACGTTATATTCCAAACGCCTAATTAACTGCAGCAATATTGATCGGGAAGAGTTTTGACGTAGGTAACTAAAGTTGTAATATTGAGGGGACTTGGTTAAAAAAATTAATTGATCAAGTTGGAAGGGCCAAAATAAAAGAGAGAAAAAAGTTGAAACTTGATTGCTGAAATTTGAATTGAAGAATTTTTGGAACTGCTGGGCAGAAATGACAAGGCACGAAGCCACCCTGATTCCTGTGGAGTTCTTATATTCTCTTGAGTACAATCACACATTTGTTTACATTATATACCACTTTTTACGGAGTCTTTTTTATCATTTACAGCGGTTTATTGTACATCCCATCATTAGCTCTGTAGCTAGTTTTGTTCCTATTCAACTTGAGATGCTGATCTTTGGAATGAGATCTCTCTGGGTGTGGAAGAATATAATTACAACTTAAGGAACCATTCATTCTAATCAGCGGAGTAAGCTCTGTACTTAACTAATTTTGTTCCAATCCAACTGTAGACGCCAGGAACGTAGCGCGGCTCAGGAGTGGAGGGTACTACACTCGGTGTCCCCCCCTATCCAAAGTCTCCCACTAAACAAAGATTGAAATTTAAAGCAGTTCTTTGCAAGCTGATTGGTCAAGAGATCGTACCGTTCTTAGATTAGCCTTCTCACATTAGTTATAAACCAAACATTCCCACGCTGTGACCATTAAAAAAAGAGAGAGTTTGAGGGTGAAGTGGAAAAAATAAGATTCTCTCCCGAGAGTTCTAGGTCCTTGAGTACATTTGTTTGCAATACTGTTCGTATATATGAGCTCAGATATATTATACTAGATGTATAAAAGTCCCTTTACTAAAAAAAAGACACCCCCCCCCCCCCTGCCAGCCTTACCTTTAAAAGTACCTTTTTGTTATCCAAATTAAAGATGAGATAGATAAAACTCAAATTCCCATATATAGATGGATAAAACTCAACAGGGCTCCAAGGTAATACATGTTGTCACCCACACTTGGATTTATATTCACTGCGATTTGTAGGTAATGATGGTTACATTTAAACATAATCAAATGCCGCAATGAAAAGGTAGTTTCGAGGTAATTTTCAATAAAGCTGAAATGCAGCTAGGTTAAATTCCATGTGATTTATAGGTAGGTAATTCATGTAATGCAATTAAACATGATACAATGCAATTAGAGGTTGATTTAAATGTACCCTTCAATACAACTGAAATGCAGCTAGGATAAATTCCAATGCAATTTATAGGAAACAATGGTAATGCAATTAACCATAATATAATGTAGCAATAAAAAATAATCACTATTAACACGTAATATTTTTGCGATACTTATAACCCTCAACAAATTCCCCGACTTTGTAGCCCCTAACTTTATCACTAAGTATAATCTAGTATCCGATTCGTTCACACTAATTAGACGACCGCAAAACCCCACAGGAAGCTTATTCCATTTTTGCAATACATATCATCCCTTAATCCAGTGCTTTACCTGGCCTATTATATGTTACACCCTACGATTCTTATGGAACTAAGCTTAATACAGTGAGTAGCTTTAATATAAGCGCCAACCTGAGCCACCTTATTTTAATACAGTTCAACTCCTACCTTGATGAGTCCATTTGTCCTTGTTCCACACGTGCAAGCCTGACTGTTTATACTTTTGCACCCGAAATTTATGTTTTCGCCCGAAATTCGTAACTGCCCAGTTATAATATTTACTGTACTGATACGCCTCTTTTTACTGCACTGATTATTGTACTGACTGTTCTACAACATGTGCACCATACTGACTCTATAGCTCTACTCTGAACCCGTGATCCACCAAGAATGATGTCCTTTTCCCAGGTCTCGTCCATTCCCACTCGGGACTGCTTACCTCGCACTTTTTAAATCGGGCTTTACAGCAATTGGGTTGATAGGAGTGTAGTTTGGGAGGCGGGGAATGAAGGAGGCGCAGGGCGAGTGCCGGCTCGTGGCAGAGATTCTGTGATTCAAGGGGCTGCACTATCTAGCGGCACAGGAGTGGACACGAACCAAGTTAGGGTTAACTTTTGGGCAGAGTTTCCTCCATATCACTATTTGGCTTCGTGGCTTGTGTGGCCTTTCACCCCACCCCGTATTTTTTTTTAAAGGGGCAGCATACACTGCTTAGTCCAGCCTGCGGCTTCGTCTCTCTTCCTAAGCACTGAGCTGCCATTGAATCCTGCTCTGCAGTCCAGGGTAGGTGTAGGGGCTGGTTGGATAGGGTAGGGTTCACCGAGTTGGGGTTCGGTAGGCATTAACCGTTCTAGAGCTCTTAAGACCTGTGCTACTTAGCCTACATACGTTTACCTCCACTATGACCCTCCATTCCGAGGTGCCATGGGAGTTGGGTTTATAAAAGTGATTCCCTGTTCTGGGGTTCCTTCTCCAATCACAGCGACAACCAACCAACCAAAGAAAATGGGCAGCTTCCTGAAACCAAAACGACTCATCAGGGTTCCAGAGACCAGCGTCTGGGTCTTGAATTCCTTTTCCATTCGACATTAAACCCAGTCCCCTTCCCATACCATTTATGTACGTTGTCCCTTGGTTACTAACTTAACATATAGCATTTTGGTACCATTTATGTACATTGCCCCTTGGTTGTACATTGTACTTGGTTGGTACATTGCTCAAATAAAGTTTATCAACCTTAAAAAAGAACATTCAAAAAAGTACGTACAAAAATATGCTGAAAAACATACTTAAATTTAATTAAATTTGCTAAAAAAATTGATAAAACTGCAAAAAAAAACTTAAAAATCCAAAACTTATTTTTGAATAGCAAATTATTATGTAGAAACTTTTTTTTTTGCCATAAAATCAACAGTTAGCACTCCTTGCACTAAAAAGCTAACATTTCAAAACAATTTAACACTATACAACACGATAATTTACGAAAATTCGCTCATTCAATCAGGCTGCATGACTGGAACTTTTTATGTTCAAAAATTGGTATTCAAAACGCCTATGTCGGTCAGGAATATTTTTACGTTATATTGAGTTGGTTATTTTGAGGGGGACGCTTGGTTGATAAATCAATTGGGTACAAGTTGAAACTTGATTTGATGCCGTTTCGGGATTGCTGGGTAGAAATGACTAGGTACATTTGGGTAAAATGACCTGTACATGTGGATCTGTGCACCGCACGGATAACTGGCTAGTTAGGTATATTTTTGTATCCAAAGGAATAATTAGGAATAATAACTAGAAATCAACAAATCATAAATGAAGTGAAACTCTAGACACAATTAAATGATAATCTTGATCCATACTCAACTCATGCTCGACTCTATGTAACACAATTACAATTCGAACGTGTTTTTATTGAAAATAGCGTGATCAAAGTATTCTCATGTGTTGTAGTTTGTGAGCGAGTCCAACAGTATACATGTATTCTGATTTTTAGTGTTTCGATGGATATAGACTGCTGCTGTACGTTGTATGATTCTTAAAGAATTTTTGTGCCACCTAAAACGGTCTGTGGTCCTATAAAAGAATTAGCTTAGCTGGAGAGGCTTTGAGCTAGTCAAATCCCACAAATACATGTTTTACATGTTGCAAGCCCTTGTGAACAAACGTCGTTAGTTTATTTCTGTGAGCATTATTAACAGGCTTTGAATCTTGCATTTTTTCATGGAGCTTTTCATCTAAAAGCTTTCTTTATTGTGGTTCCATAAACCATTTCTGCTATTGCTTAAGCATCTAATTTTATAGAATTCTTCAGACAGGGAACTAGCCCCTCGGCCTACGGGGCTAACGCCTCATGTCCTCCGGATAGTTTATAAACTCCAGCATGTAAGCCTTTCATTATTAAATGTTGAGAGGCTCATTTGAAAAGGTGGCAAACACTAATGGGTCCCACTTGTAGAACTGGAATTGCAGTTTAATTTGAATCTCGAAAGGATGCAGGCAGAGGAAGGGGAGGATTTCAGACAGTATCCATGCTATAACAGAGCAAGAGTAGATGAGACTAGGCGTTTGTAGCGAATAATCTGATTGGGTCTGAAACAGATATCAAAGCTGCGAAAACCAATGAAAAGGTCATATCACAAGGTCCTTTCTGGAAATTATGGAGATAGTGCACTCACTGCTTTGATTTCAATGCTGCCTCCCCCTCAACCGCATATATGCCATTAGCAACTTGCTCATTTTGAAGCTGGTCCAATCACGTGTTTGCTCATTTCAAATTCAAATGATGAAGTGGCAACAATCACTTATTGTAATCTGTTATATTCCGTTTACATATATTCATAATGGTGGGTACATTTCTTATCATCATCCTGATGCCATTCATTGGTGGCTCAATAATTCAATTGGTGACTCAAGCTCTCATTCCCTCATCTCAAATGAGAAAGAGAAGTAGGATTATTGAATCAAAGATGCATACAGATGACTTTTGGCTAGACAGTATTTGTGCTACCCCTAATACTTGGGTCAGAGCTCCTGTATTGTCTTCAGGCCTAGCAGAATGACAGGTAGCATCTCCATCCATTTGGCTCTTCCATGTGCTCAAACAGCGGCTTTGAAAGTTCCATCGATGCGTTCAAGTAAGCCATTCGACTGAGGATGGTGAGCTCTTATGCGTTGCATGTTTATTCCACATATTGTAGCTTTATATTAAAATTGACGCTCTTGATCACAATAGAGGTGACAAGGGGTGCCAAACAGACCTATCCACATACTAAAACTATTTTTGGATGCTTCTGCCCAGCTAAAAACTACGTCTACTTAGGGGGAACGTATGAATAACCCTATGACGTTGGTGTAAGACCCCGGTGCTACTAGATACCGACCTAGGACACTTCCCCCTTAGCAGCTCCCCCCAGATTCCACCACTAGTGTGATGACCAGACAGAGGGAAGGCTTACCTTGAGGCTGTGCCAAACATAGCCAAGTTCATAGCCAGTCATTGCCTAAGTCAGTTTTGTTGATAAAATCAATACTTATTTTCCATGCTCTGTCAGATGTCAACTTTGAGAGTTTGAGGTAGATTCTTAATTATTCGCTGATTTGTGTGCACGCCCCCTCTGAAGTAACCAAAGAGGACGAAAATGACTTGTTTTATGAAGTTCTGGAAAACACATTTGATGAATGTCCTACTAATGACGTAAAGATTTTTATTGAAGACTTGAATGCTCAGGTGGGAAAAGAAGAGGAATATAGCCTGCATGACAAAAGCAATTAAAATGGAAGTCGCCTCATAAATTTTGCTGCTACTAGAAGTATGGTAGTTAGTAGCAGCATGTTTGATCATAAGGACATTTACTTGGCAACATGAATATAACCAGAAGGAACAACCTATAAGATTGACCACCTACTAATTGATTCTCGACATGCCTCAGACGTTTTAGATTTCAGAACATACAGTGGTGCTAATGTGGACTCGGACCACTTCTTGGTGCTGGCAAGATTGCATGCAAAGCTTTCCAATGCAAAGGGAAAGGAGAAAAAGCGAACAAGTTGTACAATTTCTCAAGGCTCAAAGATGAACAAACTGCAAAACTTTATATTGAGAAAATCAATGAATTACTGAAAACACAGCCTACCATGCCGGAAAGAGAAGTTGAAGCAGAATGGGGAATCATAAAGGATGCCACAACTGTAGCAGCTAAAGAGATTGGAGATCTAGATTTGGTAAAAAAACGAAATGAAGTCAAAAGGTTCTATAGGGGTATTAATGAAAAACGATAGGGATAAAAACCCTAGCGCACAATGCGTAAAGAGGAAAATGGTGACCTTATCTGTGATACGAATGAGATACTAGATCATTGGAACAGCAGCAGGACAGAGCCAAAAAAGCTTGTTGCCTAGAACAAGCGAACCTCGAGGAAGCCCCGTCCCGTGGTGAAGTTCAGAACACCATATCACTCCTCAAAAATAATAAAGCTGCTGGAAGTGATTCCATAACAGCTGAAATGATCAAATATGGAGGAAAAGAATTGGTCAACCGTCTGCATGCCCTGATTCAAAAGATATGGACCAATGAAGAGCTTCCTGCAGATTGAGAAATAGGAATGATCTGTGTGATTCACAAGAAAGGAGACCCATTAGAATGCAGGAATTATATAGGGGCAATCTCCTCAATCTTGCTTATAAAATTCTCTCAAATATTCTACTTGACCGACTCCTCCCGCACGCCCAAAGGATAGTAGGTAGTTATCAACGTGGTTTTACGCCAGGAAAGTCGACCATAGACCAAATTTTCTCCCTTAGACAAATCATAGAAAAAAGCGTCGAATTTCACCACACAATATACCACCTTTTTATAGATTTCAAATCCACTTATGATACAATTGACAGGAATAAATTATAAGCCGCTTTGCAAGAAGTTGGGGTACCGAATAAATTGCGTTGCTTAATTGAGCTCAACATGAAGCAGACGATTCAATTCAATTCAACAGTGGGAGCCCGAGTAAATCGGGAGGACCAATGACTTGTAGTCTTGGCCTGAAAAGGCCCATGTCCTATCTCCCCTTAGGCTTCCTCATCATTACTTACGTTTATATGTTTATATTTTTATCATCTTATCTTAGCATCCTAGAATGTTGGTTATGATTTCAAATCCACTTATGATACAATTGACAGGAATAAATTATAAGCCGCTTTGCAAGAAGTTGGGGTACCGAATAAACTGCGTTGCTTAATTGAGCTCAACATGAAGCAGACGATAGGCATGGTGAAAATCCAGGGAAATCTTTCTGAGGAGTTTGAGAACAATGCTGGATTGTGAAAGGGTGATGCTCTTGCTTGTCTTTTATTCAATGTGGCCCTCGAAAAATCAGTAAGACAAGCAAAGCTTAACACCAGAGGCATAATTTTCTACGAACTCACTCAGCTGTTGGCATACGCGGTTGACATCAATTTAAAGGCCAGAACTGTTAGAAACTTGGGAGAAGCATTATGCATGCCCACTATACAAAGAAGTCGATGTTGTCAAATTCATAAAGCTAGGACGCTTGCCATGGGCTGGGCATGTCATGAGAATGGAGGAAGAGTACCCTTACAAGAAGCTGTTGAAAACAAAACCAAGTGGATCTAGAGGCAAGGGAAGGCCGAAACTGAGGTGGATTGACGATGTGGAGGAGGACACTGCAAGGGCTGGGTGCCGGATTGGAAACTGGTGGCGAAGGATCGAGAAAAATGGAAAGAAGTCTTGAAGGAGGCCAAGACCCACCCTGGGCTGTAGCGCCAATTTAGAAGAAGATATATTTATGTATATTTTATTGAAGTAATAAGGTAATAAACCTACACATTCACTACTGTAACTAGGGTTGCCAGTAATACTATGTAGTATTTACTATGTCTTTGGAAAAATATTATGTAAAAAATATATAGGTAGTATAAAAAAGATACTATATTTTTGAGCTTTTGAAAACGCTAACTAACTTTAACTTTATTATTGATATTTATACACTGGAAATAGTGACAAATATTAATATTTAACATTATATCAAACATATATCGATATATTTATCGATAAGTTGTATAGGTACTTGAAATTCCTATCTCTAAGTAGTAATGTGATGGAAATGTTGTTTCATTGATAATACGTAGGTATTCCTAGTTTTTTCCCGCTCTCTCTAAAAGTGTTGCAACTTTCTATGAGTATTATGTCCATATCTGCTGGCCCACTGTGATAATTTTTTTTCTCAGTTACCTGCTGTAATTAAGACTAAACAATCTGGGCATGTATCGATTTGTCAAGCGAAGATTTGAGTTGGTAGGTATGATCTACAGAATCCCTCACGAGCTTTTCACGTTAGTAGTTCCAGTTTTATCAAGGATTCGTATATTTACAGTTCCTATTTTCACATGAAATCATGGAAAATAATATTCCATTGATCGGTACTGTGTTCTCGAAGTACTTCCTTCCATTAAGAGTGTTGAAACTTTCAATGATGGAATGTGTTCATATCATCAGGTTCGCTGAGTATAATGTATCATTCTGAGTTACCTGTACTAGTCAATTCTAAATAATCTGACTACATACCTAAATTTGTTTAGTAATTTGGATGGGTTACCACCATTGGTATGCTCTATAGAATATGTCTTTATTTTTCGATAGCTGTGTTTTATGAAGCAGTATGCTTCCTTGATGTTTTAACTCTGCTCACCTATCTGCAATAATACAAATGTACGTTTCGTAAAGTGATTGTGTCTGTATCTAAACAGTTACTTGCATAAAAACCTGGTACCTACTTATTTAGAAAACGGATTATTAGATCTTAGAGATAGATAGTTTTATATCTAGATTATAGATTTATTATCCATATCATAATATTATGTTGTCAATTTTTGTATCATGAAAACGGACGTATATCTATTAATATGAACGACAAAACTTAAATTTTCGAATGATAACACATAATTTTCCAAAGTAGTATATTTTTTCGAGATTTTGTGCAAAAAATACTGTATATTGCTCGTGAAAATCTGGCAACCTTAACTGTAACTCGTAGTTGTTCTTGGTTGATAACCCTTTTCCTGGAGAGCTAAATTGTGCTAAGTCTCATGGCTTATTAACTATTAACCGCTTGGTTATCCTTTTATTTAAATTCTGTACTTGTTGATTCTAAATTATTTTTGCATTGCTGTTACCCCTCTGGTAACTCTACCAGTGAAAGCTAGTGAAACGCTTACAAAATTTTTGGTAGCCTTGATTGGGATTGTTCTGGTAGAAATCTCCAGGAATGGTATATTAGGCTGTGATGGGGACAGGGCAGGTAACACAATACTTTATGCTTATCAAAAATATCTGTGTAAACCCAAATACACTCACAATTCACAATCCTGAAGTAGTAAAGAGCAACTATTAATAGCAACATGGCAAAAGAAATGGTTCAGTTAATGAGTCAACTACAAAACCTACTAAGGGTATACAATGAACTAAGCAAAAACAAAGGGTGTGGTAAGAGGATGGAGCCTAGTGTCCTACAATCCATGTTTCTTGAACTTGATGCTTGTGACCCAGAGGGGCCTGGTGCCATTGGGGGTATATTTTTTATGATTGAAAATGTTACGGGGGGGGGGGGGGCACCTGATCACCTAATTCAACATGGTCCTCCTTTTTGAGGATCTGGATGATGAATGGGTTCAGGGAGATGATGGGGCGCATGATACAAAGATGGGTGTAGCTACTATTCTCTCGTCCCTGCTCTGTCATAAGATAGTGGTCTTGGAACCAATAGAACTCGCCAAAACCTGCGGCCCTAGCCTCCACGTAATAAACTTTTTAATAACCCCAATTGTGAGTGTATTCAGGTATTTTAAAGGAGGATACAGAATACATCGGACTAGATTAAATTTATAATAAAATAGTAGCATATATATATATATATATATATATATATATATACAGGGTGTCAACAGTAATTTTGGTCTACAGTAAACGCTTAGTTTTCGAGTTATTCGATTTTAAAGATTTTTTTCATGTTTTGTACCTTATGATATTCAAACGGCCATAAATCCCTTTAGAAGAATCACTGTAAACTCAAAACTAAGAACACCTTTGGAAAGGCTGTTAAATTTCCTATAACCCTGATATAAAGTAAAGTTGATTTGGTTTGCTTTAAATGGTCAAAAAAGGCGAAAGTACAAAATTAGAAAAAATATTTAAAATCGACTTTTTTTCTTCCGTTTTTCTGCTACCGGTATGGGGGTTTATCGGCGTGCACTCTTTGGAAAAAACTTCCTCAAACTGTCAGCTTTTGAACGGTATAGTCAATTTTACTTTTACTTTGCTAATCGGAACCTATGCACGTATGTTGAAAAACACGGGTTTTAGTGAAAAATGACCCTCTATGAAAATACGAGTTTGGGGCCGGTTTCTACGTATTTTTTCACGCTGAATCGAATGGTAACATTTTCAGATCTCCCCAACTCCGTTAAAACAGAGTTTTACACTTTAACTAACGAGTTTTACCCTTAAAAACACATGAAATTGAGCATAAAAAATGAACTAAAAATTCGTGAGTTAAAGTGTAAAACTCGGTTTTAACGGAGTTGGGGAGATCTGCGAGTATGACCATTCGATTCAGCATGGAAAAAATACGTAGAAACCGGTCCCAAACTCGTATTTTCTTACGGGGTCATTTTTCATGAAAACCCTCGAATTCAACTTTTCAATTGGAAAAGTAAAAGTAAAATTGACTATACCGTTCAAAAGCTGACAGTTTGAGGAAGTTTTTTCCGAAGAGTGCACGCCGATAAATCCCCATACCGGTAGCAGAAAAACGGAAGGAAAAACGTCGATTTTGAATATTTTTTCTAATTGTGTACTTTGGACTTTTTTATTGACCAATTAAAACAAACCAAATCAACTTCACTTTATATCAGGGTTATGAAATTTACGGTCTTTCCAAATGTGCTCTTAGTTTTGAGTTTACAGTATTTCTAAAGGGAGTTATGGCCATTTTAATGTCATAAGGTATGAAATACGAACAAAAATTTGAAAGCTGAATTACTTGAAAACAAGGAGTTTAAAAATAAATCTCTGAGAGTAACTTTTGATCAGAAATAAGTTCTAGAATCGACTCCTCGAGTTTCTCCCAAAATTATTGTAGACACCCTGTATATTAACAGGAATAACAGGTAACTCATTTCATTTAAAAAAAAGAAGAAAGAAAAAAATGTAATGGCAAAATTAAGAACATTGTAATTATATAATATTATTTTAATAAAAATGATAGACTATAGACACAAATAAAATTGTAAATGTAGCAATGTCAAGAAAATATGTATAAGCTGGTGATGCTTATAGGAAAAGGACAATGCTTAAATATAAAATGAGTAGTTGAAATGAACTGAAGGTGAACCGTTGTTGCAGTTGCTGAAACCGTGGCGACAAAGACGCCTGATACCACTTCAACGTATTTGGAATCCCTCTGGCCCCCGGAACAAGAGCTACAATCCATCCTACGGATTCGCCAAGCATACGAAATTGCGTCGAAGAACATGCGTGAGGAGGAAGAGTATGGATATTTCCTCGTGGATGAGGCCAGAGAGCGCCTAGCCCTACAGCTCCTTGAAGCCATTGGGTCATCATTAGAGAATGCCGTACGCACTAACAACCCCATCATTCAAGGCATGGAGCTGATCAATGGTCTGAAATGTGTGGAGAAGCTCGCCACCATGTTGCCTGAGTGGTGGCGCCACCGGCTTGATGCACAGGGTGCAAGACGAAAACTGGAGGAGGAAAGAGCAGCGCACCAAGATACCCGGCGTGAGATTCAGAGGCTCAATGAAGAGATGAGTCGGATGGCACTTCGGCAGCAGGAGGAGTTGGCTTGGCTAGTCTTTTATTTAAACTCAGTACTTGGTAATTCTAAAGTCGTTTTGCATTGGCATTCTTCAACTTCAATTTTGAAAAGCTTGTGAACAAGCTTACATTGGCATTGGGCTGGCAATGTTGATACAGCAGCTCAAACCATTCATCAGGTTTAGGGACTGCTTTTAGAGGAGATTTGACATCCCTTGACACCTTGGTTTTTTTTGGCGTAGATGTACATCTTTGACCATGGTGTAATGTCTTCTTTTTTTTTTAATGGCCAAACAAACTTTGAAGAAATTTCAACAGCTGCTTTTGTTCCTGGGTTGGATTTTGAATGGTAATTTTGGAAAACAATGGGACATAATAAAGTGGGAAGGTAATAAACCTTTGTTTCTCAACCTAGTGTGGTAAGAAACTTGATAAGAAAGTCTTCCATATCTTTGATTGAGTACGAAAGCACGGGTAAATTCTTTCAAGGATCGAGGATAAATAGTTGTAGTCCTGTGACCCACAATGACACTTCATTATTCACAAGACTATTTCCAGATCAAGATAGCCCGGAAGGATATATCCATGTTCTTCTATAAACATGGTACAGACCCAAGTCTACCACACCAACTCCACCTCACATCTCCTTCAATCCTCCTACACCATTTTGCAAACATCTTATGTAGACTTAGACTGTTTTCAGAAAGGGAGAGAAGTTTGGATCGTTCGATGGTAGTTGAAATATGCTCCAAATGAAGAATCGAAGTACCTTCTCCACCGCCAATATCACCAACAGTTAGTACAAGAAAATGTCTGGAGTAATCCAATAAATACGTACCTACGGGATTCAGACCTATCCAGGAGCTTTCTCTGTATTTGTTGCATAAGTATACGAGAGAGTTTTTCTCCAATTTAACCCTATCCTTGGTTGATATAGTTATAAATGATAGTTTTAAAAACGATAAGTCATTTACCACACGTATGCATGATTTTTGGGTTTATATCGATGCTGAATCACGGGGTGATGTCTGTTTTTAGGACCTCCACCTGAAGTTAGGTCATATAGGTAAGGCTTCGTATAAAATATACAGTGTATTGAAATTGATCCATGGTGTTGTGGGAAAACCCAAACATGAGAGAAAAATAATTAGAATACCTAACACCATAGGGTGTACCTTTGTGGTGTGTGTGTGTGGTGCGTGAGCGTGACAAACTATGTGAGTGCTGCCCAGGCTACAAATCTTAACCGATTTTCTTTTTTTTCTCCTTTTTTCAACAGACCTCGGACTTATTGAATTTCGTGATGGAAGGGAGAAGATGAAGGGGGTAATGCCAAATAACGTGTTTTTTCTACAATTATTGTCAACGCTGCCCAAGCTAAAATTTTCAATCCATTTTCGTAATTTTTTTTTTTTTTTTTTTTTTTTTTCAATTAAGAAATAGGACTGTTTTTGGAACACATTTAAGGAGCATTAAATTACATTGAGAAAAGGGGTGAATGGAGAGGTTTTTATTTTCTTTTTATAGGGGGTTGGTGAAATGCTTTACATTCTTTCGTCCTTTGTGTCGGACTCACTTTTGTGTTCCCCGTGATCCTCAGAGACGATAACTTTGGTTTAACGCTGCTGAGGTATCATTCACTATGGCTGAAAGAAGTTGTTGATAGAGTAGAAGTTGAGTTGCGCTGAAAGAAACTGCTTTCAACCTGACTCATTTTAGTACGAAAAATAACAGAATTGAATAGAAAATACCATAGAACTCGGTTGCTTGCAGTTGTAATTCTGTAAACAGAATGATCGCTTAGTATAGAGCAGAAATGTCTCTTTGTACAGTCAACTCTACTGCTCCGCGGAGCACCTTGCGGTGGAGGATTTCTCTCCATTGTCATCAGGGTTACTTGTTAGGTTGTCTCAACAGACTCATGAATCTTACACTTCGTGTATCCAACCGAGTGCACTGGTGACGTCATCAAAACTTCGGAATTTAATTAAAAATCAACGACTCGTGTTTAACAAAATACTAAATAGGTGTCATCTCAACTCAATCTCATCTTTCAAATAAAAAAATACGAAGGTAACGCTCATTCTGCTTTAAAAACATATATAAATGTCGATAACTTGCCTTGGAATTGAGATGAAATCTATTCTTGCACCAAAAAAATGAGGTTTTTCAAATAAAAGGACGAGTTTGTTGCCCCCCCCCCCCCCCCTTTTTTTTACAAATTGGTAAATTTTCAAAAATGTGCTCAGAAATCCCCAAAAATTGTAATTTATTGTCAACTAGGTCATTAAAAATGTTTTGCACCAAATTATGCTGAAATATTTACTTAAATTTCATAATATTTTATGAAAAATCTATACAAACTGAAAAAAAAATTTAAAAAGCCAAATATATTTTTGAATTGCAGAATTTTATTTAGTACGAGTTTTATTGTCATAAAATTGGTTTTTAGGTCGTCCCTCGGGAGCGAGGCTTTGTCAATAAAGGGACGACCTATTGGAATTAATCGGGAGGGGGGGTAGCCCAAGCACGAGAAAAAAAGGAGAAAAAACCATATACAATTCCGTTTCTGACCATTCTAAGACAGAATCCGTGAAAAACATACCTATTGGTTACTAATCCGTGCATTACTGGAACGTCCCTATGAATGGATTTTATATAATGATGGTGATATTTTTGATGAGAGTTAAAAAAGGAGAAAAAACAAAAATATCATGACTTCTCAGAATCACCCTCTTCCTCCCTCCCCATTAACCCCCTCCAGTGACAGTAAATTTCCATCATAAAACTTCCAGCATGAAATTTTAAACTCCTGAGATATTTTGCAAAACTAGACCAAATTCATAATTGTACATGAAAAGATCACGAAAATCTGACGAGAATAATTAAAATATCATGACTTATTTATTTATTTTTTTATTATTATTATTTTTTTTTTAATTAGTTAATATTTTATTTTATTATTTTTTTCGGGGGTGTATAAATTTTATAAATGGAAGGTAGGTAGTGACTGGGGAGGAGGGGGGGACAATAAGTATTTAAATTAATCGTTGACCATCTGAGGTACAGCTGCTCCATCTTCCAGCCCCAACGGTCGAACCTTCCTTCAGACCCTCTTATACGAAGTGAAACAGCCCGAATTGTGGCAAACTGAACCTTCACTTTAACCCATCCTGAGAGTTGTGAGTAGGGACGGTTCCGTTTTTCGGCCAGGACGTATGCTGCCCGTTTCAGAAAAACAGCAAATTCCTTGTGAAGGGCACCGTCACATGAGCAAACTAAGGGTGTGAAAGACCCTCGGTGGTCTTCTGCAGCTCGATCGTATTTCATATGTTTTGCATTTGCTGCTGCTCTTGATGTTTGATTCCAGTCTTGGGAGAGGTAGGAGGCAGCGTCAGCATTAACTATGCGATTATCAAAAAACGCTGGTCTCCCACTCTCCCAGACACCATTCACCATAACATCACCCACTAATGCTGGCTGTCCGTTGGCTGGCTCTTGCATTACTGGCTCAATCAAAGCTCCCCCCCAGGCAAGGTTGGCTATTCCTGCAACAACGTCTCGTACTTCGTCATGCCCCCTCTTTACCATTCCTCCTTTCTTACAGTTGAGAGCATGTGAGAGATCAAATGCCGCTTCACAACCATCGCATCTCATTGGGAGATCTTGGGGGGTATGAGCATATCTTAAGGATATAGCGTCTCTGAATTGGGTTGCGGACAAGTCAAACCCATCTGCCGCTGTTGGTATCATGGAAAGCCACTGCGATGCTTCACTCACTCGCCGAAGGACTCTCTGCTGGTTCGGCGCCAACCCTTGAAGCATCTCTTCCCTCCGTTGTTTCAGAACAGCTTCTCGTGCAGCTTTTTCTTCCTTTATCACTGTCGATACATAATTATTGTGATCATTGTAATTTAGAAAGCTGCCGGTGCAAATGGATGTGGTAAGGAGCTCACACGACCTCTCGGACGTTCGGAAAGCCTCGGATGAATTTGTTGGGTCAGAGACACCTAGACCCCCAAGTCTGGCTGGGAGGCTTAGAAGATTCCCTTCTTCGTCTCCCACTTCCCGTCCCATGATGGCTGACATCAGCCTTTGGCGAATGGTGTCCCACAGCGGACGGTATTCGTTGTCACACCCATCAACCACCCTCTGGGTGAAGGCCCACTCAAATTGGAATGATTTTGTGAACGCTGCGTGCACGGCTTGAGGACTCTCTTGAGCTGCAGCTGCAAATTTTTCAGTATATTCAACCCATTTCTCTACTTTTTGTTTTACATACTCTCTTTTATTTGCCAAACAGCCTATCACGCCTCCTAGGAATCTGTGCGAATGAACGATTTTAACATTGAGTTCACCAAACAGAGCTCTGCTTTCTTCCTCGAGACCGCTCTTTATTACTAAAAAGCTTTTTTCCGGTTCGGGGTGATAGCCCCACTTCGGCCCCTCTTCAAGTAAAAGATTGAACCACTCACGGATTTGTCTCAGTTTCCCAACACAGGCTGAATCGTCAGCATACCAGTTCTGCCTCCACTGGGGTCTTTTCAGTTTCTTGATCAATTGAGCCCACAGTTCTGCTGTGAACACAGACTCGACAGGTGGTAAGCGTCTAGTGACTTGGAAGTTGGGGCTCCATAGAGCAAGGCCAACACACCATCAGGTGTCTTTGAGCCATCGGTGAACAGGAGAGTGTGTCCAGCATATCACTGGATGGTTTCATTGTAGCAGCATTTGAGGATGTGTGGCCAACCTCCAAGCGAAGATCTACACACATCCTAGACAAGGTCCAAGGTGGGACAGGGGCCATATGGGGCCAGAGGGTATCTCTCTATGTTATCCCATCTGGTGAGCTCCTGAACGCGAATACCCAAGGGGCGAGTTCGTGTTTGGAGCCTAGAGTAAGTGTCATCCAGGGGGACATGTCACAGGAGATGCCCAGGGAAATAGTGCAAGCACTCTGCATTGCCAAGTGCTAGCAGATTCCGACGAATCCCATAGGCTGGCTATGCCCAAGCACCTGAAGGGTGGCTGTAGGGTTAGTGCGGAAGCCTCCAGTTGGCAGACGAAGACCCTTGTTCAATATTGGTTCCAGTTTATGCAGCAAGGACTTTCTTGCTGACCCATAAACTGCAGACTCATAATTTATGTGTGATCGCACCACTGCATATAAAATCCTTAGAAGGACATCCTGCTGGGAACTATGGTTCAAATGAACCTTGAGCAACTGTACACCCTGTATAGTTGCTTGGCGCAAGTACTCAATATGCTGGGTCCACCCAAGCTTACACTCAACTATGAGTCTGAGGAAACGTGTGTGAGTGGAGTAAGTTATTGTAACTCCACCTATTGAGAGAGGATATTCATCATGCACTTTGCGCTTTCTGCAAAAGTATATGGAGGTGATTTTTGCAGGTGAAAAACTAAAGCCTCGAATTCGTGCTGTTTGATAGATGGTATCAATAGACAACGGTGTCACACACATTCCTCAGATTACCACCACGGAGGAGGATAATCAAGTCTTCCACGTATAGTAAGGGAGACAGTTCTCATTATTGTTCAATCCAGATTTTAGTCCAGGTATGCAACCTTAGAAGTTTCAAATTTACAGTCAGTGGAGGGTAAATGGTGGGGGAAGAGTAATTCCGAGAAATCATGATTTTTTGTTTTTCCTCTTACTTAAATTGTTGCCAAAGTTATATATATATATAAACCATTATTAAGGGACGTCTTTTTTAATGAATGCATTACTTACCAAAATGTCCAACAATTTTTCTGTGCTCAAATTTCAATAACATTCAACATATTATAATAAGATAGGAAATTCAAGAAAATTCCCTGAAACGATCATGCTACACGACTGGAACTTTTTATTAGGTATGTAGCTTACAGGGTTTCCCAACCAAAAGTAACCCCCCTCAACCTTTTCCCATAATTTTTAAGATATTGAAGTGAAGCTTGGACAGCGTTTTAGAGTGGCTGATATTAAGTTTAAAGCGAATTACAATTAGACAAAAATCCTCAAGTGTTTGGACTACATACAAAAAGCGGGAAGTATTGGGTACTTTTTTTCATTATTTATTTATTTTTAAGATGTTTCATCCCTAATTTTGAAGTTTTTTTTCTGAACACGATGATGAAACCAGAATTGCAATTTCTTATTCCTCTCTCGAATTAGAGCTAATGAGCCATGAAGAAGCGCGATTTTTCCTAAAAATAATATTTATGTGCCTACTTTTAGAAAAAAAATCGCGCTTCTTCATACATTGTGGAACAAAGTTAGGGGGGTGGGTGGTTACCTTTGAGACACCCTGTACTTTTTCATTGTGGTACAGTGATAGGTTGTTATGGAGAGGAAGAAATCGATCGATCCTTTTAGTAAAATATAAATTAGTTCGACAATAGATCAGATGTTTAAAAATTGTCGGCGGGAGGGGGTTGCTGCATTTTGGGATAGAACCACATAGGTACCTTCTGCGCTTGAGTCAGACACCCTTACCATTACACACTTTGGACCTTGACTACTAAGTGTTAATGACAGTACGTGCCTACTTTATTTGATAGAGTCTTCAAAGTTGCCATGAGCGGAGCCCTTGCAAAACTGAAACTTCCCTGTAGCTGAGAAGTAATGTTTCCTGATCCTCATACCACAAACAATGTAAAAAAAAATTAAAAAGTAGAAGGCTCCGAACATTGATCAGGATACATTGTACAGCAGTGTTTGAAACCAGCGAAACGGGGACGAACACCAGCGCATTTTGAAGGAACTGAGGAAAGTCAGTGGGCCCAGGGTTGCCGATTGTTCAGTTTTTCTAGTAGATTTACAGTTTTTCACTGTCCATGAAACTTTAGGTGTACACCTCTGTAATTTTTTGTTCCCTGCTGATAAAAAATGTAGAATTACATTGTGAAGTAATACACTTAATAAACAATAAGCTTTTTTTCTTTTTTTTAAGGTTTAAGCTGCACCTCAACCAGAAGGGTCATTAGTGGCAAATAAGCTATTGTTTGTTAAGTATTGGTGATGACTAACTGTTGAAATCGTTTTTATCACTGAAAACTTTTTGTCACGAATGATTTAGTTCGTATCCTACTGTCTTATGGGTACCTACCTTAATATTATGTTTTATAGATATAAAAATACGTATTTGTTTCCAGTTTTCACTGGAGTGCGTCTACCTACCTTTCTACATAAATATAAATAGGGAGTAATCTCCATTTAGAAATACTGTAATAGTTAAGCCTATACTTTTATATTTTATGGAACTTCTCAAAATGTATTCACACCTATTTCATCTAACGTCATTTCTATATTCCTTTTTGTTATTAAAACATGTATTTATTTCCGATTTAGCTATCTCGGTATCATCCTCTGGCGCAACTTAGTATTTTGAGTAATAATGTAAAAAAGTAATTTTACTCAAAAAATGAGAGTTTATTGATTTTGTTTCAACACATGAGTACACATCAGCTTTTGGCCCACAAAAAATGTTTACATTTTTACTCTTGAAAATTTGCTTCATACAAAATTCCTTGATTAGGTTATACTGCATTAGTGATTATTTTACTTATCCACTGTACCTACACATTTCTATATTAGAAGTTTCTTCTATTTTGGTTATTTGTCATTGTTGTTCTTTTTCTTCAGCATAATTTTCAAATCCTTGTGTTAATAATTGGTATTCTTTAATCAAATGTATGTATGACACGAATGAAATAAGGGAGGTCAGGACTAAAATAACACCATCTAAGTGACTATACAAAATGGCTACACCAAAAGCAAAAACGAGTACCTATAAGAAAAACAAGTGTGTCAAGTTAGGTGGCGTAGCACATCACTTTCTTCTATTCACATACATTATATTTATCAGATCATTGAAAGTAAAGTTCAATAAGAGAGTACGGTTGAAAGGAGAGGAGTGTATTATTTGTGATCCCTGTTACTCTGTGGTTGTGATTACCGTACACGATAAGCCGAATAAACTACTAAGTAAGTAGTACAAGGCCTGCAGAATGTGCTGACGAACTTCCTCTTTTCACAGGTTCCAGACATTGCTGGTAGTGTAGTATTGGAAGCGGAAGGATGAGAAAAGTGAAGTGAAAAAAATCGGCCATTTGCAATTTTGAACTCGGTTTAGCTTAGCCAACCTTGGACGCCGAAAATCCCTATACTCAACACTAGCAAACATGGTGGCAATCCCTTTTACTACTACTATTATCAAACGTTGATTACATATTCTCAAACCCCATCCTGTTTTCTGGAGATGATATAACTCGTTTAAACTGGATAAAAACTAGTACCTATTTCATGCTTCTGTTCTGAAAGAGATTCCACTGCACAAATTTAGTCCCAAAATAATTTAAACCCGCAAAGAATTTTATTTGAATTGGTTGATTTGTGAAACTCTTCATCCGAAATGTGAATGGAATTTTAGTTTTGGTTGCTCGCAATTCTGACAAATGTACCACCTACCTATAATTTCAAAATTATTGTACACATAACTTTCAAAACATTTACAGTCTCATATCTAAAACAGATCATGTGGATTAACCTTAGCGTCAAGAAAGATCATTGACGAAATTTGTTTTTATTTATATTTTTTAATCACTTTTAAGGATGGAGACCACTTGATGAGACGTTTCCAACACGAGCTATCCATGTTGGAGAAGATCCGGACAGCTATCAGTTTGGCCCAGTGGTATTGCCGATATATCAGACTACTACTTTCAAACAGGATGCACCGGGAAAAGCCAGGGTAAGTACAAATTTTGTGTGCTTTAGGACCATATAGTTCTATAACTGTTTTAGCAAGAGATAACTACCATGTGAAAATGTGGGCGGGGTATTATGAATGTACTCGTAATATGAAGCCGTATGGGTCAGGCGTAGCAATGAACTGTTTCTCGAGCGTGGTGAGTACTTGGATGGGTGACCGCCCAGGTAACTATATCTGACTAGACGTTCAACAGCACGTCCAACCCCCCATCACCAATGCCATCTAGATCCAATTCTTCTTCATATTCGACCTCCGTAACATCATTTTAGGCGTAAATCTGATCTGTTTGTCCAACTAATCTGTATTTTGCTAAAAGGATTGATTTAGGATATTTTTTTATTTTTGAGATGCGAGCTTGCGAGCATCCAAACCACCAAACTATAAAAATCAGTCTTATCTATTACGTAGGCTTGTTTCAATATACGAAGGCTGATTATTATACGGAGGCCGATTATGGTTATAAGGAGGCTGGTGGTGGGGGGTATTACGGTGATCATGAACGCCAAGTCTATATCTGTCGCCCAAGTAATATTCGCGCTTCTGTACGGCGAACCTCTCTCCACTCATGGGAGCAAGGCAATGAGTAGCTTTAAGCGGAATCATCAGTACGAATTCTGATCTTCTTTGGAGGACAGATGATGACGTCCGCGAAGCCCGAGGCAGTCGGACGAAAAGCCCCAACCTGGAATGGTTGTTTACTTTTTTACTGACTTTACTACTCGTAGAATGAGAATAAAAAGTTCCAGTCATGCAGCATGATCGAATTAGTGAATTTTCGTACATTATCATATTATATAATGTTACGTTGTTAACATAATTGTTAATTAACTACCGATTTTATGACAAAAAAACTAAATAAGATATCAAGATTCAAAGAAGACTTTTGATTTTTAGCTTTTGATGCAGTTCTTATAGATTTTTCAGCAAAATTAATGAAATTTAACTACATTTTTCAGCTTGATTTTGTGCATAAATTGTAATATTCTAGTTCATTGTTAATAAACTTCTTTTGACTAATCTTCTGCAAAAAAAATAAAAAATAATAATAATAATAATAATTAAATAAATAAATCTAACTGTTTTTAGACATTTTGAGTGATTTGTTGAGCATATTATTTGAAATTTGAACAATTTAATGTGCTCAAAAACTGCTGGCCAACAAACTCATCCTTTCGTTTAGAAATCTTGGTTTTTTGGCGCAAGAACGAAATTTTCATCTCAATCCTAAGGAGGGTTATGGTGAGGAATGACGCTTAAATACATAGGTATTATGTTTATATATATATATATATATATATATATATATATATATATATATATATATATATATATATATATATATATATACTAGCCGCTCCGGCTCGCTCCGCTCGCCTCCACGTCCAGCCGGGGGGCAAGCCCCCCGGCCCCCCATTAAATTGCTCGCTTCGCTCGCAAAGTGTGGCATATGGGGAATGTTGCTCGCTTCGCTCGCAAAGTGTGGTATGTAGGGAATGTTGCTCGCTTCGCTCGCAAAGTGTGGCTGTATACATGGAATGTATTACAATTGAAACATGTAGGGGATGTTGCTCGCTTCGCTCGCAAAGTGTGGTATGTAGGGAATGTTGCTCGCTTCGCTCGCAAAGTGTGGCTGTATACATGGAATGTATTACAATTGAAACATGTAGGGGATGTTGCCCGCTTCGCTCGCAAACGGTAGATCTCTAAGGGTAGGTTTAACTTCTGTGGGGGATGCTGCTCGCTTCGCTCGCTTGAGGAAGTTATACTGCCCACCCAACTTGGCAGACGTTAATTAAAATAGAAATTAAAAATTTTGTCTAAAAAATATTTAAAAAATTTAGGGGTGGACTACCCCTAACATTTAGGGGGATGAAAAATAGATGTTGGCCGATTCTCATAGATACCGGATAAGCACAAAAAATTTCATCAAAATCGGTCAAGCCGTTTCGGAGGAGTATGGCAACGAAAACTGTGACACGAGAATTTTATATATTAGATATATATATATGCGTGAAGGGGTTGATTGATGCAGTGGAATTTCACTAGTTGAGTGTGAACATCACTACTTTCCCGGGGGTACAAAATGAGTGAAAATTTTTGAATAAAATAAAATTAAAATGATGATTGTGGGTTGGTTTAGATTTTTGATAGGAATTCTTGAATTACCTAGAGATTTAAATTGAGTAGGAGGCCTGAGACGTGGTAATTAAAAAAGGAGTTGTTTGTTGTTTGTGAGGGGGGGGGATCAGCTCCATCTGTTCATTCCAGGCAGAGTGAGGCCAGATGTGGGAGTGTTCAGCATAATGGAGCAGAAGTGGATTTTCCCCTTGCAGACGTTTCAGTACACGAACTCATATATATATAAATTCAAGGAAAATATCCCACAGTCGAATAGGTTTGATTAATCAGCCTCATAACTCAACCAGTTAGAGTTTTACAACTAAAGGAAATTTTTCCCTTAGTAGTAAGGAAACGACGAGGAAGGAAGGAACTCCGTCCTCGAACTCTGTCGGAGGTATCAAATAAATAAATAAATATATAAATAAATAAATAAATAAATATATATATATATATATATATATATATATATATATATATATATATATATATATATATATATATATATATATATATATATATATATGAAAAAAGCATTAAACTCTAATATTTGTTTCAAAATGCATCAGAACGGATTTCAATTGAGAACATTTTCGTAAATTTTCATTTTAAAAGCGTCGTTTTTTACGAAAATTTGTTAAAATAATTTCAATTCTGTCCTCCTTCCTCAAATTCGTTGGTTTACTTTTCAAGATGCGTAGAATACAAAAACTATGCGAATTATCTCACAAAGGTTTGTTTCTGTACTTATTAGGTTTTTTGGCCTATACGTAATTACTAAACGAACTGTATATTGCAATATCTAAAACCACATAGACCTACCGGAAAGAAATTAAATAAACACCTACCAAAGCTTTTCTAGACAGTTAATAGGTAAGAAAACCTAGGTAGGTGCTATTTATCATCTTTTGAATTCAATTAACTGTTGTTTGCTTCTGTCATTTCGGACGTGTACTGGATCTGTGTTTGGTCACTGACCTGGCAAGAGCGCATTTGATTGATTTTAGAATTGGGGAGGGTTTGGGGATCTCTAGTTGGAATGCAACTTTTTGGGTATTTTGGGGAGAACATTGCAAACACTACCAATCATTGGCGGGGCAGACGAATTGTTCGCCCGCTTCATGGAGGCATTGGTGACTGTACTGTCGGGTCCTGGTACAGAACTTTTAGGTTTAAAAATACGTATGCTGTAGGATCCTCTTATTACAAATATATATATATATATATATATATATATATATATATATATATATATATTAGTTTGAGGTATTACAGATGGTTGGAAAATATAGGAAACATAAACTTACAAAAAAAATATAACTTACAAAATTGAGAATACTTCGCCGTATCGGCGTCGTCAGCTCTAGTGAAGAAGACTTCTTCACTAGAGCTGACGGCGAAATATTCTCTATTTTGTAAGTTATGTTTTTGTGTTTCCTATATTTTCCAACCATCTGTAATACCTCAAAATAATATTACACGCGAGTGTTTTCATTCTTCATCAAAACTATATATATATATTACATATATATATATTTATATACTATATATATATATATATATATATATATATATATATATACATATATATATGGGTCATTTCACGCGGCCAAACTTTTTTTTCTCGATATTTTTTAAAAGTCCTGATTTTCTAGTATGCTGTACCCATTGGTAATACAAGCTAGGAGCCAAATTTTCAGACCCCTTCTTCGCCCAGCCTTTTCTCTACAACTGTCCGAAGTTTAGGGGTGTGCGCCAAACACTAACTTTTGTTTTAATTGCTCAACCGTTATTGTGCCCAAAAAAATAAGTAAGGTGGCCAATTCTTATGGTAAATCGTCTGCTCTTTCTGGTAGTCATGTCTAAATTTACAAAAAACTTAAGCTTCCTCATGAAAACTCAAAATAAAAACTTCTTTTTCACATTTCATCAATTTGGCATTTTTTGAAATTTTTTTTTTTAATCTTAAATCATACCTACCAGTATGTAGAATACGAGGTTAAGAGGACGTAATGGGCCGACAAACGGTTTGTCGCCAGTGGTACTTAATGCACGGCCTGAACTCCCAAAAAACGTAAGCTTCCTCATGAAAACTCCACATTTCATCAATTTCGCATTTTTTGAGAAAAAAAATTTTTTGATCTTAAATCATACCTACTAGTATGTAGAATACGAGGTTAAGAGGACGTAATGGGCCGACAAACGGTTTGTCGCCAGTGGTACTTAATGCACGGCCTGAACTCCCAAAAAACGTAAGCTTCCCCACAAAAACTCCACATTTCATCAATTTCGCATTTTTTGAAAAAAATTTTTTGATCTTAAATCATACCTACTAGTATGTAAAATACGAGGTTAAGAGGACGTAATGGGCCGACAAACGGTTTGTCGCCAGTGGTACTTAATGCACGGCCTGAGCTCCCAAAAAACGTAAGCTTCCCCATGAAAACTCCGCATTTCATCAATTTCGCATTTTTTGAAAAAAAAATTTTTGATCTTAAATCATACCTACTGGTATGTAGAATACGAGGTTAAGAGGACGTAAGGGGCCGACAAACGGTTTGTCGCCAGTGGTACTTAATGCACGGCCTGAACTCCCAAAAAACGTAAGCTTCCCCATGAAAACTCCACATTTCATCAATTTCGCATTTTTTGAAAAAAAAAAAAAATACTTTGATCTTAAATCACACCTACTAGTATGTAGAATACGAGGTTAAGAGGACGTAATGGACCGACAAACGGTTTGACGCCTGCGGTACTTAATGTACGGCCTGTACTACCAAAATAAAAGAAAAATTGAATTTTCATGAAAAAATTTGCACCTATCTGATGTGCCGTCAAATGTGAAGTTAGTTCTAAGCAAATTTGATAAACTGGGGACTTTATAATGAAAACTCAATTTTTATTATATTCAGGCAGTGCAGGCCGTACATTAAGTACCGCTGGCGTCAAACGGTTCGTCGGCCCATTATGTCCTCTTAACCTCGTATTTTACATACTAGTAGGTATGATTTAAGATCAAAAAATTTTTTTTCAAAAAATGCAAAATTGATGAATGTGAAAAAGAAGTTTTTATTTTGAGTTTTCGTGAGGAAGCTTACGTTTTTTGGGAGTACAGGCTGTACATTAAGTACCACTGGCGACAAACCGTTTGTCGGCCCATTACGTCCTCTTAACCTCGTATTCTACTTACTAGTAGGTATGATTTAAGATCAAAAAATGCGAAATTGATGAAATGTGGAGTTTTCATGGGGAAGCTTACGTTTTTTGGGAGTTCAGGCCGTGCATTAAGTACCACTGGCGACAAACCGTTTGTCGGCCCATTACGTCCTCTTAGCCTCGTATTCTACTTACTAGTAGGCATGATTTAAGATCAACGTATTTTTTTTCAAAAAATGCGAAATTGATGAAATGTGGAGTTTCAATGGGGAAGCTTACGTTTTTTGGGAGTTCAGGCCGTGCATTAAGTACCACTGGCGACAAACCGTTTGTCGGCCCATTACGTCCTCTTTACCTCGTATTCTACATACTGATAGGTATCATTTAAGATCAAAATATTTGTTTTCAAAAAATGCGAAATTGATGAAATGTGGAGTTTTCATGGGGAAGCTTACGTTTTTTGGGGGTTCAGGCCGTGCATTAAGTACCACTGGCGACAAACCGTTTGTCGGCCCATTACCTCCTCTCAACCTCGTATTCTACATACTAGTAAGTATGATTTAAGATTTTTAAAAAAAATTTCAAAAAATGCCAAATTGATGAAATGTGAAAAAGAAGTTTTTATTTTGAGTTTTCATGAGGAAGCTTAAGTTTTTCGTAAATTTAGACATGACTACCAGAAAGAACAGACGATTTACCATAAGAATTGGCCACCTTACTTATTTTTTTGGGCACAATAACGGTTGAGCAATTAAAACAAAAGTTAGTGTTTGGCGCACACCCCTAAACTTCGGACAGTTGTAGAGAAAAGGCTTACGTTTTTTGGGAGTACAGGCCGTACATTAAGTACCACTGGCGACAAACCGTTTGTCGGCCCATTACGTCCTCTTAACCTCGTATTCTACTTACTAGTAGGTATGATTTAAGATCAAAGTTTTTTTTTTTTTTTCAAAAAATGCGAAATTGATGAAATGTGGAGTTTTCATGGGGAAGCTTACGTTTTTTGGGAGTTCAGGCCGTGCATCAAGTACCACTGGCGACAAACCGTTTGTCGGCCCATTACGTCCTCTTAACCTCGTATTCTACATACTAGTAGGTATGATTTAAGATCAAAAAATTTTTTTTCAAAAAATGCGAAATTGATGAAATGTGGAGTTTTCATGGGGAAGCTTACGTTTTTTGGGAGTTCAGGCCGTGCATTAAGTACCACTGGCGACAAACCGTTTGTCGGCCCATTACGTCCTCTTAACCTCGTATTCTACATACTAGTAGGTATGATTTAAGATCAAAAAATGCGAAATTGATGAAATGTGGAGTTTTCATGGGGAAGCTTACGTTTTTTGGGAGTTCAGGCCGTGCATTAAGTACCACTGGCGACAAACCGTTTGTCGGCCCATTACGTCCTCTTAACCTCGTATTCTACTTACTAGTAGGCATGATTTAAGATCAACGTATTTTTTTTTCAAAAAATGCGAAATTGATGAAATGTGGAGTTTTCTTGGGGAAGCTTACGTTTTTTGGGAGTTCAGGCCGTGCATTAAGTACCACTGGCGACAAACCGTTTGTCGGCCCATTACGTCCTCTTTACCTCGTATTCTACATACTGATAGGTATCATTTAAGATCAAAATATTTGTTTTCAAAAAATGCGAAATTGATGAAATGTGGAGTTTTCATGGGGAAGCTTACGTTTTTTGGGGGTTCAGGCCGTGCATTAAGTACCACTGGCGACAAACCGTTTGTCGGCCCATTACGTCCTCTTAACCTCGTATTCTACATACTGGTAGGTATGATTTAAGATTAAAAAAAAAATTTCAAAAAATGCCAAATTGATGAAATGTGAAAAAGAAGTTTTTATTTTGAGTTTTCATGAGGAAGCTTAAGTTTTTTGTAAATTTAGACATGACTACCAGAAAGAGCAGACGATTTACCATAAGAATTGGCCACCTTACTTATTTTTTTGGGCACAATAACGGTTGAGCAATTAAAACAAAAGTTAGTGTTTGGCGCACACCCCTAAACTTCGGACAGTTGTAGAGAAAAGGCTTACGTTTTTTGGGAGTACAGGCCGTACATTAAGTACCACTGGCGACAAACCGTTTGTCGGCCCATTACGTCCTCTTAACCTCGTATTCTACTTACTAGTAGGTATGATTTAAGATCAAAGTATTTTTTTTTTTTTCAAAAAATGCGAAATTGATGAAATGTGGAGTTTTCATGGGGAAGCTTACGTTTTTTGGGAGTTCAGGCCGTGCATCAAGTACCACTGGCGACAAACCGTTTGTCGGCCCATTACGTCCTCTTAACCTCGTATTTTACATACTAGTAGGTATGATTTAAGATCAAAAAATTTTTTTTCAAAAAATGCGAAATTGATGAAATGTGGAGTTTTCATGGGGAAGCTTACGTTTTTTGGGAGTTCAGGCCGTGCATTAAGTACCACTGGCGACAAACCGTTTGTCGGCCCATTACGTCCTCTTAACCTCGTATTCTACATACTAGTAGGTATGATTTAAGATCAAAAAATGCGAAATTGATGAAATGTGGAGTTTTCATGGGGAAGCTTACGTTTTTTGGGAGTTCAGGCCACAGTTCATTAAGTACCACTGGCGACAAACCGTTTGTCGGCCCATTACGTCCTCTTAACCTCGTATTCTACTTACTAGTAGGCATGATTTAAGATCAAAATATTTTTTTTCAAAAAATGCGAAATTGATGAAATGTGGAGTTTTCATGGGGAAGCTTACGTTTTTTGGGGGTTCAGGCCGTGCATTAAGTACCACTGGCGACAAACCGTTTGTCGGCCCATTACCTCCTCTTAACCTCGTATTCTACATACTAGTAGGTATGATTTAAGATTTAAAAAAAAAATTTCAAAAAATGCCAAATTGATGAAATGTGAAAAAGAAGTTTTTATTTTGAGTTTTCATGAGGAAGCTTAAGTTTTTTGTAAATTTAGACATGACTACCAGAAAGAACAGACGATTTACCATAAGAATTGGCCACCTTACTTATTTTTTTGGGCACAATAACGGTTGAGCAATTAAAACAAAAGTTAGTGTTTGGCGCACACCCCTAAACTTCGGACAGTTGTAGAGAAAAGGCTGGGCGAAGAAGGGGTCTGAAAATTTGGCTCCTAGCATGTATTACCAATGGGTACAGCATACTAGAAAATCAGGACTTTTAAAAAATATCGAAAAAAAAAGTTTGGCCGTTCGCGTGAAATGACCCATATACGATTGTGGTAGATAATGAACAGGCTGGTCGATGTTTTTTAAAAGGTTTTTAATTGTCCTGCGACGTTTCGGTCCAGGAGCAGGACCCTATTCATGCAGATGAGCAAACAATATTATTCTTCATTAGTAGATACTAATGTAGTAGGTACATATCACAGTTTTTTGTTTATAAACTACTTTTTAACAACTATGGTGGTTACTCTTATAGGTAACCACCACCATCTCCAACATCCATCCTTATCAATTATAACCAATAGTACCATAGTTGTTAAAAAGTAGTTTATAAACAAAACTCGGCGCTCCGCGCCTCGCCAGGGGGCAAGCCCCCTGGACCCCCGGTTACCTCTATTTACATACTTCGGACGAAATTATTGAAACACAGAATGTGTTTGCGTTGTCGCGCAACCAAGTGACAACCAAACAAGCGTCATTGTTTACTATTCATTTATAACATCAATTTATATAGTTATAGTATGAAACTACGATAAAAAATACGAAATAAATTCGTGATAAATCAAGAGCGATTTATCAAGTAAATGTCCTAAAGAGGCTACATACGAAATTACAGCTTCCTAGAGTGTAAAGTATAGAAATTAGCTTTAAAAGCCACTCATCTGATCCGGACCCTGGACATCGTCAAGTAAATGTCCTAAAGAGGCTACATACGAAATTACAGCTTCCTAGAGTGTAAAGCATAGAAATTAGCTTTAAGAGCCACACATCTGATCCGGACCCTGAGCATCGTCAAGTAAATGTCCTAAAGAGGCTACATACGAAATTACAGCTTCCTAGAGTGTAAAGCATAGAAATTAGCTTTAAGAGCCACACATCTGATCCGGACCCTGAGCATCGTCAAGTAAATGTCCTAAAGAGGCTACAAACGAAATTACAGCTTCCTAGAGTATAAAGTATAGAAATTACCTATTCAAATTATTTAACCTCCGCTTCACAAATCAAACCGTTTTCGTAATACTCAGATCACCTGCTATGAATCAAATCATCGAAACACAAGCTCAATGAAATCATCAGAAATTAACAAGCGGTTGCAATCATGTTCACAATATCAATTATTGAGAATGATCACCTGTGTGTAAACAATTATTTATATAACCATGGTCATAACTCAGTTTGTTGGACACGCACTTCGCAGTAGTTAACATAATATTGTTGGATAAATCGAGAGCTTTCGAACGAATGGTCAACGAATTTTGTGGGATGAAAAACGACGAAGTACCATTTCCCTAGCAACGACTCGGTTGTACGTGAAAATCATCCGTCACACATTTCGTTACCATCCCGCGTTCCATTTTCGGCTAGTTAGTCCATGGCTAAAACACATTCTGTGTTAAAACTGTGATATGTACCTACTACATTAGTATCTACTAATGAAGAGCAATATTGTTTGTTCATCTGCATGAATAGGGTCCTGCTCCAGGACCAAAACGTCGCATGACAATTAAAAACCTTTTAAAAAACATCGACTAGCCTGGTCATTATCTACCTGAATTGTCCAATTACAACTAGTCATAATCTCAACAATATATATATATATATATATATATATATATATATATATATATATATATATATATATATATATATATATATATATATATAGTGGTGAGTTTCTGACTAGTCAAATATGAGAACTTGAGGTTGAGAATTGACCAAGCTAGTCTTTGTGTAGAGTTGTTTATTTTCCTACGACGTTTCGGTCCTGGAGCAGGACCCTATTCATGTAGATAGTTTACAATTTAGTTCTTCATAAGCAATAAAGTGATGATTGCATTGAATTTGAACTAGTTCAAAGTGTTAATGTTGACTGTTGACTATCAACAAAATTCAATGCAATCATCACTTTATAATAATAATAATAATAATAATAATAAAAACCATTTATTATGCACAAGACCGAAATTGGTCTATATATAGCATACAGCTTTACAAATGTTTGGCATACATAATATAGTACGGCACGACAAGGTATTAATATATAGGTAATGAAAATCAGACAAAAAAGGTTTGAATTATTTAGATAAAAAATGTAGGAATAAATC
Organism: Adelphocoris suturalis; assembly: GCA_030762985.1. Lineage (NCBI taxonomy): Eukaryota > Metazoa > Arthropoda > Insecta > Hemiptera > Miridae > Adelphocoris > Adelphocoris suturalis. Next base: position 74,481,260 of record CM061040.1, on the reverse strand, counting down.
AAGGAATTATATACCTAAGGATGGTTCAAGCAGTTAAATTAAAATAGATTTTAAAAAAAAAAAATTAAGTGATAATATGAAAATTAAATAAAATAAAATTTGAAAAATCAACTGTCCACAAAATGCCTCCTTACTGCCGCCACGAATCGACCAATGGTGGGCAATGAGCGGATCGAGTTGGGTAGTGAGTTCCAGACCAATAGCAAATGCCTTGGATTTTATTAGAGTTCTATGGCGGGGAATCATCAAAGCATTGGATCTGTTGGAGGTTGCAAGTGTTAATAGGGATGCCAGGTAGGATGGAACATTACCGAGTTTAATTTGGAAGATGAGTTTGAGATGCCGGAGAATGTAATATTTTTCTAATGGTAAACATAAAATGGTTAGTGTGCTTATAGAATGACGAGCTTTGATATTGTAAGCATAGCGAATAGATGCTCTGTATGCAACAAGAAGCCTTTTGTTGAGTGAGGAGGAAAGTGAGTATGAAAAAGAGCTTGCTGCATAGAAGAGGTGGGGGAGAACAAGGGCTTGGGCCAATTTAATCTTGAGATGATGAGGCGTGAATTTAGCAAGGCGCTTTAGAGAATGGAGAGATCCATAAACCCGACGACAGATCAAGGTGATGTGGTGGTTCCAAGACAAAGTTTTGTCGATGAGCAACCCAAGGTTACGCACATGAGATGAAAAGGGAACAACCACCCCCTCCAGAAGAATGGGAGGAAGAGGGTCTGTGGGAACATCACTTCGATAGACGACAATTGCTTGCGTCTTCAAAGGATTTATAACTATCCCATTTCTTCGGGCCCAATCACCTATGGCACCAAGTTCCTGGTTTAGGATATGAATCGAAGAGATTAGTGACTCACCAAGACTGCTGGGAAGGTAGACTTGAAAGTCATCAGCATAAAGGTGGTAGAGGCATGAGTGCAGGACGTGGGGGAGGTCATTGATGAACAAAGAAAATAACAGCGGACCCAGCACAGATCCCTGAGGAACTCCTGTAGGTACTGATAAGGGGGATGAACATTTGTCCCTTAGCACTACTTTTTGCAATCTATCAGATAAGTAAGAAGTTAGAAGATTACAGGCGGAAGTAGAAAAATTGAAATATGTTTGAAGTTTTTTAACTAAAAGTTTGTGTGAGATTGAGCCAAATGCGTTTTTGAAATCAATCAGAATCAAGAAGGTGCACATTTCATTTTCAATAAAATCTCTGAAGTCCTCGACAACTTTTAGTAGTGCAGTCTCACAACTGTGTGACTTTCGAAAGCCAGATTGCAGAGGGCTAAGGAGATTGTTAGCAGATATAAAGTTGTTCATTTGGGAGTGCATGAGGATTTCAAAGATTTTACTAAGTGTAGGTAGAATGCATATTGGTCTAAAATCAGAAGGAAGAGAAGGATTGTTAGTTTTAGGCAATGGGATGACGTTTGCGTGTTTCCATGGAGTTGGAAATTGGGAGCTAGTGAAGATGAAATTAAAGATGTAAGTAACATGATCTAATATTGCAGGAAGGAGTAAAATGAGAAATTTTAGTGGGATACCGTCACTGCCAACTGCGTTTGAAGTCACCCTATGGAAAGCAGAGAGCACTTCGTCTTTCTCAACATTACGAAATGAGAATTGATCTTCGAAGTTAAGAGGGGTAGCAATAGACGACATGTCAGGTTCAGGAATAGATGAGGTGTCTGAAAAGTGGGAGTTCAGTACATCAGGGTCGAGACAAGGGTCATCAAAAGTTCCAGCATTTTCACAAAGTCCCAGATCCTTGACATTTTTCCAAAGTGTAGCAGGAGGGAGGAGAGTGTCAAGCTTAGATGCATAGTATGAACGCTTTCGAGCTCTGACAAGTTTTTTCACCCAAGTGTCAATACGCCTATATCTACCTTCTTCAGAGTCATCCCCAGAATTCTTCCAATCACGGAAAGCAGAGTCACGCATTCTCATTGCAAACCCGATCTCCTCAGTAAACCAAGGCTGATTGGGATGCTTGATCTTTACTTGGTGGATAGGGGCATGTGCATTCAATAGATCAGTCACATGAGAGTTCAAAAAATCAATCATTGTATCACTACTGCTCATCAGTTGAAGGGGAGACCAATCGCGAGAAACTGCATCTTTTAGAAGTTCTTCTTCATTGATCTTGTCATAATTTCTGCAGAGAAATTTCTTTGTTTTGAATTTGGGGAAGGGAAGCTTATAAGTGCAAATCAGAAGCTTATGATGCCCAAAGGAAGGTACCAGGAGCTGATTAAATTCTGATACTTTAGATGTACAGCTTACATAACAATGATCAATCCAAGTTTCAACATTAGTGACGTGAGTTGGGGTGGAAGGGAGTATACTGAGGTTTAGACTGAGTAGAAGTGAATTGAGTTTTGTTGAAGAGGGATTATCCTGCAATAGATTGACGTTCAAATCACCCATTATAATAATGTCTTCGTAATTAGGGGTAACAGTAGATAAGGCATTTTCGAGGTCATCAAAACAAGTAGGGGTTTTAGGGACATACACGACACCCACCAATAATTTACTACCAGGCCTGTATTCAATTTCTACAAATAAGAATTCAAAAAATGAGCCAGGGCAACTGGCAAGAATAATTTTAGATTTCAAGCTACTGAGGCAGAAAAGCGCCACCCCACCTCCCCTCTTTCTGAATCGGTCGTTCCTCAAAATTCTATAACCCTCCAAAGACACCATGTTGTTTGATAGTGTGCTCTTTAGCCAGGTTTCAGAGATTCCTATGAGTTGTGGTTTACAACCATTGAACTGACTTCTAAAATCATCGATGTGGGCAGGAAGGCTAGTGATGTTGATATGGCAAGCGACCAAGTTAAATTTGTGCAAGGAGTGCTGCTGATTAATAAAATTTGCAGTATGACTAGGTATTATATTTGGGCGATAATTTTCTGGAGAAGAAGAGTTACCAGTGAGTGAATTTATGTCAGAGAGTGGGTGGCTAGATAATGACTGAGGGGGAGTCTGGAATGATCCATCTATAAAGTCAGCCATAATCGGCTGTGAATAGCCACCATAGGCCGACAGCAGCAGAAACAGTAGAGGCAGAAGGCAGACGCACAAACAGGACCAAAACAGCTAAAAAACAAAAGGAAAAATTATTACTTGAAACCATCCAAAGGTAGAACAAACCCAATAAAATTATATAGAAAGAGAAGATAATCATTTGGTAAGAATACATTTTACCTATCAAAGAAAGCCATAAAAATAGCATGAAAAATATGAAAGAAATGAAGTCAAAATTATATGAAATTAAAAAGATTTAGGAATATAGAAAAAATAATGCAAGTAATAAAAAGCTCCAATGTGGCGTAAGTCATAGGAATTAAATAGTAGAGTAGCCAATGAAGTTAACTGTATCTTCTCAAATTGAAAAATGACAAGAAATTGAGGAACTATAACGTACTTAATAAAATAGTAGGAGTATTCATAACAACAATAACGAACGGAATAGATAGTAGGTAATTAATTACTCGGAGACTAAACAAAATAACAGGTCATTCACTCATTTGACCGTGTGTCCTTCTCTTCTGATTTCGAGAGGAACTCATCCATGGTATTAGCCGAAAATATTTTACCTTTATTGTTCCATTTGATTGTTCCATTTACAGTCCATACCTGACTCTTGGAGTACCGTGAGAATGCAACCTGTAGTATCTGCCTTCGACGTGGGGTGAGATCTTCTGTAATCATATAGCCAGTCCCTTTCAGATTTTTCTTGTTTCGGAAAATATCAGTCCTGACCAGATGTTTGCTTAGGGTGACGATGATAGGACGAGCCTTGGGCGACAGTGAATCAAGGGAAACATCAAATTTCCCCACTCGTCGTACACGAACTATGGAGTCAGAAGAAAAAGGAACAGTTGGTCTGACCTTGTCGTTGATAACACTGACAACAGCTTTTTCCATTTCCAATTCACGATCGAGGGGATTGCGATTGTTACCGACGCTTTCGGGTACACCTCTGAGACAAAAATTCAGTTGTCGTCGATTTTGTTGCTCATTATCAATCATAGCGAGGCACTCCTCCCTTGCGGCAGACAAACAAATACGCACCGAATCTGCCACTACCGCGGCAAGGCTCGAGCGTAGCTGTCGCTCGAATTCTACCTTTAGAGGGTCTTCTGGATCGGGAAACGCCTTTCCTAAAGTCGTCATCAGGTTCGAAACAACGGTTTCAGTGTCGATTTGCGATGATAACGACCCAATTTCGAGAGAAACATGAGGGGAAGGCTTACCGGTATGGCGGTTACGTTTGTTTACCCAGTCGCCAGGCATAGTAGCCGCTCGATCGAAAAATCACGAAAAAAAACACAAAAGTCAACCGAAAATGTATAGGTCCACCACTCAGGGAATAGAGTCAGTTCAACCTAAGTTAAAAACAAGTTAAATATTGGCAAAATACTGGGTTAAAATAACTAACCACTAAGAGCAAAAAATGCACTACAGAAGGCCGGCCGAAGGTTGTTTATTGCTTATGAAGAACTAAATTGTAAACTATCTATATGAATAGGGTCCTCCTGCTCCAGGACCGAAGCGGCGTAGGAAAATAAACAACTCTACACAAAGACTAGCTTGGTCAGTTCTCAACCTCAATTTTATATATATATATATATATATATATATATACACAGAACCGTGTTCTGTTTCCCGCAACTCTTTGGATTAAACGGTCATCAAATCTTCAAAACGTTCAACTGTAGGTTATGTAATTTTACATTAGCTATAACGACTGCCTCATTTACATAATTGAGGATGGAAATGAATCAATTAAATACTACGATTATCTCTGTAATGTATATTATTATGTCCATAGACCTACAAGTACAGCAGAGATAATAACCCTACCAGAGCAGCTTTGGAAATGTTGTTAGCATCACTGGATGAAGCTAAGCATGGAGTAGCATTTGCTTCAGGGACTGCTGCGATCAGTGCTGTAGCCGAACTTGTGGCCAATGGTGGACATGTAATCTGCTCAAATCAAGTTTTTGGTGGCACGTATAGGTATGACATTTGAACCATGTGTTAAGGTGTAGACACTTCGACCATAGTTGACTTGAACTGTCTTGGGTCACTGGACACGAGTGTCTACGGACTCAAACCGAGAAATGCCACCAGCGCATTCTCCTGGAAGTGTGACTTACTACTTTGCAGGACCATTTAACTACACCCAAGGGATGTAGTTCAATGGTCGGGACTTGTCTGCCTCTTTTCCTTGTGCTTTTAACTGACAAGGGAAGGATACATTAGATCCCTCACTGATTTCATCCTAAATTTTACTTTTATTCTAGGACCAAATTTCGTTGACTTTTTTTTTTTTTTTTTTTAATGGGGGTCAGGAATCAATTCTTTACGTAAAATATAGAGGACCTTTTCCGTTATCATCCCCCCTGGCTGCCCTCCATTATTGTTCCTCCACCCTTAGGGTAATTATTGTACATATTACAGAAGAACAGTAGTATGTTACTGTAAATACCCGAAATTTCTGGTTTTAAAACTCAAAAGGTCAGGTTTTAACTAGTAAAACTAGTGTAAGATAGTCTACAACTACTATTGGAGAGATTTTGCACAGATCAGTTTTTGCTTAGATCAGTAATCTGGAAAACCACATAACATCAAGTACCTAGTTAATCCCTTCGTAAAAACTCAGATTAGTTGGACATATGGATTAGTATCATAGGATCACTCACTCACTCACTCATTGCTCGGGGTTACCATTGGAAATGAGTATCATAGGATGTCAGAACTATTTCAGTGGGGCGCCTGGTGGGATGATAACGGAAAAGGTTGAACATAGATTAGTTGAACAAATAGGTTAATATGATGTGTATAGTCAGTAGTCTGGATGTTTGCAAGCTCGCATCTCAAAAACCCTTAAAATCTAGTCATCAATCTCTTAGCAAAAATTCAGAGTAGTAGGTCCTATCGATTAGTATTGTAGGGTAGCAAAACGATAACGGCGTGGGGGGCCTGGAAGGACAATAACGGAAAAGGTCCATTGTAGATTAGTTGGACAAATAGGTCAGAATGATGACTACCAATAGTTTAGTGGTCTGGGTGCTCGCAAGCTCGGGTCTCAAAAACAAAACATATCCTAAATCAATCCTTCTCGTACAATTAGTTGTCGAGTTGTTGTTATCCTAAATCAATCCTTCAATACAGATTAGTCGAATAAATAGATCAAAATTAAATTTAAAAATTTGTTTCAGAGTTTGAAATATGATGCAAACAATTTCGAATGCAATGTTGAACTCAAACCTGAGACTCTCTACGCCCTAGACAGTGTCCCTAATAGCTCCGCTACGGAGGACCCTACGAAATGTTGATCGACTTGGTACAGTAGTTGGTTGTCGAGTAGGGGTTGGGTTCGGTAGTATGGCGTCCGACAGTGCTCTTGAACATCTAGAGCACTGGCGGCGATTCTCAGTTTCGGTTTCCAGACACTACTCCACGTGACTGGAAACTTGAGGGGGGCACGGAACTGCCAAGGACTCAAGGGAGCCACTGGTTCCCGCTTTTTATGCCCCGATTCGGTCCTGTCTATCACAGAAAAGTTTCATTCAACGCGAAATTTTTCATCAATTTGGATTTGGAATCCGAGCTAGATTATCAAATGGAAGGGATGTCACCATGTACAGCTGATAAGGTGATAAAAAAGACAATAAATTAATCAAATTGTTGTTTATCGTGAAGTTTGGTGGCGGAAAATTGATTAGAACCAAGAGACTATTTCTAATCAGTTTTTGTCCCTATTTACCCCTAGCTATCATCCCCATTTTCCGGAAAATAGGAAATTATTCCTAGTAAATAGAATAGATATCTTCAAAATAGACCAGAACATAATCAAAAATAATAAACTACACAGGCCCACAGTTTTTCATTCAAATTGATATTGCTATAGCTTTTTTTAGACTTATCTACCTATTATAGGTATGCGACTCACTCCTCACAAACAAGCTTTTCTTCACAGTTCACAAATAAAATAAATGTTGAGGTTGGGAACTACAAAACAAACTACTTACAGAAACTGAAAAGTCAGAAATATTTTGAAACAAAATCCTGTACGAGTTTCATTTGTTACTACATCTGGCAATCCTAGTTCAACCCGTAACCAGACTGAAAAGTCGTAAGTGAGGGGCGGCGCTGGGTGGCTCATGAGTGCAAGAAGAGCGGATGTTTGAAAATTGTGATAGAAAGGGTCCCAACTTAACAAGGACAGATTCGAAAAGAGTCCGGTGTTGTCCCTCTAAAAAGGCAGGATGAGTTCAGACTGGCACACAAATCAAGTCAAGAGTGGTCGCAGTGTCGCCACACCTTTAATCGTTAGTTATTTATATTTCTTTGTTTTTAGACGTCTCTCTAATTGCAATTTTATTCACGAATTTTAGAATTAGAAAAGAGCTAGACAGAATTAGAGAAATAGAACAATGTTTGACTCTACATAAAGACCCTATGTATTGTATATGTGCCTATATTTTAATACGATTTTCCAGGTATTTCAAACAAATATCTGAAACATCACATAATGTCAGCGTAACGTTCATCAAAGTAAGATACGAGGTGAATCAGGCAGAGGAAATTGAAAAAGCTATTAGACCAAATACAAAGGTATGTACGAAATTTGTGTGTATTTATGTATAGTATGGTCTTCGTAGAAGACTGTTTACTTATGCAGCTCTTGCAGCTGTTGTGGTGAATTTCATAGAAATAATTGGAAATGATCCGCGAAAGCGTGGTTTTTAAAATAAAAATGGAATATTTTTGCTCTCCCACGTTGGTCACTCTGCGCTTCCCCATTTTCCGCCATCTTGGGAGACTCCACCTCACATCATTTTTTCACCTATTTGCGTGTGTTTCAGTGCTCTCTTTTCACCGATTATCCCCTATATTTTTTCACAAAAATACCCGTTGGTTGTGTGAAAGAAAACACCAGACCCGTGGAGCTCAATTCTGTTAACCTTGGCCCAGTAGGGGTACCACCCCTCCGGGCAACCATGTATAAAAGAAGCCAGGGGACCATGAATCCCATTTACTGTCTACCAGACTTGTCTATTATACTTCAATCCAAGCTGTCACACTGGTGCATCCGACGCGAGATCCTGCGGCCTCTCTACACGGATGAAAGCACCCAGTTCTTCCCAAGCAGTGTTCCCAAGCCCTCCTGCTGGCCTTTCCCAAGTGCTCGCTGCCTTTGGACGACTCAGCCCGTTCTACCGAGAACCCCAGCTGTCTGCCCTCTCTTGCCGGCCTGCAGCATTCCTCGGTTGCCTACTTGCACCCTCCACTGCTCTTCTGAGAACCCACAGCGTCTACCTCATTGCTCCAGCCTTCTGCCCATCGAACCTACCTGCCTTCTAACAACACCTGGGACTTTCCTTGGAATCCCTCCTACCAGAGCTGCCTCTCCCGGCTCAGCTTCTCTTGTTTGCATACGTAGACCTCCTCCTGGTCCTCACAGAACGCCCAGAGACTGCTGTGTCTCTCCGGTCTTTTTTTTTACAGAGTCCAGTCTCCCGTTGGACTTATACACTTCAAGAGGCCTTCCTACATAGCTCTTCTCTCTCTTCGGTTGAGATATACGATAAATTCCAAGTTCTTCTGGCTGGGAAACTTGGGATTTTTTGTCTCCCAAATCGAATTCAGCCTCGCAGATTCTTCCAACTCGGTCGAGACAAGTGTAACTTTCACCTCACGGTTGGTCGAGTGGCTTAAGATTTCTCACCATCTCCGAGGGATAGCTGCCCCCCAGCAGTTGAGACAGGTCCACTGCCCCTTAAGGTCCATTAGAGCCTTTCTGCTGGGAATTGACGGAATAATCACCTGTTGGTGATTTATTAAGCTAAAATCTCAACCCCTGTCGTGTCTGTTTGCGGCATCATTGTCCGCATTGTGCCGGTCAATCTACCTCCCTTCGACCCGGCAAACACTTATGTCTGGCTTAAACAGCAAAACCTCAAATGGAAAGGGGTATCTTTGACATCACTGAACAAGCTGGGGATCTGACTGGGCGAATATGTTTAGATTACGTCAACCTCAATCACAGGCTATTAAAAAAATTTCCAGCCTCAACCATAGGGAGGTGTTTGTGGTAAGGAAAAAGGGAGGGGGTGGTTAAATTGAATAATTTGGTCATCACTGAACGTATTGGTGATCTGATGTTCAGACAAAAGAAATGGGATTAGTCTGAACCCTGTTTTGGGTTACCTATAAAGAATATTTTTAATTTGAAATATGGGGGGTGTTTGTGGAAAGGGAGTGGGGGTTGATCTCAGTAGTTTGGTCCTAATAGGTAATTTATAAGTTCTCTAAGTAAATACTTTTAAGTAAGGACTTTTTTGAATCAGATCCATAGGGGTGTCCCAAGACGTGATGGGTGTGGGGTGGGAGCTTGTGTATATTCAAGTCAACCTGTGCAATGCACGGGTGAACCCGCTGGTAAAATAATAATTTATTGATCTTTCTGTGGGTAGGTCCCCACAGTTACTCAACCTCCAGCGATGTACATGTGAAGAACATCGCTTTGTGGAACCGATCTGGGAATTCAATTATCCTCCCTGAACGTGTCTTCTTGTGTTCTGGGGTTTCTTTCTTCTGTTTTTGTGTATTCTGTTCTAGTGTCTTCTGTTCTTCCGTCTTCTGTCCTTGTATCTTCAGTTCTTCTTTCTTCCGTACTTCTGTTCTTCTTCCTTTCGTATTTCTGTCTTCTGTTCTTCCTCAGCTTCCGACTTTCTTGCTTTCAGCCTTTACATCTGTACACTCAGGATTTGTTTTTGCCTGTATGTTCGTTCAAGTCGTTCCCATGTTTAAACCGGTCTAAAGGTCACCCTCTGCAGAGCTGATTTACAGGATGAAGAATATTCTATAACTGGGGGTCGCCCAGTACCTAGAGTTCGCCAAGCCATTTCCCCTTGGCCATGCATACTTCGGCGTAGCTGTTCCATCTTGGATTAGGGTTGAATTAAGAAAATAAATAAAAATAAGGAGTACAGAACCCCACTGTTTCTACTACACCCCCATATCCCTCTCTCGTTTGTTCAGGGATTCACTTCCTAGATAAAAGCGCCCTTTAACGGATTGCACCACATGGAGGTGAGAGCAGGAGTTGAGTGGCAGAGGGGTTGATTATAATAATACATAATATGATAATTCACATACCACCCTTTTGCCGGGTCCTGCCCAGTGGTGAGCAGTAAAGTCCGTCCGTTAAAGTGGAACAACTCTTTAAAAACAAAATTGAATTTTCTACATCTCATTGGATGGGTGCAACAGACAACTAAAAATCTATTAATTCAGTTTTTTTTTGGCCCAGATGAAAAGAACCTTCTAACATTGACCTCCAGTCCTTCTAAATTAAAGTTTTGTTCAATATTCTCTGTAAAAAAGATACAAAGATGCCTAAAAGTTTTCTGTAAGTTCTACTCCAGTATAACTATGTCCATCAGAAGAAAACATGCTAATATCTCCCTATTATTTCGTCGGTACATAATAGTTGTTTAGTGACTATTGGCTTCAGCAACTCGTGAACAAGATAATGTACTTTTCTGGAGATAGGTATTTAGTTCCAAATATTGGTATTATCTAGGCAAAAACAGTTTAAAAAATAAAATTCGTTGCTATTAACTCTTTGATTTAGGAAAAAAAAGTGCGAAATACCCATATATTTTGGCAATTTTAGCTAAATCCTCTTTCCCACTCATTTCCACACAGCACATTCATAGGTGTACATGTGCCTACACGACAGTGTTTATGGGAATGTGCCGTCTTTCTTTCACAATTTTTCACTTAATAAACATGTGACCTATCTGTTAGTTGATGATTCATATCAAGGTATCTATCTAAACCTCCTAGAACACATTTTGCGATAACACATTTCCCTCCTCAAATCACTTTTCTCCATTATGTTATTAAGTCCCTTGGCAATTGATTTACTTTAAGATCCTTAGTTTATTTTAGTAGCTGTCATTTTCAGATCAATTTTGTATTGAAAGTGTACCTACCTATTTCAGATGGTATGGTGTGACGGCCTCTCTAATCCACTCATGATCGTTTGTGACATTCCAAAAATCTCGGAAGTGATAAAAAAGGCAAACCAGGATATAATTTTCGTCGTTGACAATACCTTTGTGACACCATACTTCCTAGTTAGTAAAGCGATTTTTATTCAATCATTTCGGTTATTTAAATTAAGCTGATTATAATGGGGCTCCAAAATGTGAGAAGCTCGAGGTAGAGCGCCGCACGAAAACAAGGACCTTACCGATTTGCTCTTCCGGTGTCGCCTATAAAGGCAGTCGTCACAACGGACAAGTTTTTTTTTTTTTTTGCGGGTTTGGCATTGTTCATGTGTTTCTTTATTATTATAATTTATTTGATAATAATATAATTCTCATTTTTGACCAGCATTGATGGTGTGGGGTAGTGCAAAACTAGAGCAATCAACAAGGAGAAAATCATGTCAAACACCATGTTCCTTAGGTCCTCCGCCCCCTAGCGCTCCTAGCGGCGCACAGTAGGGCCAAAAGAGGTTTTTCGTGAAAAACAAAAAAGTTCAGCTCCATTTTTGTAGGAATTTTTGCGCTGATTCTGAATATTACACCCCATGTCCCTATACCTAAAGTAGCTTCTTCGATCCGAAAAATTGATTTTTGACAATTTGTCTAACTTTTTGGAACTGACCTGTTTTTTCGTTCGGAAGAAAAGTTGTCGAGTAACGAATTCTGCATCGTGTGAGACCACTGCCAGCTCTCAAACTCTCTCCCTCTACTTTGGCGATTTTTCAAAGTTTTCGTGACATACCCACTTTTATGGAAATCCTCAAACAAGGAGTGGTAGGCCACAACATTTTGAAAAATTGCTAAAAATCAAGAAAATGAGTTAGAAAGTTGGCGGCGATCTCGTTCGATGCAGAATTTTATCTTCTACAACTTCTCTTCTATACAACAAAATTTGTTCGAACAAACATAACTACTCGTTGAGTGATAGGAAGTTCGCGCCTTCCGGTAATGTTTGAAATCGTACTGACACTACAGCCGGTGTACGCCGGTAATGAAATTTACAGGACACCTAGATTAATATGTCAACTTTCGAAGAAAATTAGTTTCAGGCCTGTGGAAGGCAGCGTATGCAGTGTGCAGTCCATTGAATCTGTGCAAATTTCACTTTTTTAACGTCTATCATTACTGTTATTTATCTCCACGAAGTAGTGATTGTGGAAGCCGGTTAATTTTTTTACCATCCAGTAGATTTCAGTAAACAGCTTAGAATGTTCCAAAGTTTTAGTTCCACAGACAAAGGCATACGGAACAAATTCATTTTGTAGTAATAAATGACGTTTTTTAGCAATCTTGAAAAACTGAACTTGAGAAACACCCCTACTGCAGAAAACAATTCTGATGAAAAGCCACTCTTCCCACTTCTTATAAAATAATAAAGAGTGAAAAAACAAAGAAAACATCGTCAAAATCGAAAAAAAAAAATGTTGGGGTTTTTTCCAGCCTTGCCCCACTGTGTAGCGGACCTTGTTACTTCGGAGCCCCATTGAAGAACACTGCAAATTATTGGTACCATATTCGTTATTAGGTGCTGTCGCAGAGTTGCGAATTAACCAATGCGAACAACCTCAGTTTGTTATTATTTATTTCTGAATTGTAATTATTAATCACACAGGTGTTTTGTGTTTGTTGAAGGAATAAAAGTGAGTCTCGCTAGAAACACCAAAGAGTCTAGTTCTTTATAGAGAGAGAAAAAATAATAGATTTTATAATAGTACAAATAGTTATAGGTAAAGAGAAAAACACCACAGTATTATTGTGATTTGATCGAAATCACAATAAATTGGTAGATAGAGCGTGGTTGAGATACAGTCAAGTAAGTCGGAAGATGAGTGGACTACGGTCAGAATGGGCGCGGTCCATGTACAAAAATGAATTGGAGGCCATGAGTCGCTCAATAAGCCAGAAGATTGATCAGCCCGATTTCACCAGAGAAGAAGCCAACGTACTCGCGGTAAAATTAGAGTCCACCATGGAAAGTTTGGAAAAGGCCATAGATGGAACTAGTGGCGCAAGAAGTAGTCGACGAGCACACCAAGAGGAAACTGAAGATAGGGATGCAATTCGGGTACACTTCGAAGCCCAAATGAAGCTTGTGGAACTCCGTCAGTTTATAGCTCAACGAACGTCTTCAACGGCAGGAACAGAGTCAACGGGAAATAGTTCAAGGATTAGAGAAGTACCAATTAAAGTTAAATTACCTAGATTAGAGATTGACAAATTTAATGGAGACGTATTGAAATTTAATGAATTTTGGCAAATTTTTGAATCTAATATCCACTCAAATGAACACCTATGGCCTGTAGAAAAATTCCAATATTTGTCTTCGTACTTAACTGGAAAAGCAAGAGAGTGCATCGATGGTTTAGCCCTCTCTACCGAAAACTATGAAACTGCAATAGGTTTGTTGAAAGAGCGTTTCGGTGACATCCAGTTAATGATTACTAAACATTATCAAGAATTGACAAATTTAAGAAAAGCTGAAAAACAGGTTGTAAGTCTTAGAACCACCTACGATAAAATTGAAAAACATATAAGAAGTTTACAAAACCTAGGTGAGAACACAGAACAAAATTTATTTATTACCATCATAATGTCCAAATTCCCTCCATATATAAATTTAGAAATTGAAAAGAGTCGTCTGGATCAAAATTTTACAAGAAGTATGCTACTTCAGGCTATAAAACGCATCATCACTGCACAAGAAAGAGTTAATGAACAATTCCGGACTGAAAACAGCAATTTAGAAACAAGATCACATAATTATACCACTGAAACACTTGTCGGAGTAGAGGGTCGTTCAATAGGTTGTATTTTTTGTTCGGAGCATCATTGGAGTGACGAGTGTCCTAATTATGCAACCTTAGAAAAGAGAAAAGCAGCGACAAAAGACCGATGTAGGCTTTGTATGAATAAAAGTCATTCAACCGCAAATTGTTTCAGCCAGAAAATATGCTTCCACTGCAAACGAGCCAAAGCACATCATAGAAGTCTTTGTCCCAAGCTTTTCAAGCCCCAAGAAGGAAAGGAGGACACTGCGGAACACCCTGAAGATCCTCCAAGTGAGAGTGGGTTGCTGGCTGCTGCTGAACACGTAGCATTGCAGACAGTCTCAGCGGAAGTTTGCGATCCCAACACAAACGAAGTTGCAAAAGTAAGAGGCTTATTAGATACGGGGAGCCATCGGACTTACGTGACGGAAAGTTTGCGAAAAAAATTGCAATTGAAGTCGTTAGGTAAGCAAACACTCTCTGTCCTAGTTTTTGGTAAATCTCGCCCTACCAATGTAACTACTGCGTTGGTAAATCTTAATATTAAACTTAAAAATGGTACCGAATTTCAAATTTCAGCAAATGTCGTTCCCGAAATAATAGGAAAGTTATATAATGATAAAACTGACATTATACACCATAATTTGAAAAATGTATTAGGTACCCGAATGGAAGAACTTTCGGATCAAAATAGGAAGCAGCAAATTGAGATTTTGATAGGAAACGATTATTATTACGACATAGTTAACAGAGAAAGAGAAGAAATATACCCTGGTCTACATTTGGTCGACACTAAGTTAGGGACCGTAGTCAGCGGCAGACTTCGAGGGAGTTCAGACACCCAAAACACAATAAGTTTCCTCACTTATACTGTAGGAAATTATTCATTTTTCCCCGAAACTGAGAACCATGAATTGGGAGAATCTTCAAAATTACCATTTAGGGCGGAGAGTACGTTCTCAAGCGAAATAAAAAATCTATGGGAGTTGGATACCAAAGGAATCAGAGAGAGCCCTACTAAAACTGAAGATGACATAGCTGTGACCGATTTTTATCTCAACATTCATCCAGAAAACAATAGGTACATAGTTGCTCTGCCATGGAAAACCTACCCACCGAATTTGCCAACAAATTATGAATTAGCCTACGGTATATTAAAAACACTATGTCACCGAATCAAGAACATGGAAGTTCTGCAAAAATACAACCAAATATTTCTCGAACAACAAAACAGTAACATAATTGAGCCTGTTATAGATACATCTGCAGAACATGGAAGTTCTGCAAAAATACAACCAAATATTTCTCGAACAACAAAACAGTAACATAATTGAGCCTGTTATAGATACATCTGCACATTCTCCAAGTCACTACTTGCCACACCATGCAGTAATCACACCACGAAAATCAACAACAAAGGTTAGGATAGTTTTCTATGGTTCGGCAAAGGCAAAAAAAGGAGACTTGAGTTTGAACGAATCTAATCGGCTTTTGAAATTCAACCTTTATTGGCAAACATCTGAAATGACTGAAATTATATCAGAAGAGGAAGATTATTTTGACGAAAACTTGGACACAACTACAATCATTTCAAAAAAGTTGCAAGCAGTTGATTCTTCGGGCACCAACTTTCTCAACAATCATGAATATAGTTCATCCCTTCCAGAGCTTATAAGAAAACAAGCTCGTTGTATGAAATTCAGTCGCAAAATCAGAAAAAAGTCGGAAATCAAGAGAAAATTTGATACTTTAAATGGAAATCAATTGGGAAAAGGAGTTTCCATTCAGCTTTCGCCTCCGGGAGTGTCGCAGAGTTGCGAATTAACCAATGCGAACAACCTCAGTTTGTTATTATTTATTTCTGAATTGTAATTATTAATCACACAGGTGTTTTGTGTTTGTTGAAGGAATAAAAGTGAGTCTCGCTAGAAACACCAAAGAGTCTAGTTCTTTATAGAGAGAGAAAAAATAATAGATTTTATAATAGTACAAATAGTTATAGGTAAAGAGAAAAACACCACAGTATTATTGTGATTTGATCGAAATCACAATAGGTGCCTTATGGAGAAAGTGAGATAAGCTGGATACCCTGTTTCTATTCTAATTATTGGCTTGCATCTGCAACCCCTATCCATGATAATTATCTGATGAAAGTGGAACGAGTAGTGCGTGTTGCAGAGGTTACTCTTATCGCGGGGGGGGGGGGGGGGAAGGATTTGCCATTTATTCAAATGAAATGAAATCCATAAAGGAACACCAGAAAATTTCATTAAGATCAAAAGACTTTCATTAAGGGATTTATGCATGTGACAAAAGTTCATGTTTGCGCAGGTGCAAGGGTACACCTGATTCGGGTATACCTACCTAATTAAATTCATGGATTTTCTACTCATGATCTTATTATCTCATTCTTTTACTCATAATCTTATTCTATAAAATTACAACAAAATTGGATGAAAACTGAGAAATGGGTACACAAACAAAGTAGATTGCACTTCAAACTGGGTGCTGTGTATCTTTATATAGATATATATATATATATATATATATATATATATATATATATATATATATATATACTCGTACATCTCGTTGAAACACCAAAAATCATAATGCAAAGCAGCATTATGTTGCTAAATACGCTGCAAATTATTACACAAAGTTTTTATTTAAACAAGTTCCGTGACATTTGGTGGTTTTTGCGAAATTCCCTGATTTTCCCGACGCAAGGAATTCCCCGAGATTTCGAGTTGGGGGGCACCCTGTAAGAACATGCATAATAGTGTCATAGTGTCCTAGGAATTCAAGCTACCAACGACAATTTCTCAACCTATCACTTGCAGCGATTTACCCTAATCTGAAATTTTCTTCACTGTTCAAGGTGTATGTAAATAGTTTTAGCTAATTAAAAAAAAAAAAAAAAAAAAGATTGCTGGCAATTTTTTTAAATGGAAATCCGTTTTGAGGCATCGTGAGAAGAATCATGGTGTTGAATATTTTCTCATGTTTGTATGAATGTGTGTGTTTGCCATTCTAGATAATACTCGTAAACTCTTAGAATTGAGATTAATAAGTTCATTCTTTCTCTCAAAAATTAGGCATTCCAAAAGAATGGATGAGCTTGTTAGGAACCAATTTCAGAGCATAAGGGGCTTACATTTTAAAAACGCCGCAAATTATTACACAAAGGTTTATTATTTCTGTTAGAAAGCCCTTATACGCAGATCATTGGTCTATAAATTATTAAACCCCTTATATAGTACATGATCAGAACGTGTCGTCCCTCACAAAAAGCTTCACACCGTTACAGTTATAAGACTCACCCAGTAAATATTAAGGAAAAAGTTCGATGGGTAAGGAAAGAATATAGGTTCAGAGGCACCTCAGCTGATCAGTACGCCTCTGTACCTCATAATTGAAAGAAAGAATGAATAAATGAATGAAATGAATGAATAACATGTTTATTTTCTTTAGTACAGCAGGCTAGTGATACATACATGGCACGCTTTGGTCTTAAGAGCATTAGCGGAAGAACTTTCAATAGTTACTCGTAAAGATGTATTTTTAAATGCTTCTTTTTCCAAGTTATTCAATTTCAAAGATTTTTTTCGTGTTTTGTACCTTATGACAATAAGAGTCTGATTAATGAGTAATGGACTTATGATTAATAGAGTCTGAGTGGGCCCCTAAGTGTATAGATAAGGGAACCCATGCACTCTCAGAGTGACCTATAAGTTTATTGTTGATTCTTTCAAAACTATTTGAGAGACTCGTTTTCCCTCACATATTAAGTCAGGTGGAAAACCTCCTCCCAACCACCCAGTTTGGTGTCCACAATCTCCACTCCTGTGAATGTCAACTCCATAGGGTACTAGATCAGATCCTAGCAGTGTATGAGGAAAAGTCTTTTGCTTTAGGTGTGTATCTCGATGTGGAAAAGGCATTTGATAAACTGTGGCACGATGGGCTGTTGACAAAGCTGAAGCCTCACTTAACTGACACTTACTACAGGTTGATCCAATCTTTTCTTCAAGACCGTGACTTTTGTGTCTGCATTAATGGAGCAGAATCTAACAAGTATCCCATCCGTGCTGGTGTCCCCCAGGTTAGTGTTGTAGGGCCTCTGCTATTTATATTTTACGTACATGATCTTCTTGCCCTAATCCCTCCATCTGGTGTTGTTGCACTGGCCCAATTTGCCGATGACACAGCAGTCTTGGTGAAAAATACTTTGTGCGAGCAGGGTGTCCAGACACTTCAAAGTATTTCCAATGGGATTTCTGCGTGGGCTTTGAAGTGAAAAATACTTATAAACGCTACAAAATCTGCCATAGTCCCCTTCACTTACCACAGAAATCATCTAATTCCTAACATTAACCTTTGCAGCACGGCTTGCTCATTCATTCTTTTTTAACCAATTAAAACTAACTGAAAAAACTTTACTAAAAATCGGGGTTATCGATAATTTAACGGTCTTTCCAAAGGTGTTCTTATTTTTGAGTTTACAGTGATTTTAGGGGGAGTTATGTCCGTCCTTAATGTCATAAGGTACAACACACGAAAAAAAAATCATAAAAATTGAATAACTTGAAAACAAAACCTTTAAAAATAAATCTCTATGAGTAACGTTCGACCAGAAATGAGCTCTAGAATAGATTCCTCCGGTTTTTCCCACAATTACTGTAGACACCCTGTACAGTGTATATTCAATAAATATAGTCCTTGTTACTATTCACTGTCGTTTACTAATTATTTAGTAAATGAATTTATAAACAGTTATTGCCGAGCTGCCAAATGATTTTTTACCTACCCATGTCACTAAGACAACGAAAAATTTAACTTCTAACACCATTCCCGTGGTGGTAGCACACTGATGCTTATCAGAGTCCAGATCGAGAGCTAAATGATATGCAATTATTTTTTAATCACTGTAAATCAGGAGTTTCTGCAAGAGTTCTTGTGTGTCAGTCCATCTCTCCACTACGATGGCACCCCAAGAGGCTGTTGCAGAAACAGGTCGAGTGTCCTCACTTTCTCCTTTTACTTGTTATGCTCTCACCATCATTCAGCCACGGGCTTTACATTGATCAGAGAGGATGTGCAAATGAGTTCGAGTTGAGTAACCATCTAAAATTTACCTATCCCTAACCTACCTGGGTTTTTATAGAAGAAAAAGTTGAAGACAAACCTTAAATATTCACTCATGTCTATTTAAATTCTCTCTCTCTCTTTTTCTTAAACTTCATGGCCCCTCATTGCACACTCCTTGAGATCTCTCGAGCCCCTCTTGAGGTTGGACATACTTGATATACAAAATTTATATAACCAAATATTTCCTTTTGCATGTAGGAAGGTCCGAGTGGGAACAAAGCCCACCACATCTATAATGAATGAAGTTGCCTACTTACTCATGATTCTCAATCGGTTTCTGATTTCAATTTTTATAGAAGCCACTCCATCATGGAGCTGACATAGTGATACACTCACTCACAAAGTATATTAATGGCCATTCCGATGTTACTGGTGGAGCAGCTGTGACTAACCGCCAAGACATATATGATAGACTTAAATTTTACCAAAGTAGTAAGTTTTCCTTTTTATGTGACATTATATTCCAACATCTAAATGTTAATTGTTATTTCCCATATCTATCTATAAATCTTCCACCAAAATAATGGCCTCCAAGGGTGCATTCTGCTGACCAACTCGGAACTAAACTTAATCTCTTATGAACTGAATAATTTCCCGAATTTCCCAGTATTGAATGGCATACCTACTACTATAAAGATCTCTCTTTGTGGAGCAGAAAAGTTAATCAATACAACAATCTACTCTGGTCTCATCAAACAAGTAGCCAAAAATTAGCTACGTTGTCATCAAGGTTTTCTCAATAAAAGTTCCCAATTTTTCCTTGGTAGGGTGCATTGTCGGAGGCCATCATTCTTGTGGGAAGCCTATAATGCAGTATGTTCTGATCTCAGGTCATGTCACATACCAAAAGAAGTTGTGTCTTTGTTTTACATTCCGCAAAATCTATATGTTTTTGCAGTAGAATCAGGTAACAAATAATCATAAGAGCTCCATCTAGGAAAGCATGTCATGAAGTAATTATTGTCTAGGCCCCCATAGAACTGCACATCCAAATCACCCAAATCCTACCACTTCCACATCCAACAACCTGCACATGTCAAAATGCACCTCTAAAACTCCTCAGCCATACAGTCTCCAGAATCCTCAGAAAGCAATTAGGATAGGAGTGATGCAGCAGACTGGTCACTGGTGAGGGGAGGAGGGGGGGGGGGACTGTGATGACGGATGGCAAGCTTACGCCATCTATCGTCTGTCAGTCATGAATATCAGATCCACAGTACGACAGTGCAGAAGGGGAACAGCGAGAGCAAGGGAGGACTCAATCGCTGAGTCAAAACACACTGAGACAATATTCTTGCTCGTTGGCAAATTCTTCCGCCAAGCATCTGCTGAGTCGGCGGCCTGCAGTTTCTCCCGTGGTTTGTCCGACCCCAATTCAGCCAGGAAGGCTGATATTTGGCTCCGAGAAATGTTACATTCTGGGAAAACTTCTGTAGTCAAACAGATTTGTTACATTGGCCTCGGTAGCACAATTTTTACAGTCTTTTCTCTCAAAGAAGGTAAAGGCATGAGCTCAAACTCTGTCAAGGTGTCAAATATTTTTGGGCTGCACCAGTAGCACTTATCGTTGTAGCATCTTTTATAAACTTTGTTTTGCTGTATTGTTTACTGATGATTAAATTGTCCTACAGTTGGTGGTGCAGTTCCTTCTCCATTAGACTGCTCACAAATTATCAGGGGAGCCAAGACCCTTGCGATCCGAATGGAAAAACACATGTCAAACGCCTTAGAAGTCGCGAAATTTTTGGAAGACAGTATATATGTTGAACGAGTTTATTATCCAGGTAAGTTTAACTGACCAGGAACCTACCTAAGTAATGATTTCTGAAAAATAAGTGTGTCCTGCATAAAAAATTTATCCCAATTGCAATTTAACCATCCTAAAGGTGCATACACATTGTGGTGCGGGTTTTGTTGGTGGCAGTGTGTATTGGACGAGAATCATGAACCATCGAAGTGATCTTCGAAAAATCAACAAGGGTAGATCTTGGTTTGCGGCATGGAGTTTGTAGTGCAGCAGTGTGTATGCACCTTAAAACGAAAGTTAGTGTTCTACAATTCAAACAGTAGTCTGATGCAACTGAAAATAGATAATTAACAACATTAAACCTATACTGAGGTCTCAAACTTCAACCTTACTGGTGCCCAAACCTTATGCTTACGTAGCCCTTTCTAAGGTTTTCACATCCCCATCTTCTACCAGCCTGGCAAAACATCCGTTTCCAAGTATCTGTGGTAAGACAGTACACGAGAGTTCTTAGCAAGAAGATGGGAAAAGTCAAACTGACGTTCAACAGGGGAATGGTCCCGATATGCAGCCTCATTATTTGAACCCCTCTTGAGAAACAGGTAATGTTACAGAGACCTATCTTAGAAGAATAGTTCAATTTCAAAAAGATTACCAATAGTTCGCCTGTTCCTACTACCTTCCACATGATAGAAATTCCAATAGCTACCTAATGCAATAGAAATATAACAATTGGCCCCAAAGGAATTGTGGAAGATAACAAAGGCTTATTATTAGAATTAGTAAATCGAAATTCGCCTTGAGTTCACTACTGATTTTGACATTTTAGTTTATCATCCAGCAAAACGTAATGCAATCGTTCGAAAATTAAAAAAGTATAACCCCTCAAAATCCTTGGGTGTATTCCAGAAATCAAAATGTCCTAAGATCAACTCGAAAAACATACATGTGGAATGACATAGGTAAACTATTGAACAGGTAGTAACGAAAATTGGGATAGAATAGTCCCACATACACAACATACAAGACAGACTATCTGAAGACTCTAGAATTATAAAAAATAAAAAGATATCACTTCCCAGACAAGGATACCTGCGCTCAGGACGCTAACGAGAGCGCTCTGTTGGGAGAAATTAAGATTAGGTACTGGGGTAACTATGAGCCAGTCTCAGGGCAAAAACAATCCAAAAATGATGACGTTTTCACAAGACTTCTTCATACTTCGCAACTATTTTTACCGGATTTTAAGAATAATAATATAAATTCATATTGTATTGTTTGTAGTGAAACGCAAGTCAAGAAACAAACAAATCGCCAGCAATAGAGAGTTCCTAGTAGATCTGTCGGTCTCAATAAAGCGTGCGGTAACGAGAAACATTTACCGCACCTTAAAGTCACGTCAAGTCCTTAACGGATCTAGTTGTAACGCTAAACCGATGGAAGGAGGAAATTATCCTTAGGAGGTTATTTGAGTCCATGGAAGGAGTTTATTTCAGACGATTACGTTTTTAACATATCTGTATGGACCCATGCGTCACCGTAACTCATTGCGCCAGAGTTTTGGCACTGGATTGTCCATACCACACGATGTATTGTGTTTTACGGATCTACTAGGAACTCTCTAATAACTTGTTAGGTCCTACCAAAGTGAAGTTATTATTTATTACTAATTATGACTTAACCCTTTCAACATGGCTGGGACATATTCGTCCGATGCAACTTACAGTTCCAAGATCCTGCAATTTTACGCTTCGCAGTAAATGTTCAGAAAAAAAAAGGTCGATAGGTAAGGAAAGAGTATAGGTTCAGAGGCCGCTCTACTGATCATTGCGGCTCCATACCTCGTAATTATTTCTGAGGTGTCCCAAAGGAGCTCCATCTAAATAACAGCACCGTGAGTCTATTATGAAAGAACTTAGCCTCAAGAGGTTCCAAAGCTGATCTGAGTCCTTATATGCTGATACTTTGTAATTGTACCTATTCCAGATCCATAAAAAAGAGCTAAATTTTAGGTTTCAGTATCATAAGCCAACTAAAAACAACTTAGGCTCAGAGGTCCCACAGCTGATCAGTGTGCACTGATATTAAATTCTTGACTGAACAAAGGAGGTCCATTTCAAATAAATTGCAGATCCGTAGGTTGGCATCAATATGCCTGCGCGGATATGGGCACCTGCAGAGGAAAAATTAAGGCTGTCCGTCCAGTGGACGCGATTTCGCGCGAAGAGGCGAAAAGAGGCGAATTCGCGCGAACGGTTCGCCTCCCTTTCAAACACACTGTTTTAACTGAGAGCCCGTCCACTGCAAGACGCGAAGTGGGGCGAAAAGAACCAGTTTGTTTTTCAACGCCCCAACAAGCGAAATGGATGTTGACAGTGTGTTTGAAGGGAGGTGAACCGTTCGCACGAATTCGCCGCTGTTCGCCTCTTCGCGTGAAATCGCGTCCACTGGACGGAAAGCCTAAGGCGGCTTTCACACTGCCCGCGATTTGAGCGAAGCGAAGCGATTCGATTACGCGCGAAAAAGACAAAACGCCGCGCGAGTAAGGTTTTTAAATGGGAGGAGGCGACGGGTGTTCACACTGCGAGCGGTAGAGGGCGGTTGCGAGCGATTTCGTGCGAGTGGCCTCTCGCAATCGCAAGGAACGTTGCGATTTGAAGCGAGCGATTCGTGCGAGTAATAGATTTCGCGCTCTCCAGTTTGTTGTGCATTGTAAATTATCTTGTTTTTGAATTAATTCGCTCGCCTGTAATCGCTAGCAGTGTGAACACATCATCGCATCACATCGCTTGGAAGTTCGCGCCTCCATTCGCTTCGCTTCGCTTCGCATCGCATCGCATCGCGGGCAGTGTGAATTCAGGCTAATGCGATTAATTAAAACATCTACATTTTACTAGTCCCCCCGTTCTCAATATAACGAAATTTATGTAAGCAGGTACCTACCAACTGAAAATAACATATATTAAAGTATAGATCACTGAAATGGTTTTAATAATCACGAAAACTCCATAGCAGAATATAGTCAATCAAGATGTAGATAAAGTAAAACTTCGAAATCTGTCATATAAGAAACGGGGAAAATGATGCTTGAAGTAATTCACGTTAGCGCATACGCAGAAAGGAGTAATGATTTGTGAAAAATGAAATTGGTAGAGGACAATCTACAGTCTGATCCACACGTTTCCTGAAAATGTAATAGAAATCTGATAAAAACAAGAAAATAATCTTGTTCCTGGGATTTCACTTTCGAGCAGGAGCTACTAATGATGAAATAATGTTGAAATTAATAAGGAATAATCAAACAATTGTTCATCAGCTATGCACCAAACTCGAGCGAGATTGGATGACTAGGGCGTGAAAAAATTATGCGTGAAGTAATTTGCGCAAGCGCAGAATGGATTAATGATTTGAAAAATATGGAAACGGCGATTTATAGCTTAACCCGCACAATGCCTGAAAGTTTCATTAATATCGGATAGTAACTGTTGAAATTAGGCTTAATTGAAATCCGTTTTGTCTGAAAATATTCTTAGATTTTAACAATTTTCATATATGTGTGTGTGTGTGTGTCATTCCAGACGATAACTCTCCTTAGCATTGAGATAAAATTCCATTCTTGCGCTGATATATATCAAGCTTTCCAAACGAAAGGATGAGTTCGTTGGCCAGCATTTTTGAGCATATTAAATTGGTTAAATTCCAAAAAATGTGCTTTAAAAATCACAAAAATTGCTTAAAATCGTTAAATTTAAGTTTTTAGCAGAATTTCAGCCACAAGAAGTTTATTAAAAATGACCTAGAGCATTAAAAAATTATGCAGAAATTTATGCTGAAAATGTACTTGAATTTCATTAATATAATATAAAATGAATAAAAACTGCAAAAAAAAACTAAAAATCCAAATTATTTTTTTTAATTGCCAAAAATTATTTAGAACGAGTTTTATTACCATAAAATTGGTAGTTAACAATTTCTTCTCGTTTGAAGTTCTGAAATTTCAAAATAATTTAGCATAATATAGTAGAAACTATACCTAATTTACGAAAATTCGCTCATACGATCATGCTGCATGACTGGAACTTTTTCTTTTCACTCCACGTTTCGATCTTAACTGGCGAACCGAGATAACTCGCCCTCCCGTTCCCTCAGTTTTGTGTATTTTCACATTTAATCAATTTTATCTAAACGCATTGTGCACCTTGTACAAAAATCAAATGCGTTACTTTACGGAAGACCTTTTCCATTCGATTTACCTAAACGCATTCTCCTTGGTCTTGGGCGTGACAAGGAGTTACCAGAGACAGGCTGACATTAGACAAACACTGAACCAAAATAGATCAACAAGCACTGAAACACAAAAATAAGTGGAAATTTTGATTATGGAGGACACATTTTTTCTCGACTTATTTCAGGAACACAAGGTAATGAGAAAAATAAAAATTAGCTAGTCAAATTTTTGTTGGTAAACCTCAGGTTCGTATTCAGCAACCCCCCCCCCCCCCCTCCCCCTCCCAACTAATTCGTTAGTATTCTAGAAAAACCAAGTAAGTTCTGTTTTCCAAATCTTAGAGGAGTCAATGAAAACTGATTTATTTAGTTTTTTGCACGTAGACCAATTTCATACAACCATGTCATAAACCTGATGATTCCTACTTACCTCAACGTGCTTTGTAACAGTTTAAACAAATTTATATTTCTAAGAACGAATTAGCGACTTGAGAGGTTTTACTGCGAAGATTCGTAGGAGAAAATGAAGAAAAAATAATTGTTATTTCTATTGCTTGGTACAAAAGATAGAAAAGTATACAGGGTGTAGGTAAACTTGAGTTTGAGTTCCTTCTTGGAATCGATTTTCAGCTCATTCTCGACAAAGAGTTTTAGGAGGTTTTTAAAATCCTTCGTATTTTGACATTTTATGATTTTATTTGTTTTCTACCTTACTTTAAAGCGGGTTATCCTCTATAGATGCACTGTGACGCAGAAAATAAGGATGAAGTTGGAAAGTTGGAAACGTCTGCCAAGTTGGGTGGGCAGAATAGGTCCCTCACTTATTCTGACACGTAGGTATAGAATTAGTTGAAAGAACCAACTACGACCATATACCCACGTTATCAGAAACTTACGATTACTCTTGCACTTCAGACAATGTACGGCGGACGGACGGATTTTAAACATGGAACATGTTTTTACAGGCGCGATTCGGTTGGGTAGAGCGTGATCGTCCTGTCCGATCAGCCATGCCATACAATTTTATTATATTATAAGAATGAAACTCTGTTTTCAGCCAAACGGCTGAGTAGGGGGAGTTTAGGAGTGGGGGGGGGGGGTCTTGAATTTTTCTGAAAGGGGTCGTAAACAATTTAAAAATTTTCTAGTCAAACCCGAACCATGGGCTGGAGGGGGGTGGGACCCCCGTTTAATGCGTGTTTTTTGGTCAAGCGCTTGATCTTCTATCGGCTGCCACATTAAAATTTAATCAAGAGCACTTTGTATTACAGCGACAGAGTTACATTCATGGACCTGTAGAACACAATGGTACCATCAAAATTGCCGAAAGATGCTGTACCTATTCCAGGAGAAATCACCAAAAGTATGCAGAAAATAACGAAAAAAATTCATTCCTGCTATATTTTTTTGCACCTTAGACCCAGTAAATGTTGACCGGTTTTCCCTGGGATTCTCTTAAAATGTTCGTTGGAGTTCCGATTTGGTCCCATTCGAGTCATGAAATTGTGCTTTCCTATTGTAATGAACGAAAATGTAGACGAACACAAACGTTTTCGAGCTACTGCTCTTCGTATTCCTTCGAGGCATATTTTGAACTTTGTATTAGAACCTCTTTTTCCGCGTTTGATAGTAATTTCCAACAGAAAAATAGACGGGAAAAACAATGGTGATAACCAAATCGGTCGAATGGTACTCATTTACCACGAAATTCGTGAAAGATAGGGATATTTCTTAGGATATAGATTTTATAAATATATATATACTAGCCGCTCCGGCTCGCTACGCTCGCCTCCACGTCCAGCCGGGGGGCAAGCCCCCCGGACCCCCCATTAAATTGCTCGCTTCGCTCGCAAAGTGTGGCATGTGGGGAATATTGCTCGCTTCGCTCGCAAAGTGTGGCATGTAGGGAATGTTGCTCGCTTCGCTCGCAAAGTGTGGCTGTATACATGCGATGTATTACAATTGAAACGTGTAGGGGATTTTGCTCGCTTCGCTCACAAACGGTAGATCTCTAAGGGTAGTTTTAACTTCTGTAGGGGATGTTGCTCGCTCCGCTCGCTTGAGGAAGTTATACTGCCCACCCAACTTGGCAGACGTTTTTTTCTGTTGGAAATTCTTACAAACAAATTAAATCTTATAAAACTACGTGGAACCACGAAAAGTTTATTAGGGGATGTTGCTCGCTTCGCTCGCAAGGTATACCTGTATACCCTTGAGGAAGTTATACTGCCCACCCAACTTGGCAGACGTTTTTTTCTGTTGGAAATTCTTACAAACAAATTAAATCTTATAAAACTACGTGGAACCACGAAAAGTTTATTAGGGGATGTTGCTCGCTTCGCTCGCAAGGTATACCTGTATATGTGTAGGACAAAGTCCGTATTTATTCTGTTGAAATGGCCTATGTATACCTGCTCGCCTCGCAAGTGCGTAGGTAGGCCTCTCGCAACGTTGTGAAAAGGCGGCTGGATTAAAAATGTCATATTAAACGGTTCCCTTCGCTTCCGCTGGCAATTCGACCGAGTTCTCTTCACTTTTTTCGATATCCGATTTCGGATTCAGATTCGGCGAGATCAAACCTTTATTTCGCCCGCAAAAACCGTTCCGAAAAACTTACCTTTACGGGGTATATTTTAATGGGAAAAAACCAAGTTTTTCGTCGGACTTTTCGAGAAAACGGGTCCGTACTCTCGCATTTTTTTGACGCATTTCCCGATACTTTTTTCGCGATCCGATCGCGCCGTCGTCTTCCTCGTAGGAAAACCTACGAAACCCGTATTTTTCCGGAATTGTCAACGGCCGTTTAGAGGGGTAGGGGAAGTGGGGAAGTCCAAAAAGCGCACATTAATTATTACTTCGACCCCCCTCCCGCCCTACGGCCCATGGTTCGGGTGGGATTAGAAAATTTTAAATTCGCTTATACACCCTATCGGAAAATCCCAAAAAGATCCCCCCACTCGTAGATCCGGCCCACTCAGCCGTTTGGCCGTGCATAGACACGACAAACGGACGGAGTTTCATTCTTATAAATAGTATAGATATATATATATATATATATATATATATATAAATTTCATATATATAAATTATATCAGTTCATCCACCGTTAGTGATCTTCCGTTTCCAATCATTCTGCTAATTACCTACGCATCTAGACATTACACCACCGTACGACTTTGTCTCAGTAACCACTCATCCCGCTGCCTTCACAGACACAAAGGGGTGGTTTTTAGACGGATCTTCCCAGTTCGAGTCCGTCATAACCTGTAAGCAGACAGGTATTCGTAAATGAATTTCGCCCCTCAAAAAAATAAAATAAATAATAATAATATAAATAAAATTATAATAATTGATCTATTATGTACCTATTTGGAGAACATGTTGCAATGTTGCATGTTTCCTGCTTTGATTCTTGATCTAAACTGGACCCCCAGTCAGAGTGTCGATTGCAAATGTTCATTATAGAAAATTATGAACCAACACGTTGACAGACCACGAACGTTTGCCTGGAGGCAAGAAGTCAAGTCGTAGCAATGAAGTTGAAAGTTTATTGGAATAAAAAATGTTCTTCCCAGTTACGTTCACTTATCAATTTCACTAGCTGGAAGTGGATACAAATTTATTTTTTAAAAATGCTGAACCAGGAAACCATCCAAATTGTTCGTAGCCTAACGAAGACATGTCATAAGAAGGTTATGTAGGTACCGACTTAGCTACTTGTTATTTCTGTCGCCATCAGAGGAGAAAATATTAAGTAGTAATGTACAATATTACGTTAATCATAGCTATATACCTATATAATTTATTTGTGATGCACCCGGGTAGGGAGCCCAAATCTGCCTGACTCAATGGGAGCCCCTGCAACCATAGTTCCGACACTGCTAATCTATAGCAGCTATGTGAGTGGTTACTGAGACAAAGTCGTGGTGTAATGTCTAGATGCGTAGGTAATTAGCAGAATGATTGGAAACGGAGGATCACTAATCTATCTAGCCAAACACATTTCCGAAATAGCTAGATTGATCTCTAAGAATAATTAATTTCCTTCTTGGTTTTCAAAGCTGGAAATCAGAAAAGCCTCTATGAGAATGAATGGGTCACCCTGTTCATCTGAGGGATGTCTATGGCTCATTTTCTTCCTATTTAACCAATGCTGAAATTTGAATAAGGGACTTCTTTGGGACAAGGTATGGGAAAGAACGGCGAATAACCTTTGTAATGGAGTTACATAACATGATTCCGGATGAATTGTAATCTATGTAGACAAGTAATCTATACAAATAATACAACAAAAATAATAATAATAAAACAGAAACAGAGTAGAAGATTAAGCGTCATTTCTGATTCACTTACCTACTAATGAAATGATATAAAAAATTTGAAATGGGAAAATGTGAAAAAGTTTAAATGTTAGGCTGATAATATTCTATAACTAGATTCAAACTTAACACAATCAAAGAACCAATACGATCTAGATCGGTGGGCTGGGGACCTACTTAAGCAGATTTTGTACATGTGAATTCATTAACTAACTTTCCATTCCTATCTAAATTTGGAACGTTAAATACCTACATATTTGACCAATACGCATTTAAATCATGTCAACAGGTTTAAAGTCTCATCCTCAGCACGAGCTTGCCAAATCTTTATGGTCCGGTAGTTCTGGTATGATGACCTTTTATTTGAACAGCTCCATCACCAATGAGAAGAAGGCTGATATATTCTTGACAAATCTAAAGGTGACAGCATTAGGGATGTCCCTAGGAGGTGTCCAATCTCTCGCTGAGCTTCCGTAAGTAACGTTTTATCTTTATTAGATTCATTACTACATTTAAGACGTATTCATGGTACATTTTGAAAAACGAATTCATCAAAAAATGATGGTTTCATAAGGCCCCCTTGTCAAATTGTCGAAAATTAAAATGCTAGTAGCTCCTTTAGGAGAATCGATGAAAGCAAAGTCAGTACAGGTTAGGTACCTCCTAACCAGGTTATAATTAATAAATGAT
This sequence comes from Adelphocoris suturalis, assembly GCA_030762985.1. Classification (NCBI taxonomy): domain Eukaryota; kingdom Metazoa; phylum Arthropoda; class Insecta; order Hemiptera; family Miridae; genus Adelphocoris; species Adelphocoris suturalis. The sequence goes on along the minus strand of CM061040.1, from coordinate 74,451,280 downwards.
AAAATTATTTGTAAACAATAAACGTAAAACTTGCTTTGAAACTCGAGAATTTGAACAACTTTATTGACGTGTCAGTAGATCTGAATTACGAAAATGACAATCGTGTCTTATTGATAAGGGGGCCATTCTCATAAAAACGGGGAACTTGATGTGCGGTTGAATTTTATACATATAATGATAGCCTATCGCTCTAAAAAGAAGTTTTTCTGAAAGTAAATTTTACGATATTTCTGACCCAATTAATTTCAAAATGATCAAGTAAGTATTTATTAAAGAAATTTCGGTTTGAAACCTCCAAAATGTCATTTTTTTCATGTTACCCCTCTGTCCCTCCCGACTTCAGCTGCTATGAACGGTTACTTATCGAGCTATTTTCCGATATGTTCTGATTGAGTATCGTCAAAAATTATCTGGAATTTCAGAATTTTGGTCAAAATTTTTTTAAATGTAAAATATATTACGTGTACACAAGAAAAAGTGCGTGTTACGGAGGGTTGCATCAGTCCCCTACTAAGATGGTTTTCGGCGTTTCTAACCTCCCTCTGGACACCTGGAGATTTCCCGCCAATTTCACTGTGCCGAGTCATCCCCTCCCGTCAACACAGAAAAACTTCCCGCCAAGATCAGTGCCCGATAAGACACCGGGGAGTGAATAACGTCGGCAATCGTTTGTGTGTCGGTCACCGTCGTCAGGCCTCTACGGAGCTCCCGACAGGTTAGCTTTACTCGTAAATTTTTCTTACTTTATTTTTTTGAAACTCTAGTGTCAAGGTTCACTCAGGTATTTTCATTTTTTCTGAAAGATTACTGCATTACTAATTAAAATTCGAAACATGCTGTATTGTCAGTCCCCTACAAGTCAGTCCTCTACAACAACTCATCGTAGAGTACTGACGTTGGTCAGGAGAGGACTGATTCTTCAGGAGGGGACTGACTAGATCAAACAAAATTTGGTGGATTCTTATTATTACTGCCGAACGCAGTGGTCAGCGGACCCACTAGTTGTATTACTATTCATTATTATTAATTGCCGAAAGGGTGAGGCTATACCTTGACTTGATCTGCATTTTTACGTCTGTCTGTCTGTCTTTCAGTTTGTATGCCATTTTGTGTACATGTCTCTTTGTTCCGTGCTACAGGCCGCAGTTTTGGGTCTTCATACTAGAAATTTGGAGGATAGATTCCTTACGCACCCCCAAAATAAGCTCATAGTTTTTAGCACCGACCTAATGCGACACCACGACGCCAAAAATAAAAACGTGTGTCGTCAAAGTCGAGAATTAGGCACTGACCTAAAAATATAGTATATGGTTCATTTTCATGATTGGGACAGGTTTAGGAAATAGATAAACGTGGTTTTGGGCCCGCTGACCATGTACTGAAAAATTCTTAATTTTTTAAATAGTAGAAATAGTGTATGAGTAGTTAGTTCTCATGTTTCGGATGACTAGTAGGTCTTGAGTGAGGCTCTCAGTCAGCGGACTTAATAGTACTGGGAGCCTTACGCAAGACCTACTGGTGATCCGAAACATGAGAAATAACTACTCATACACTATTTCTACAATAAAAACACATGTTGTTATTACCGAACGCTGCAAAGCTCAATTTTGACTGACTGGTTCTATTATTTCCCAACAGACTGTCTTGTGAAAAGAAAAATGGCCCCGAAAAAGAAAGACGAGGAGAAAAAATTGGCAGAGAGAATCAGGTTTACTGCATACTATAAGAAAATGAAAGCTGATCCCCTGCTTGCAGCTCAGATGAAACAGAAAGAGCACCAAAAATATTTAAAGAAGAAGGAAACTGGAAAACGGAAGCTCGTAAGCCAAATGTCTGATCGTGAAAAAAGAACAACCCGTAAGCAATGGAGAGAATATGCCAAGGTTTCACGGAAGAATAAAAAAGCTGAGAGAGCTTCACAACTACAACATCCAGAAGAGGTGGTGGAGGGAGTCCCTCCCCTAGAATCACACACAACTACTCCTCAACACCCTCAAAGAACGCCGCCACCCCTCTCTCACCAGGCTTTGTCGGGGAAGAAGAAGACGCGGAGGGCTCGGATTGCATTGAATCAAGACAACCGTGAACTAAGAAATAGAGTTTCTGAACTGGAACGTAGAGTGAGTGCCCAGAAGATGAAAATTAACAGGCTGAGAAAAATCGTCAATGGTTCGAGTGACTCCAAGTCTCCCGGGAAAATCGTTCGAAACGTCATGAGTGAGAATAATCCCAAAGTTATAAGAAAAATACTTCTGCTAGGAGAAGTTCTCGAACAAGAAATAACTGAAAACACAAACAAATTGAAAACTCATCAAGCCAAACGTGACGTCACTAATGCTATTATAGGGGATGGAAAACAGATCCGGAAATACGGTCTGATTAAGAAATGTTCTGATTTCATTCCAAAGAAGGCCTTGGAGAGCGCTGTTCGTGTTGGTAACTCAGATTGTCCGAACAATACTGGTAGGATTCGCAGCCGCTTACATCAAGATATCGCCAAATTTTTGGAAGAGGATGAAAACTCGCGGTGTTTGCCAAGGAAGAAAGACTGCATTTCTCGCGGAGGAGTGAAAAAGCAGAAAAGGTTGCTGCTCTGTGACTTGAAAGATCTTCACCAAAAGTTTGTTTCAGGCTATGAACGTCAAGTCAGCTATTCAACATTCTGCCGTTTCAGACCATTTTGGATAATAGCTCCTGATGTCAGCAAGAGAGAAACTTGCCTTTGCAACACTCATGATAATTTTGTGCGTAAGTTGCAAGCTTTGCGTTGTGCTAAGGTTATCAAAAGCGAAAAATTAAAAAAATTGAGAGAGCAGGTTTGCTGTGTACCTCCTACAATAGATTGCTACCACCGAAAGTGTAGAGCGTGCAGAGATAATCATATCTTGTATGGAGAGGAAGGGGACTTTGATGGTTCAAAAATTGTGGAGCTCAAGCAGTGGAAGACTATGACAATCAATTACACTGACCCAAAAACAAAAAATGTCAAGCAGACAAAGAAAACTCAACTGGTGCTCGAAGAAAAAACTGTGATTGGTCTCATTCGAGAGCTAGACGAAAGCGTTGACAGGTTTTTAGAGCACGAGGGCAACATCTTCCACCAGTACGGTGCCATGAAATATTTGAAAGAGTCACTAATGTTCAATGAAGTCCTAATCCACTGCGATTTCTCGGAAAATTATGCAACGAAATATGAACGAGAAATCCAGGCTGTTCACTTTGGCGGAAACCGCAATGCCATTTCTCTACATACAGTTGTTGTGTACATGAAGGCCGCAGATACAGATTCTCCCATTTGCTTCAGCCTCTGCACGGTTTCCGAAAATCTGGAACATGGTCCTGGGGCAATCTGGGCTCACTTTGAACCGATATTTTCATTCATCAATCATCAAGTAAAAGAAGTCACTCGCCTCCATTTCCTCTCCGACGGACCCTCAACCCAATACCGTAATAAAACGATGTTCTATCTGTTACAACATCGCTTACGACACTCATTCCCCAACTTGAATTTTGTGACCTGGAACTACAGTGAAGCAGGTCATGGAAAGGGTGCTCCCGATGGAGTGGGAGGAACCATCAAGAGAACTGCGGATAAAATGGTAGCACAAGGACATGACATCACTGATGTGGACGCATTGATTTTGAATCTGACGACAAAATTAGAGAATGTTTTCATATTCAAGGTAGAAAGCGCTTCCATCCAAAATGTGATTGAATCGTTGCCTGGTGATATTTCGCCATTCAAGGGAACTATGAAAGTTCACCAAGTTCGTTGGGTGAGAGGGCAAAAGCACCTAGATATGAATGCTCTCAGTTGCTTCATCTGTCCTCGCAGCTGCAAACACTTCCATATTGGACAGCAAATCTCACGTGCCAAAGAAGTTGACAACATTGACGACCCAGAACCTCTGATTCCGTTCAATGATTTAGGCTTCCAGGATTTATTTCAAGAGTTGGACGTAGAAGAACCCATCAAACAGTTGGAAATGGTAGAACTGCTCTCTACTCTTCCACAGGAACAGCCTACCCAACAAAAGCAAGACCTTCCTTTCATTAATGAAGACTGGCAGGAGACATTCCAAGAATCGGACAGAGAAGAACCAATCGAAGAGCTGGCAATGCCTCTTCAAGTCTCTACTCTTCCACAGAAGCATATCCAACAAACACATGATCTTCAAGAAAAAACCTCTGTGTTAAGCGGACTTTGCTATCATTGCGGAGGTTCAATCACAGTGTTGAAAAAAGGGATACGATGCGAAATTTGTACTACTATATTGTTCCACGAATCATGCAAATTGATAACTCCCACTTCGTCCAATGATGAACTATCATTCTTATTCTACTGCTGCAAAAGCTGCATTAAAGTATTGAGCTAGTCTACTTGTTACCATTAGGGTTAGTTTTTTTCAAGTTTGAAAGCTGTCGATTAAGCTCCAAATTAACAGGGAGCAAGTGAAACTGTGATTTTTAGTCTAGAAGTTCCTTTTTTGAAAAAATAAATAAGTATTGAGTATTTAATGAGTATTAGGTATTAAATAAGTGTTGGTGCAAGTTTGTCGATGTTTGGAAAGTTTAAAAAAGAAGTTCTGCTTTAGTGAAAAAAATGGTTTAATAAGTCAACATTTTATGGATGTGGATTTTAAATCGTTCGAGTTTTTTAATAAAAATTAAACAAGGTCAATCTTCTTTTTTTATGTTAACCTCAATTACCCTTAAATGAAAGTATCAGAGTTACCATAAAACAGACAATCCATCAGAAAAAATTAAATTTAAATATTCAGTGATATCCAACAATTAAGTACGTCACACGAGTTCGACTTCATTGAGCTCATTTTATGCACACACACACACACACACACACACACACACACACACACACACACACACACACACACACACACACACATACACATACATATATACATATATATATATATATATATATATATATATATATATTTGGCAGTTGGATAAATTTTATAGAGCGATAAGCAATGTTACCGGACGGATTGACGGACAAAAACAATGTCAGAGCCCCCCCACCCCTTCTCGTTTAGGAGTTGATAACACCAAAACCTGCATTCCCCCGCGGTAATTAGCTAGTATTCATCGTTAGCATAATAGCGTCAGTCCCCTACGCGACCTTTTTTCAGTCCCCTACAACCCAAGTCAGTCCCCTACTTTGGCTATTTCTTTAAATAATTATTATTTAAATATGAAAGGTCTTCCTGTGCGGCAGATGATCCTATTTCATCAAGAATATAGCTAAGAACTTCCGTGAATTTTTCCCGATGAAAAGGAGAACATTTAAAAATTGAAGAACACAAACCTCAAGTTCCCCGTTTCCGTGAGAATGACCCAAGGATGTTTTTAGCAGTTGGTACGATCGTTGCTGCTTTTCGATGGTTCAAATTCAAAATTTGACTTTCGAAAAATTTAGGCCCCCTTGTAAATCGAATCGTCATAAAAGGAATTTGTTGAAACTCAAGTTTTGATGATTCAACGTCGAAACTACTGGATCATGAATACTGGAAGATGCAAGATGCTATTTGCTCACTTTTTATATTCCTGCAATTCTGGAGGATGATGATTGAATAGTGTTGTACCTCATGTATTGTGAAAGGGAAATTACTAGGTAGGTACCTACTGTTATTTCTTCACCCACCGTTTTCAACATCAATAAACCAGCTGAGGACAAGTTCAATTATATCACTGTTATGAAGCACGTCGTCATCTGAGATGGTAGAGTAGGGAAATGGGGGGGCACCCATTGGAGGATCAGGAGAAAGGAGAACTGGTCAGTGAGTTTGTCTTGACACTGAGACTGGGGGTAGACAGGGCGATGCCCTGAGCCAGTTGTTATTCAACGTACTTATTGATGACATCATGAAAGATGGCTAGGGTCTGAAGAAATTTCCAGCTAGGGCTTGGACCTAGCTGGTATTCCTGATGTAGCTGGCTAACAACAGTTTTATCAGCAGACTCTGTGGTCTGCAGCAAAATTTGGAAATATTGAAGGAGCAGCTGGAGAAATGAAATATGATAACTAGTATACCCAATTTCAAAACAATGGTGATTTGTGAAGATCTCAACGTTCATAATATAACGCACGATGGCCAGGTCCTAGTGCAGGCTTTCAAATATATGCGAGTCATCATAAGCCCAAATGACAACATGAATGGAATGTTAGATGCCAGAATAGGAGTTGCAAGAGTACTGTTACCATCAATAGGAAACTTTTAGGCAAGCGAGAAGTCTTCTGGAAAATAAAAATGGCAGTCTACAAGTTCACATATCCCAATACTCACTTATGGAAAGTTGGGTCCTCATGAAAAACATAAATACAGACTACAGAGATGTGCCATCTCAGGAAAGTAGCTGGTGAAATCCAAAGAAGCTGAGTAATGAACCGAAACTTATGAACTAATACACTGCAGAAGCCTCCTCTGACAACTGTCAAAAACACTCAGCTCCAATGATTTGGCCATATCTAGAGGATTGATGAATGCTGCATCTCAAGAGAAGCGAATAGAGCTAAGATGGAGGACAGGAGATCAAGAGGTACACTCTGTACGGCCTGGAACAAAAACCTGGTGGTGGTACTACAAGAATGAGAATCTCTGTGGTCTAGTGCCCATCCCCCTAAACCAAAAAAGGTGGAAGATTCTTTGTTCTTCGTAACAATACACCAAAATGTAGGTCAATGATGCGTGTATGTGAATCCACGGAAATTCTAACACAGTACTTGATGAAACATTCTTTAAAAATCGTTGGTGCCCATCATATAAATTACAAATAATATATTATGCATTGCAAAAATTGTCCATAAAACTTAAAATGCATGACCCAAACGATAGGATCACTCATATTTGATTTGGGCAGAAAAACAAACGTATGAAAAAATATTTTTATGGTTTCAGATTCAAAATGTTGGACGACTGGATGACTATGGAGCACAGATTTATGATGGGTGTGTCAGAAAATATGGTTCGAGCATCAATAGGCATTGAGGACTCGAAATCCATTATAGAAGACTATGCTCAAGCACTCGATAAAATTAAGGATTTATAGCTCACAAACTTGCACATAATCAATCTGTAATTAGGTATTTGTTACCAATATATAAATCAATCTCTTCAACTTGGTATTTTGTCAAGTCCCCGCATAAGTTTATTTCTGAACGGATATAATTTGTTGTAACGTACAGGTGTGTATCCATTCTGGTTTCTATTAGATGTAATGTTGGACACATGAAAGAGAGAAATTCTATCCCGATGCTTTCACCAAAATTTTAAGCACACGTTCCAACGGATAGCTATAAATGATTTGAAACTGCATATAGTACCTATAGTACTTCTGAATTGATTTAGACTGTTTTCCAAGGTTTAGGTCTATTGGTTTATTATTTCCAATAATAAGCCTATGTGATCGTATAACAAAAAAATTTTATAACCCCCCCTCAAACTTTGTCACTTTACGTTTCAAGGTGCGTAGAATCCAAATTTGAAATGTCCGTCCGCCGTTCGCCGTCCGGGCCATAAAAGGCCTTAGAATTGTCTTAAAAAATCTGTTCTTTCGCACATAGACTCCACTTGGGGTCTAGTTGGTCCTAACTTCTCGCCAGCTCGATCGCTCCACACCCATGGGTGCTATGAGCCAAAAATAGGTAAAAAAGTGTCTTTTTTTTGTATATTTCAAGTTGTATAGAAATTGGAGATTTATGAGTGAAAAGAAAATGTTACCTATTAATTTTATGGAAAAAAAGTATTCTAAATGATACTCTTCTATTCAAGAAGAGATTTTGGATTTTAGGCTATTTTTGCAATTTTATAGATTTTTTAAAACAAAGTGTAATGAAGTTCAAGTTTTTAGCATAATTTCGTACATAAATTGTTGAATGTTCTATTTCATAGTTGATAAACTTTATTTGACCAATCTTATGCTAAAAAATATAAATTTAACGATTCTTAGCCATTTTCAGTGATTTTGTCAGCACATTTTTTGAAATTTGACCAATTAAATTATATCAATATACAGTATAGTATAGGTAACACTTTTATGTGTTGGAAAGATGACTTGGTAATACATTGTTATGTTTATCAACTATATTAAAAAGCGTAAAATTGTGAGATAATTGAACCCATTTGTGAGGTCCGAAGCTCCGAGTTCCGATACTAAATATACTATAAGCGGCGTTTAATAATTATGGACCAGAGATCTACGTAGAAGGGCTGTCTAATACATAAATAATAAACCTTTGTGTAATAATTTGCAGCGTTTTTTACTTAGATTTAGACTCAAAAAAGTAATACGCCACAACTTAAAAAATAACGTTTCTTAAAAAACGATGAAAATGAATTCGTAGAAAAAATAATGAATAGATTGAAAGAAAACAATCGATCAATTTCCAGATTGTTGATGATCGATGATTTTCCAGATACCTACATAACCACATTTATTGAAGTAGGTATCTATGTGAAAATGAACTCATGCAAGTTTTGACATTTTATGTCTTTACTTTGGCACATAAACGAAAAAAGCGTTAACACAAAGCGTTACGGTTGGTTTTCTGGTGATTTCCGCTTACAACCGAGTCGTTGCTAGGGAAATGGTTCTTCGTCGTTTTTCATCCCACAAAATTCGTTGACCATTCGTTCGATAGCTCTCGATTTATCCAACCATATTATGTTTACTGCGAAGTGCGTGGCCAACAAGCTGAGTTATGAGCATGGTTATTTGAATAATTGTGTACACTCAGGTGATCATTCTCAATAATTGATATTGTGAACATGATTGCAACCGCATGTTAATTTCTGATGATTTCATTGAGCCGGTGTTTCGATGATTTGATTCATAGCAGGTGATCCGAATATTGCGAGAACGGTTTGATCTGTGAAGCGGTGGTTAGATCATTTTAATAGGTAATTTCTATGCTTTACACTCTAGGAAGCTGTAATTTCGTAGGTAGCCTCTTTAGGACATTTACTTGATGTCCGGGCCCAGGGTCCGGATCAGATGAGTGGCTCTAAGGGCCGGTTCATCAGTCACAGTTAGCCCAGGGCTATGTGAGAGTTAACTCGCGATGGTGGGATAGTGCGTTCATCAGTGTCTACTTACCCCTGGGTCAACCCTTATCCCTGTGTTAAAGTTAACCCACCTCGGCTAGGTGGGTTAAGGGGTTTGACCCAGAGCTATGTTGTTTGTATGGCATTACTTCATTAGTATTTGTTATCTATTTCAAAAAGTGTTGGTGTTTATTTGTGTCATCTTTTGTCATCCAAGATGAATATAGTTTACTCTGATGATTCTTCAGGGGACGATGAAGAGTTTGCAAGATTTTTGGAATGGGAAAGACGACCCTATACGATTAGAGAACGGGTAGATCACTTTCATGAGTTGGATGATGTCGATTTTTTTATGAGGTTTCGAATGAGAAAAGCCACGGTTTTATTCGTTCTCACTCTCATTGAGCAGGAAATTGAATCTCCAACTGACTGGAACAGCTCAATTGCTCCAATGACGAAACTGCTGTTGACTCTTCGATTTTATGCTCTGGGATCAATGCTGATATCAGTGAGTGACTTCAGTGGTGTCAGCAAAACATCTGCGTGCAACATAATCAAGCAGATAACTTTCGCTCTGGCTAGACAAGCTCCATTATTTATAAAAATGCCATCTTCTCAACAAGAAATAATTGCTAAATAAACCGGAAGGTTATGGTTTGTTTCCCACAGCCCTCTGGATTCACGATCCTAATAATCGATTTAAAGGGTTAGCTCTGGGATAGTTGGCCCTGAATCAAAAACATACTGATGAACGCACCAGTTGGATTAGCCCCGAATTAGCCTTATCCCAGGGACAACTTCCTTTAACCCTGGGGTAGTTATCACTGGGATAACTTAGGTGACTGATGAACCGGCCCTTAGAGCTTGCATACGAGTCTGCAATTAAAGACATAAAATGTCCCAATCTGTTGCAGACTCGTATGCAAGCGTTTAAGAACCGTTCTCTGAATCAATTATTTCTAATGATTTCCACTCAGAACGGGGCCGTTTTTTCTATGTACGCATTGAAATTTTCTATGGACATGTGGTTTTTATGTACACATTGAAATTTTCTATGAACATGTTTTTTTTAGTAAACAAAAGCTATTCTTATGAACGAAAATTTGAATTACGTACAGATTTTTCCAATGCAATCAGTACAACATTTTGAGGAACTGTTTGATAGGGAATTTGATAAAAAAAATGATAAACGTTGATATGAAAGACTTTAGTCTACATAACAGCTGGAACTAACTCGCCGAATTCTTGAGCTTATGAACCCAAGAAAGTTTGCTTGAAGGATAAACGTTCCTTAGGCACACGTCAACCTTGATGTTGAATCGAGAATGACTGAAGAAAACAGGCAGTTACGTTAGTGATTTGAGCTTAGTATCAGGTGAATTTAATTGACTAAAGTTATTACTTAATGTACCTACCTACCTTATTATTTTCAATAGTTTGATTATTAGAAACGAGAAAACTATGAAAGAAAAATATTTCGTGGATTATTGTAGGTACATATTATATTCGTTAGGTAGAGTTTTGTTAATGCCTGGCACCAGACTCTTCCTGCTGACTAGATCAACTTAGTTTTAAGATAAAAAGGCAATAAGTAGCTAGGTAAGGACAGTTCCTTTTGATGTGTTACCAACCCTGCCAATTTCATTCAGTTTTTTTTTTTTTTTTTTTTTTTTGCTATTAGATCAAATTAGTTTGTTCTGTTAAATTCTTTCTCTTTACTTACCTACAAAATATTATTTTCAAGTTTTATTTTCCTGTTTTTGAAGTTACCGCATCGGGAATTTGTGAAGTTTTAGTGATCGATCATCAATAGTTTCGTGAAGCTCCTTCAACCAAACACACCAGTAGAGGTTAATCAGATTAGTTATTATTTGACGCTGTTGTCCTTGTAGAACCAAGGCCCTCACAGTAACAGTAGACCATTCCTTCCGATCCTTGGCTTTCTCTCTCTATCTCCGAGCTCCAAGCCTAGAGAGGTTTTCTTCCACATCGTCAAGCCAACGATTCCTAGGTGTTCCTCTGTATCTGTCCTCCGGGCGTCTCATATAGTAATCTATGGGGACATCTCTCTGGAGGCATATTCTCAACGTGATAGAGCCATCACAACCTTCCTTTCTAGATATAAGCAACCAAAACAGAGGGTCATCTCAGATCGTGATTTTAACTAATTTTTCACTTCCCATCTGGTACGCTGGCCCGAAGATTTTGCACAGAACCTTCCGTTTCCAACAGTTTAGCAACTGCTGACTTGTAGCAGTTAGGACCATTGGTCGTATTATTATTCTGTAAATCACGAGCTTTGCTCTTCGGGATAGCCCCGTGAACTTCAATGCTTTCTTTATGGCCCAGAAACATCTATCCTGCTGCAATGCGTACTTTTGTTTCAACAGTGACATCATTGTCATCAGTTAACACTCTGCCTAAATACTTGAACTGACATCAGGTTAGAAATTTGTGATCAACCTGAAAATCAGATTAACCCAAAGGAAATTGTGACACAATATTCGAACCTTCCAAGACCATCAGAGCATAAGATATGGCTGAAACAGATTCCCACTGCAAGTGCTGAAAAGTATGGGGAATAATCTCCGGGGATAAGTGAAAGTGGTCAAGTTTGGCTTGAGGTCCACCCACCGTTCAGCACTACTGCTCCTTCAGTGCCACTACTGAAGTGTCAGACATAGCAACCCAATATGTGGGGAGGGCACTCTTCCCAAAGGTTTTTGATGGATATTGGTAGTTCCTTTTTCTCTATTCTTGCAAATGTTACATTCTGGGTTAGTTCCTGGACTATCAGCTTTCAGGATATCCTCTGGGTGTAGCAGGTTAATCGCCTCTATCCTTTGAAGGGGTAACTACTCCATTTCCATCACCTCCATTCCCCCGCCTCCTCAATAGTCAATACTCCTTAAACTTTAAACAATTCACACATTCCTATGGCCTGTCTACTTGGAGCCCCCTCCACTGTTTTTTTTTCCAAACCCTGGGAGTATGATGGATATTCCTTCAGTCTTGTTCTGGCCACTGACAAGGAAGTATCTAATCGGAACGCGTTATCACTGTAAACAAATCATGTACACACGTGATGGCTGTGTTCAAGTTGTGGTGACCCTGTCGTCGATAGGTAGCAGGGAATGCTTGGGCAAATTTTAACACACTTGCTATGGCAAAACCTTTTGCAATTATGACAGCTAGTTGGAAATGCCTTCCGTGGCTATCCAAACCCAAAAAAACAAAAACAACAGAAAAAAAAAAACGCAAGGCAAATATTTTTAAATATCAAAAACGATGATGATAGGGAGGATGAAGTGGAAGACCGGGAAGAGGCAGTATGGGATAATGAACTTGTAATTTTGGATGATATAGCCACTAACATTGAAACACTCATGTCACTAGTAAATAAAATGAACTGACGAATAAAAGGTTTAAATGAAATCTATCGAGAAATGAAAGATTTGAAAGAATCTGTTGAATTCATTAGCGATAAATTGATGAGTATACTACACAAATAGATGGCATACAACAGAGAGTAACTGAGTTGAAGATGAAATGGATATAAAAAATAATTTCATCAATTTAATAATAGCTGCTGAATTATTGCTTGAAACAAGGTTAAGTAGTTGAAAGTATTTACTTTACAGCTTTACTTTGAAGCATTTACTTTATTCACTATACAGCAGAGCTGTGGGCAGTGACACTGGCTGTTCAACACTGCCAATTATTGGGAGTTGGGTATTATATGATTTGTAGCGATTCACTAAGTACCATCGAGGCGATTAGGGACTCATTTTCTGATGACACGACATTGGGCTCTGCGAAATCAGAGAGATCGGGAGATGTATTAATCGAATAAGTTACTTACTTGATGAGGTGAATAGAAAGAATCAACACTAGAGCAATCACAAATGATTTAACCACTGACTAATATTGGGTTGGGACCAACCTCCATCTTGTGCCCACCTGAGGTGGTGTGGGAAAGGAAACAAAGGTTTGAAAACCTCCATTTCTTGAGAGGCTCAATAATAACTTTTATGTGGGTACCGTAACCCTACTTCCAAGGAGGGAACGAATAGTGGTCAACCGGGTTGCCACTGGCCATATCCGTCTTATCACAGACACCTGCCTAGTGCAGAAGCTCGAGATGTTGTGTGTGGGGGACATCCGCCACTTTTTGGAGGACTGCCCAGCCCTTGTGGGCCTCCGAGTGCAGCATCAGCCCCTCAGTGGGTTGACGTTTTATCCGGACCAGACAAGGTTCGATCCCTGTTGTTGTACCTGAGAACCGCTGAGCTCTACTACGAACTGTGATATCTAATCTGTTTTATATTTATATACATCTAGTCGTAGTTTTATTTCACTTTGCTGATTGTATATAGTAGCATGTACTTATATAGTTAAATCAGCCAATTTTACATCTAGTCTTAGTTGTATTACTTTATTTTTGGGGGTTTTTTTTTATCCACTTTGCGGGCGTAACAGTGGTCATCACTGTAACCCTAATTTTTTTCCCCTCCGAGTTGCGAGTGGAGTCAATGATGGCGCTCCTTTTTAGACAAGGATGGCAACACTGCTCCCCTTAGAATCGTGCCACTTCCAGTGTCCCTTTAGACACTGCTTTGCAGCTAATGACCCTTCTGGTTTATGTGCGGTTTAGACCTTAAAATGAAAAAATAAAAAAAGACATTAAAATTTATATTTAAAATATAATATAAATAGGTACCTACTAATTAAATAAATAATAAAAATATACAAAAATAATTATGTTTAAATGATGCCGAGACGGCTGGTATTTAACGCAAGGGAAAGTTACGCTCCAGGAATATAGTCAAAGAGGCTTGATCACCTGGCCTCATAGCTCAGATCGTTGGAGTGTTGCAACTACAGGAAATTTCCCGTAATTGTAACAACGCGAGTTCGAACTCCTGTCGAGGTTTCAAATATTTTTGGGCCGTTACACAAGGAACCGAAATTTGAAATGAAGCTCCTTTGGGATATATAATACAGAATTTCAGTACATCCATGTAGGTGCACTGATCCTCTGAGCTTACTTTGTTTCTTAATCGGCTAATGGTGTTGAAATGGAGCTCCAGTGGGACATCTGGAATTACAAAGTTTGGAGAGGCCCTCTGAGGTTAATTTCTTCTTTTTTTTCGACCACCCGTTTTTCCAAATTTTTTCTAAATTCTTACTATGAAGCGTAAAATTGTGGGGTCCTGGAGCTGTAAAGGACCCCCCCCCCCCCTCCCTTTGGGAGGCACGAGGTTCCAAGTTTTGATTATTATTTACAAGATTAAATAGGAAATTATAGACCAATGATTTGCGTAGTTAAGGGCTATTTAATACAGAAATAATAAACCTTTATGTAATAATTTGCACACCCCCCCCCCCCCCCCCCCAAAGAAAATACCTACATCATTCCAAAAATGGTTTGGAATGGAAACCAGCCAGATTTTTGGGAATTATTTACTCAATCTAAGTGCAGTCTGGGATGAATGGATAAGATATCAACATTTACTTGATTAACATTTTTTAGTAAAATTTTCAATCAAATGAAAGTAAAAGAAATTACTTCAACTAGTTTTGAATGCATGGTGTTTTGACTTGGTACTTACCCGAAAAAAATTGTACTTCGAATCCAGTTGATAACACAACTTGTACCTACTTAGCATCACTTGATTTGCTTTGTCCGAAGTCTGAGGTTTCCATAAACGAATTAGGTACTAACTCACTTCAGTATACCTTGTACTTACTCACTTCAGTATACCTTTCATAAGTGAAAACATTTTCTTTAGGAACAATAATTATTTAAATCCAACCGCTCAACTTTAGTTTTGGTTGGTTGGTTGATCGCTACCACTTTGGCCGTGGTCCATCTTGTGTGTGGCCATTAATTTCGTTTTCTGTTAGGCTGTATTTGGCATTTCCTCCTCGTTTGTCCGTCTTAAGGTGGCCGTCCACTAGGTCGACAGAGCGGCGCGACGCCAAAATCTGTCTCTAGAAATATAATGGAAAATGATGGCAGTCCGTCTACTAGGTCGACAGTGCGCGCCCGGCGCGGGTGAGTCGAAAATTTTTCGCTCTCGACCGCTCTCCAAACTTCTGGAGCGCGGCGTGGCGTGACGCCAAAACATTTCGCATCGTCCCAGCGAAAATTTTTCGACCTCGGCCATACTCTTAAGCGTTCGTGCATAAAATATTATATATATGGAAAATTATGTGCAAAAGTTATGCAGAAAAATGTACTTAAATCTTAAATTTCATTAAAATGTGCTAAAAAATCTATAAAACTCCGAAAAAATCCAAAATCTCTTTTTTAATTGCAGAATATTATTTAGAACGGGTTTCTGGGTGGTTAACAATTTCTTCTCCCAAAGTCCTTAATTTTCAAAACAATGTAACTAATATAGTACTACGATAATTTACAAAAATTCGCTCATACGATCATGCTGCATTACTGAAACTTGTTAGCACTTTCTTGGTTGTTTTTCCAATAGATGGATGTGTGTTAATCAGTGGCTTAATCATTTCAGGAAGCTCAAAAAAGTTTTCTTTAGACATCCTTGTGGTGAATTCCACCACAAGGTTTCAACAGCCCTTTTCAGCGCTACCAAAAAGAGGTACTCACGACACAATTACATATAAAAGACGTCGAGTTACAACTCTGCAAAATAACATATTTCGCCCGAGAGAATATGCGAAATATTCACTCACGAACGAAATATTCACAAATAACCAACAAGCCAAACACCCACTGCGGGAGAAGGGTTCGTCAGGACAACTCACAAAAGTTGCCTTGAGAACATCAGCCCAAGGAAATAATCAATCGACCTCTACGAAATGCAAGGGCGAGGCTGGCAAACCGACTCAGCTATCATATTCACAGATTCTGAGAAAACACTATGCGAGCCAATAAGAAAACACCTGGAGGACTAATGAAACTAATTTACATACTAACCACAAAGTGGCCACCCCCTCGGAGGCGGCCACCCCCCTATAAATACACGCACGGAGCCCTCCGTCTTCATTCCACCTTCTGCTCTCGCTGACGTCTCTTCTCACCTCTCGACGAAGTTTCTACACGCATTCAAGACTCAGAAAGGCATATCTTCCTCTCCTCACAGATTCTCTCGATCTTCTTGGCATCTACGAGTCTAGTCATTGCACTACTCATTGCCCAACGTAGATCTCCAGTCAGGGTACCACCCGGCACGCTTAAGACTTCGTCTAAAACGTCGCGTCCGCAGGGATACCTGAGTCGTGTCGCCCGAATCTCGCAGCATTACGCTCTTGATTGGCCGCAGGGCACGCCGGGAAATTGCACAGCTCATACGCTCCAATTTACCGTCCAAGGAAGCCTTTATCAAGGCTCGGAGAGGACCCCGACATCAAGCTGGGAGAGAGCTTTGTCGAGCGAGTCCCTCCTCTTCATAAATCCTTCATCCGAACGGAAAGGTATTTTTTTATCGAGTAAGCACACTCGGATATTTCGATGGAGCGAAGCCCCTCTTACTTCCTCGGGTTTGAGGAAGAAGAGCTTGGCGATGGAACGGGCATCGGCCCCGCTCCAGCTCCTTATCCGAAACTCGATTCTCACTCAAAACGTAGTGACAAACTACTCGGGCCAGCTCCGCACCCAAAGCTCGAACCTCTCGACGAGATCGCAGCTTTACCTAATAAACCCACAAAGAGTTTGTTAGCTACTCCCTTACACACACAAGGGATCGAGGATTCTTTTCAAAACCTCTCGGAAGGTAGTTCTTACGATTCTACCCATATACATGAATATACTAAATATTCCTCTCACGATCGCACCGCCGATCCAAGTGTTAAACACACTCCTATCCTGCATACACCGCACGGACCAAAAGGTACTTCACAGTACCTCAATCAAACACATTCCGTTCCTCCTACAGATGCTAATCTGAGACCGGAATATTACACAACGGTTCAGCACCCGAATACGCATTTCCAAACAGCTCGAACCGAACCTGGCGCCCCTCGCAGCCTACCAATGAACGAACCACGAGGTTCAACCACCCAGCCAAATGTCCTTGACAATTTCGCTCACATTTCCTTCGGAAATAATACAGTGACTAACCCGCATAACCAAGATATGGATACTTTTCACAATGTCCCACTTGGTCTACCTACACCAAGTAGAACATATATAAATCCACTACAAATGGTGACCCCGCCTTTGAACAGGCTAAACACGGAGCAATACGTTCCCTCTTATGAAGCTAGTGGATTTCAGGGAACCACTGCGGGCGTGCGACCCCCGCCGGGCCTCTACGCCCCACACCTCACACTTCAACCCTCTCCACAAAGTGGCTTTGGAGCACTTTTGGAGGAAATAGGTGACTATCAAAAACCTATTTTTCAGAAGAAAAATATTGATCGAGCTCTCGCCGAGTTCGATCAGTACTGCATTCGCAAGCATTTGAGAACACAAAACGAGTGTTTCTCCGCCATTTACAAGTGGGTACCTGAGGAAATGAGAGAAGCTATTGACTCAGCGTATCTCACGGCACCCCACGCACCTTACGAAGAGGCTAAGAAACGCCTAACACGAGAATATGGGTTGTCTATGCAAGATAGACTCCTCGCACTAGAGGATCCATCATCTCTCGCCAAAAAACCCAGCACTAAGTACCATGAAATGTATGCTAAAGCAGTTGGGTACTTTTCGGAGGCATTGATCACACAAAAGTGGATTGAAACTCTGCCAAACGACGCACGGGGTCTCGTCGCAGCACAAGCAAGCACGAGCGCCCGGCTTGACCTGGCCGACACGCTACACGCGTATAAAACAGAAACTCCCTCCCTAAACATTAGGGGAGTCGAGTCAACCAACAGAACAAGCACTTCTAGCCCTAAGAAGTCTGTTACGCAAAAAACTGAGTATAAACCTCACAAACCTACCATCTACATCTGCCGAAACCACACTCGTTTCGGCACAGAGACACGTAAGTGTGCGGATCCACAGCACTGTGGTTGGAAACCAACCGTCTCGAAGTCAAACAAAAAGGCCGCAGCTATTAGCCAGCCAAAACATAAAATAGTTTCGAAGGAAACTACGCCAGAACCGGTACTCGAAAATGCCGTTCCCATTTCAGACAACGAGTGCTCGGAAAACGAGTAACTGCCAGTGTAGCAGAGCCTATACGCCGGCAGTCCAAAGATTTTAAACGGCTCTTTTTCAAGTGTCAACTTCACGGCCACGAAATTCTCTCATGTCCACGTAGACATAACCGGGCCATTACCCTTGGCAAAAGGACGAAAACAATACCTTCTCATGATGGTAGACAGAGCGACAGGTTGGGTGGAGGCTGTCCCCCTAACTAATATTGAGACGTCCTCTAAAACTGACGCATTTATTAAAATTTGGGTATCTTCCAAAGGGGTTCCCAAATACATTACCAGCGACCAAGGAGCCCAATTCGAATCAGCTCTGTTTCAATCGATAATGGAGCGTCTAGGGGTGAAACATACCCACACACTGCCATACAAACCTTCAACAAACGGCATGGTGGAGCGTAGAAACAGATCACTGAAAGAAGCGATCAAAGCTCAGAACGAAAATTGGCTCGACGCACTACCTAAAGTGCTACTAGCAATGCGTACAGCGGTGGACCCAGCGACAGAAACAACGGCTTTCCAAAAAGTCTACGGGGTAGATGTACCCCTTCCAGGGGATATATTCGTTACATCAACGAATATTTCTGAACCAATATTTTTCCGCTCCACCCATATAAAACATAATAACACCAAATACGCTGTGAATATGCCCAAAAACTTGGATACATGTTTACACGTATACATTAGAGTGCTGACGCAACTGTCTACGTTGCAATGCCCATACACAGGGCCTTTCAAAGTGATCAAACGAGATAAAGTTTCTGTCACAGTGCGAATTGGCGAACAAACAAAAAAAGTTCCCAAACAGCAAATTAAACCAGCATATACTCTGGATACAGAAGAAACAGTGTCACGAAACTCAATTGATACGGAAAGGCAGGAGGAAAATCTCCGAAAATCCGCCAGAGGGCGCATCCCCTCCAACAGATTCGGTGAGAGTTGGGTGACCACGCTCTGCCAAACTACCCTCCCCGCAACCAGCCCTCCGCGGCCGCGGGGACAGCCCTCGCGGGTTTGGTACCCGTTGACAAGGTGCGGATCAGGGGAGACCAAAACCCGACGCCCGTCGCAACTGACGGGGCCGGAGGTCCCCTCCAAGGCGAGGACGGCCTGTTGCTCAGCAACCTCCGCCACAACTGGCAAGGGTCTCGTACGGAGAATTCCGTGTTTCCCTGCCAGTTCTTCCCCGAGCACGTCATCGTTGGTGACACGACGTCTTGGGGGGGCGCCTGTGGTGAATCCCACCACAAGGTTTTAACAGCCCTTTTCAGCGCTACCAAAAAGAGGTACTCACGACACAATTACATATAAAAGACGTCGAGTTACAACTCTGCAAAATAACATATTTCGCCCGAGAGAATATGCGAAATATTCACTCACGAACGAAATATTCACAAATAACCAACAAGCCAAACACCCACTGCGGGAGAAGGGTTCGTCAGGACAACTCACAAAAGTTGCCTTGAGAACATCAGCCCAAGGAAATAATCAATCGACCTCTACGAAATGCAAGGGCGAGGCTGGCAAACCAACTCAGCTATCATATTCACAGATTCTGAGAAAACACTATGCGAGCCAATAAGAAAACACCTGGAGGGCTAATGAAACTAATTTACATACTAACCACAAAGTGGCCACTCCCTCGGAGGCGGCCACCCCCCTATAAATACACGCACGGAGCCCTCCGTCTTCCTTCCACCTTCTGCTCTCGCTGACGTCTCTTCTCACCTCTCGACGAAGTTTCTACACGCATTCAAGACTCAGAAAGGCATATCTTCCTCTCCTCACAGATTCTCTCGATCTTCTTGGCATCTACGAGTCTAGTCATTGCACTACTCATTGCCCAACGTAGATCTCCAGTCAGGGTACCACCCGGCACGTTTAAGACTTCGTCTAAAACGTCGCGTCCGCAGGGATACCTGAGTCGTGTCGCCCGAATCTCGCAGCATTACGCTCTTGATTGGCCGCAGGGCACGCCGGGAAATTGCACAGCTCATACGCTCCAATTTACCGTCCAAGGAAGCCTTTATCAAGGCTCGGAGAGGACCCCGACATCAAGCTGGGAGAGAGCTTTGTCGAGCGAGTCCCTCCTCTTCATAAATCCTTCATCCGAACGGAAAGGTATTTTTTTATCGAGTAAGCACACTCGGATATTTCGATGGATCGAAGCCCCTCTTACTTCCTCGGGTTTGAGGAAGAAGAGCTTGGCGATGGAACGGGCATCGGCCCCGCTCCAGCTCCTTATCCGAAACTCGATTCTCACTCAAAACGTAGTGACAAACTACTCGGGCCAGCTCCGTGCCCAAAGCTCGAACCTCTCGAGGAGATCGCAGCTTTACCTAATAAACCCACAAAGAGTTTGTTAGCTACTCCCTTACACACACAAGGGATCGAGGATTCTTTTCAAAACCTCTCGGAAGGTAGTTCTTACGATTCTACCCATATACATGAATATACTAAATATTCCTCTCACGATCGCACCGCCGATCCAAGTGTTAAACACACTCCTATCCTGCATACACCTCACGGACCAAAAGGTACTTCACAGTACCTCAATCAAACACATTCCGTTCCTCCTACAGATGCTAATCTGAGACCGGAATATTACACAACGGTTCAGCACCCAAATACGCATTTCCAAACAGCTCGAACCGAACCTGGCGCCCCTCGCGGCCTACCAATGAACGAACCACGAGGTTCAACCACCCAGCCAAATGTCCTTGACAATTTCGCTCACATTTCCTTCGGAAATAATACAGTGACTAACCCGCATAACCAAGATATGGATACTTTTCACAATGTCCCACTTGGTCTACCTACACCAAGTAGAACATATATAAATCCACTACAATCCTGAAATAGTGGACGAATTGCCTTTCTTCTTTCAATAAATCATGGAAAAGGCGGTTGTGCTCCCCCAATCCGTTCTTTTCGCGTTGATCGGATGGATCCAATGCCTCTTCCTTCTTCCAGCAATTTCCACCTTCTCTTCAGCTTCCAGAGCTGCCGCAAAGACGAGCAGTTCCTCGTCGTCCGAAGAAAACTAGGTAAGTACCTCAATATTGTCAACTTCTAGGAATTTTATAATGAGTGGTATTTTGTTACCAAAAACCCGTTCAGAATTTTTCAAAAGAAATGCCTATGTGTCGGCTTTGAGATTCCTCATTTTTCATAACATTAATCCTTTTAGCTTCAATAATTGTAACCAGTCTTTTAAAAAAGCTTCAAAGTGCGCCATTAATTTTTAGTAAATTACAAATTTTTTTTTTTTTTTTTTTCTTTCTCTCTATTCTGCGATTTTGTGAATTCGATGAATCCTTAGGTTCATAAAATACCTGTGTATTATTTTTGTAACTTCTTGTAGTTTTTTTCTGTTCATTTCTTCGTTTTTTCTTTCTCTTCATTTGCTTTTCAACTTCACATTTTACTTTATATTCACTTATTGTAGGGCTAAGCAACTCCACTGAAGAGCACAATTTCTTTTGTACCTACTTATACTTCTTGTGGACAAAGTTTCTATTTATTTGTTTTCAAATCATTATTTATTCATAGAAAGATGTGTATTAATTTTTGTAATGTTAAAATTTTTGAATTTGACAAATAAATGAAATGAAATAAAATGAAAAACATTCCTCCGTCCGACCGCATTTTTCACAGAGGGTACCGTAAACCGGGGTGAAGGCGATATACTGGAGGGAAGGCGATCATTTTGATTTTGTCCACTAATTACTCTAGCACTTCTCGTGGGTGATCACTGGAATGTGCAGTCCATATCCACTATTGTCTATCAACACGATGAAGTTTTTAGCCCGTTTTTTAACCTTATTAGTGCCCTATCAGCCAGTTTTGTGAATCACGTTTTCGTGGCAAGATTACCTATTCATAACCGAAAAACCTCTGTGAATGATAGTTTAAGAGTTCAACTTCTGCAACTGTTTTTGAATAGTTTCTTTCTTTGAAGGTAAGTGAAGAGAAAACCGTTGCTAACATAATTTTTGGAGTAACCGTGTTGTCTATGTAGTACCAAATGAGTGTTTTTTCATTTTACAGGGGTGAAGGCGATCATGCCTCGAAAATACATTTAAAATTCCTAAATGATGTTCTAGATAACTCAAAGCATGGTAATATATGCTATATTACCATAGAGTACTATTTCCATTCATAGCCTCAGGGCCAAGCCCATAGATTACCTGCTGTATACTTTTTTTTTTTTTTTTTTTTTTAACGCTCCTGTTTTTCCTTCTCTTAACTTATTCTAGTTTGCTGAGTTTGATTATCTCTGAAAACGTTTTGCTAATAATACCACTTATTTTCAAAGTCTTCCTAGCTAATGGATGTATTCATAGCTTACAATAACTCGAAAAGACTAAAATGTTGACTAATAAGTGAAGTTCTAGTTTTAATCATTGAACTTCCTGTATTCTAAGGTGTTACCATGACAGGTACCTCCTACCACCCAGGTACCTACTTACCAATTTCTATTCCTACCTATGATAACTAGTTTTCATCTTTACATGAAATGTTTTAAATAATGTAATGTTAAAGTTTAAATAAATGAAATCTATTTTCAACCATTCTGAAACCGATGTCTCGTGACGTTGAGTCATGTTCATTTATCTTCCTACCAAAATCTGCTTTAATCCCCTCCAAACCAATTTTCCTGCCCTTGGATGTTTATTAAGTATTTTTTAAAAAGTTTAATTCTGATCGCCTTCAACTTTTTAGAAAGGTGAAGGCGATTTCAAGTGTAAAAACATGAGTGATCGCCTTCACCCCTACCCATGGGGTGAAGCCGATCAGTGTTTAAATAAATAAAAAAAAGGTAAATAACATGATCAATTTAATGTAATTATGTCATTGCAATTGTGAAATGTGAAGGAATATATATTATTTTTTGTAGAATTTTTGTAGGTATCCATTTAATAGGGAGAAATAATAGAAAAACTTGAAATTTTGATCACCTTCACCCCAGTTTACGGTACCTACCTCACTTCACTGCACGCGGGACTGGCATGTGTTACATAGGTACTTCATATAGACTGCGACGTCGACATCTTCATATAGACTACGAATGTTCATTCCCAGAAAATAACTGTCCATAGGTTTGAGATAAAAATCCGTTTTTTCGCTAAGAAAAAAAAAAAGAAAAAAAAAGCTTCTTAAAAGAAAGGACGAGTTTATTGGGCAGCACAATAATGATGTACAATGTTAATGAGCACAGTGAATTGGTCAAATAATAAAAAATGTGCTGAATAAATCAAGTTTTTTTCCTTACTTATGTAAAAAAAAAGGCCTAAAAATGTTTTTAAAAAACGGTACAAAATTATTTTTTATATTTTGTGGCTGAATATCACTGACAAGAAGTTCATCAACAATGAGCTAGAACATTTACAAATTTATTCATAAAATTATGCCTAAAATGCACTTTTAAAATTTCATTATATAAAATCGATAGGTATAAACTGTGCAAAAAATATTGTAGTCCAAAATTTGTTTGAAAAGCAGATTATTATTAAGAATAAGTTTTTCTCATAACATTTAGATACCTACCATTTAAAAGCGCTGAAGTGCTCACATTTCAAAACAATTCAATGTAAATATGACACGAGAAATGAATTAAGAAAATTTGCTCACGATCATCCTGCTTTACAGGTTTAAATATTTTCTTAATTTTTTCTATTTCTATTTCCGTCCTATATGTAGGTACTTGACGCGATTTTTATTGCCCTTTGGAATGAATACGTAATTGGTCCAAGTTTTTAACTTTTTTTTTTTTTTTGTGCTTGAATTTTCTGATTCTCATTGCGGATGTATTTTTAATTCCAGTACAGAAATAGGGGTTTCCCACGCTTCTACAAGCCAGGTTAGGTGATTGTGTTCTCCAGCAGCATCTTAGTGAGATGCGTCCAGAAAAAAAGATGAAATGAAATTTATGGATTGTTTGAGGAACTGGTATGGCATTCAAATCTTTTGCTTCGGTATAAACTGATTCATAGACCACAGATTTACAAAAAAACGTTCGAGGAAACACAAAAATCGATCAAGAAATAACAAAAACAATCAAATTTTGGGTATTGGAGGACCAGAGCATTGGTTCAGTCTGTGGTAGGGGGAAGGGTGATGCTTCCGAATATGCTGATGGCAGCTCAATTTTTTCTACGACCTACTTCACCACCTGTGCTATGCAGTGGGTGGGGTAACAGTGAGGGGGAGCCTGCCTTTCGGGGGGGGGGGGGGGGGGGGGGGGGGGCGAAGGGTCTACCGTCACCCGTCGACGTTGAGTGAGAAAGCAGGGCCCCCCTGCCAATCTACCTCACCCTCTGCTTCCCACATCCTGGGGAATACCAGAACGATCTGCTAGTGGCAAGGTTTTCAAAAACATTTTTTATCAATTTTCCAAACTCATAAATTGACTGTTTTCTTTGGCTTAGCAGAAAGAGGACGGAAAATAAAAGCCAGTGCGATTTATTTCATGCAAATCTGTCCACAAATGCCAGAGAAAGTGTTGAAACCCCATGAAATAATAACGAATTGACAACAGAGGGTTTGACCAGCCATAAACGAAACTCGGAAACTCTGTGGTTTTGGTCGAAGGGGAAGTTTTGTCAAAGGGGCCCAAAGAGAAGATGTCATCAACATCAGCGTCAATAAACACTCTTGGATATGACATTCTTCTTCTTCCTCCTTACCATCTGAACCTGAACCCTAAGGAAATGGTTTGAGGTGAGATCAAATGGGAGCTAGCCCGAACATCCGTCGGGACATCCATTGGTGTAAATGTTTGTCTTCAATCTCTAAAGCTCTTCTCGGTACTTCAAAGCATGTGTTTTTCAAATTCACTCAAGATTTACGTAATGTTGTTGGTGTGTGAGCACATCAAAGAATCAAAGGTCAAGTAGTTATATGACAAATGATAGCCTCCAAGATGACAAAGTCAAGGAGTTAATAATTGCTGTGACTGGGAGCTCAAAAGACTTCAGAAGCAGAATTTTCAATAATAGAATAGAATAGAATTTTCAAAACTTCTGCTTGAAAAATTCAAAACTGCTTTTCAAAACACTTTGAAACTTAAAAAATTCAATATTTTTCTTTAAAAAATTCAATTTTCGAATTTTCAAAATTGATTTCAATTTCAAAATTTGGTTTCCTTTGACATTCTCTCTTATTACCATGGTTCGAAATCAAGGTAAGTACCTAGTGAGAAAATTATATTCATTCTTTTCTTCCAATCTCAGTGCAACATTAATATTATTTCATTTTCGAATCAAGTTAGTTAACAGTACACATCAGTGAAATCAATAGGTTAATGGTAGAAAAGGGCCTTTATATTGCAGGAGGAAGTGTGCCACTTCAAGGGATAGAATCACCAGAAAATGCTGCAAATTATAATACAGAGGTTTATTATTTCAGTATTGTATAGCTCATCAACACAGAACACCTGTCTATAATATTTAAATAAACACCTGTCTATAATTATTAAACAAATCATTAGGTAAGTACCTAACCTTTTGTGTAGTCACCTACTGAAGAGAAATTAATAAAATTAAACAACCCACCTAAACTTTCCTTACATGAGCTGATGATGCAGTGGCATGAATTGGCAAAACCGCGGCTAAGGCACAAGACTTGCTTGCTGCAAGCCTAACACTATCCCCCAAAAAATCATTGGGTCACTGCTCTATTATATATTGCAGTGAGAGAACGGAAAAACCTACGGCTTTTCGGATGATTTCATTCGATTTGTTGAGAAAATATATGTGTACATGACAATAAAAAAAATAAATAAATAATAAATAAAAAAAATGTAACCTTGAAAGTTGTTGAGATCTCAATTTTTTAATATTTTTGACCTTAATTACTATACCTACTTTGTTGTTGATCAAAATTGATGCTGATGTTACTGATATATCCCCGGCCGATTTTTGATTTTTCAGCCAGATTTCATGAACTATGGTCCAGTAGTTTTGGAAAAAACCTTTGTAACTAGGTATGTTGTGTGGCGGATGGCCGGATTTTTTCAATTCGATTTTTAGATTCTCTGCAACCTTGAAACGTAAACCAACAAATTTAGAGGGGGGGGGGGGAGTTAAACAAACAATTTTTCTTGGTCGATTACAAAGGTTAACTGATGTAAATAATAAACTAAATTGGTATCTACAAATCGGGAAATTCTCCACTATTAGTTCTCTTGTCGGCCGCTGTGAGCGGGTCCGGAACCCAGCTGCAATGGTTCCGCAAGCCGCTACGAGACTACTCGACCCCACACTCCACTCCACTCCAATTTTATGGACCTAAATGAACCTTCCCCATATTCCATGACGCCTCCTTCTTATTGTGGGAGGACCTTTAACTCCTATTATATTAAATGAAATTTGAGGTTGACTATCTATGTCGACAATTTATGTAGGTAGGGTCTAACTAATAAAAATAACTTAAGCTCAGAAATAAAGTTGGTTCTCAAGTTCGAAGTGAACGATTTGCAAAAAATTACTTTTCTGATGCCGAGGTAACACTGTCCCAACCACAGACAAGAGACAAACAGCAGTGCTTATGAACGTAGATTTGTCATTTTCCAGGATTTTGTAAATATAATCAGAACTTTTCTCTTTCAAAATAGTGACCACGCTTATCCCTATATTTGTCAAAATGAAAATGGCAGATGGGTCGACTATACTTCGGAGAAATCGTCCCGGCACTAAAGCTAAGGTAAGTAAACGTAGTTTAGGGTTTTCTGGAAGTTGTCATTACCTATCGCCCTTGCACCCTTTGGTGATTCATTGCCTACACTTGCGGATCTTCCTTGATAGGTACAAACATTATGATGTATTGCTTCGTGTCAATGTTTTCATTT
Organism: Adelphocoris suturalis; assembly: GCA_030762985.1. Taxonomy (NCBI): domain Eukaryota; kingdom Metazoa; phylum Arthropoda; class Insecta; order Hemiptera; family Miridae; genus Adelphocoris; species Adelphocoris suturalis. The sequence continues at coordinate 74,424,226 of CM061040.1, read as the reverse complement.
CCATTTTTTAACTCGTAAAGTCGCGTTCCTAGTCATCTATTTGAATATTTTGCATTCCCATCTTCAGGGTGTCTTGGGAACATAAGGACACTGCTAAATCGGTTGTTCGGGTCACATCATGCCTCTGAGATCACGCCCTTGTTTTCACTTTTCCTCAAATTCAAGAATTTGCTTTGTAAGGTGCAAACTTTACAACGATATTGCTGACAAATATAGGTGAAGTCTGGCATTATTATCTCAGTTTGATTTCATCTTGTTGAATAATGGGCTTTATTATTCAACCACCCCTACCGATAAAGCCTACCTTTAATATTGTACCTAGTTGTACGTTCGTAGTTAAATAAGTTGATGAGTTTTCTTTTCGTGTAGGCTGGGAATATATTGGAATTTATGTTCTACACGGTTCCCTCGTAGTATAGGTAAGTAGGTAGGTACATCAAATTACTCCTCTACCCGATATAATTATAGTAGGTAGCCGAAACAAAAATTATGTAGGGAAAATGGGGAACTTGCATGTGTCGGAATTTCACAGTTCCGATTTTAATTCAGCGCACTTGAAACCCCCATTGTAGCAATTTGTAGCTCATTAGACCGTTTGGTTTGGCCAAGAAACCGTCAGATCGAGTGTGACGTAGTAGTGCAAGGGAGCTGAGGGTTCCCCCTGGCAGGCGGGGGCCGTGACGTCATTGTGCAAATGAATTTTAATTTCAAGTGCTTTATTAATGGTTGGGTACCCTTCATATTGCACCTTTTTAGAAAACTCATCAAGATCTCGCTATTGAGCGAATGAAAAATAACCTGAAAATTTCTCATTGGATTGAGTGCTAATTCTGTGTTAATGAAGTGATGAGATATGCCCAGGTAGGTGGATTGGACATGTTATCGGAATTTCAGTTACGAATTTTTACTAGGTCCTTGCATACCTACGTACCTATCTAATCGAGTAATGGAACTCATTCGGAGGAAAACCCACTACCTACGGAAACACTGTTCCTAGCGACCCCGAGTTCAGAATCTCATTTCACGCACTGTATTCTCTCACTGTAGTTACAAAAACTACTTGAAAACCGAGTTCAAGGAATTTTCCGCACTTACCTGGGATAGGTTTCTTTCGTTATAACATTTTTCCAGATCAGAAATTCAAAAACTGTACTTATCGCTTAACACCCCCTGAAAATTTTTTGGTTTACGTTTTAAGATGGGATTTCATCCCTTAAATTGCTCCTAAGTCTACCTTAAGGTGATATTCTCGAGTCTTCGACACTAGCGCATCCTTATATCGATGCAAGGCAAAGATGAAGTTATTTCACCTTGTTGTCATAGTGACGAGTAAACTATGCAAAACAGCGGCATTCGTAGACACAACTGGATATACCTAATGCATAACATTGTCTTACCTAGTTCCTAGTCAATATTTCCATTATTTGTAATAGGCATTACAAGGTAATAAATTTTATGCAAATTACATCCAGTTATTATCAGGTGATGACCTCAAACGCTATGTGCGCATGATTAATCTGTGCAGTCGACATCCATCTGAAATGTGTGTTGGATAGTTGTCATACAAGTGTTGGATGTTCCAGACATCAGCTTGGAAGATGTTTTGGAGTACCTATCTAATTTTCAGAACTGTTCTTTGAATCAATTAAGATTCTAAAATCTTTAGAGTAGGTACTGTGAAAGTGGTCGTGTGAAAGGACGTGCCATGACAGCTCTGCTAAACAGGAATATTAGGTAATTAAATGTATCGCATGTGGAAAGGTACCTAGAGCCCTGGTAGAAAGGTATACCTTTCCTGGTATACCTAGTCCTTGAGCCAGGTTCGAAAATAGGTTGCAATTTGCGGAGAAGGTTTGAGATTGGATTTTGAACATTTATTCCGTTCTGAATGAGGAAATCTTAGTCTTTTGGAATACAAAGTGGCGGCCTCATAAAGATGGCTTAATTTGCAAATTTTAAAGTTTTTCTCTAAAAGTTCCTAAACTGTACATCCTACAGAAATTGTTATACGTAGCTAAGTTGTAGAACATAAAAAAAAATCTAAAAACTCTGAATCATCTCTCAAAATAAACGAACTACAAACAATTTAAAATCGGGCTAATTTTGGCCCAGTACCCCCCCCCCCCCCCTCCTTCAATACTTTTGCCCTTCAAAATCACCTAGTGGCGTTTGTCCGATTTCAGTCTGCCAAAGTTCATTCTACTCAAGATTAAATACTTTCCAAAGTTCGTATCGAGCATATTTTAGCTGAGACCTTTCCCCATTGACTTACACCCGAACTTTTGAATTTTATGTCATTTTACACATAAAGTTCGCAAAAATGGCCTTTCACTTTGTACTTCTATGGGGAACGGTCTGAGCAAAAACTTGCTCGAAACTAACTTTATAAAGGATTTAACCCTGAATTGAATGAGGTATGGCAGACCTGAATCAGACCAATATTGAGGTCGCTAGGGCTTTTTGAAGGACAAAAGTCTAGACGTCTTTAACAGATAATCTCTTAAAGAGGCCTGGACTTTTCCCCTTCAAAAACACAGTACCTGCACAACAATAGCAACAACAATAACTGCACTGCCAATGCCGTCTTTATGAAATCTTACTTTCAGAAGAATGCATTTCAAGGTTTTTTTCCTTACAGCTGGTTTTTAATTCATGTTGCATATATCCTGATTCGATATTTGACAAACTTGCTAATCAGCAGTTGTTTTCGTCGGTTTTCACCGGGCGGTATCGGTATCGGGTTTAGGCGATCGATTCTCGAAAGCCTAAGAATCGGTGGTATCGAGAATCGGTATCGGGAATCGATTCATCCCTAATATATATATATATATAAAGAAATCTAAAAATGAATGACTATAGTAATTGTGTTCTACACCCTCTGAAACGCAAAGAAAATACATCCCCACCCCAAGTGCCACCATGCCAGTGGCTGTAATACCCCCTTTTTACGAAAAGTTAGGTAAAACGGTGATCAGAGTCATGTTGCATAATGTAGCCTGAACAACTGACAATTTTTTCTTAGTGCGTTCCACGTTCCTGATCTCAGCCTTACTGCAGATTCAGTTCTCCCAGCCACCACTGTTAGGCATGTTTCCCGTTCCCTGGGATGGTGGTAAAATGAGTGTCAACATGTTCAACTTTTTCCCGAATACCCAGGTCCTAGGACCTCGCTACGCTACTGATACATACTAAGATTGGCTAAGTTACATGTACGTATCATCGGATTCGGTTCAGATGTAACTTTCGTGTGCATAGTAAAAAGTCACTTTCTTGGGTCTAGGAATATTTGTACAAAATTTACCAGGGATTTGGTTGGAAATGAATAAATTTATAAGAAACCTAGCTTCGGTATTGTAGCAAATAAATGTAAACACAATATTAATAGGATTACCACACTAGGTGGTTTAGTATGATATTCTGGGAGTCCACATTCAAACTCTCCAACAGAATGCTCTTAAACCCAACACCATCAATCAGAAATAGCATTTTTTCAATCTCACAACCTATTCAAAATCTTACAAAACTTGTTCTAGATGTTCAATGGTTGGCCTGATGAGCCTTTCGAAGAGATGGACAGTACACTGGCAGTACAGCAATACATTCAACAGCAGATACGCAAGGAGCCTGCAAACATTGAAATCATTCTCACTCCACCAGATGGTCAGGACGAAGGAGTCTGGAAATATGAACATCTTAGGTGAGCTCCAAACCCTCCTTCATAACATCATTGCTAACGCAGTCTGAGCATGAGGTAATCACATTTTTTGGTTGGCCAGACTTACGTTCATCGTGGGTAGGGCCAACTGAGGTAATGGTAAAAGGAAGTTTCTCTGGAATAAGCAATTTCTCTCGAAAAAATCACAATATGTTAAGAGTTTGTGTTTAAACCTCAATTGACAGGAATTGACCATTCTGTTCTCAATCTTCGCCAATTTCTGTGCATAGTAGGTTTCTAATATCTTCGTTATGAACTGCTTTCTTTTCCTTAAAAATTTCCAATTATACAGAGGAAAATATCCAGTTGTGAAAGCGGTGATAGAACGGAGTAGTCAACCTTTCCAAGGATTGAGGTGATTAGCCTGCAACACTCAGGATGACCTGGAAGCTACAATGCTCCAGGTATATTCTCGGAGGCGGCAGTTTCAAGAAATGGGAAGTCCGAAACTATCCATATCTATCACACTCCCTAGGCTTTGGGGAAAAAAAAAAAAAAAAGATTGGTGGGTTGAGTGGAGGAAAAGGCTCGCAATATGTTGGGGTCAGAGGTGATCATTAAAATTTAAGAGGTAAGAGTTAATTATTTGTTGTCTGTTGGAGGTAAGTGATACTCTCAGATAGGGAATGTGGAAATAATCTCGTGGTGGAACTGCTCCAGAACTGCCCTACGTCGCTTAAGATATCTATACGGGTCACTCATACCAAACTACCAACATGGCAACTAATATAACAGTAGTTTCACATTTCTAAGAGAGTGTAGTCGAAGTGGTGCTTGCTTATGTAGTGAAAGAATTATGAAATAACTAGCTGGAAAGTTATTTCACTACTTTCCAGTTATTTCATAACTCCCCTCACCACTAATGGCTCAACATTATCCAGCGGGCGAAGAAGGGAAGCAATAGAAATGTCAATCCGGTGGTGGGTTTAGGACCTTATAGACCTAAGGTCTGCCTAATTCTAGTGTCATGGTACCATGGCCGAAATATATTCCGGATTCCCTAATACCATTACAACCTAAAAAATCGACGGATTTATTTGTTCAAGGTTTCAAATTGCAGATTAGAATGTCTTGAAGGGCCGAGCTAGATTTTGCGTTTTCCGTCTTATAGAACGAGGATTACCATGTTCATCAGCTGAACTCAAATCACTCCAACAAGTGAGTTTTTTAATAAAGATTTTGAGTAAAGAAGGCAATAAATCAAAATGTGGATACTCCCTGGATACCTCTTAACTTTAAATTTTAAAATATGTTGGGGGGGGGTGAATGGATCCGTGAAGTTTTTGCCGAGTTATAATGTCCAGGAGTTAAAGTTGATTTCACACGGTAGAAAAGAAAATGGTGGATTGCCCGGCCTGGCCCGCTCTTAAAAGCACTATCACACCATGCTCACACCTCCATTTCTCCCGATTGTTCTCGATCTGAAGCGATCCCAATCCGAATTTGCACCCCTTCTCAATTCTGTTTCTACCATCGGAACTCCGACCCTCTGTTAAGTGACGTCGTTTCAAGGAACTCTATGTAAGCAGGAGCGGAAGGGAGAGAAGTAATGGAAGGTGTAAATTAGAAAAGGAGGTGGGGTTCAAGTCTTTAACTTCAAGGGAAGTTCCACCCCTGGACCTACTATACTATGAAGTCTCTTCTCTGTGCTAGAACTTAGATTTCTCTTTTCATTTTGCTCCAGGCAGTTTTGTATGGAGCTGAACGGGCTGGCTGTTCGGTTGCAAGGAGAGTGTCATCCTGAGTCATGTACTCAAATGACTGCTACAGAACAGTGGATCTTCCTGTGTGCAGCTCACAAAACTCCCAAAGAATGTCCTGCTATTGACTACACCCGGCACACCCTCGATGGCGCTGCCTGCTTACTCAACAGCAATAAATATTTCCCCAGCAGGTGAGTCTTGACTTTTTTTTTTCTTTTTGAAGGCATGGGGGAGCTATGGCAGTAGGTCCCATTAAATAGTGGGTATGCTTTTCATAAAGCTTCAAGACCATTCCTCTACCTTGTTTTGAAAATTATTGTGATCATCTATTACTACCTTCACATTGAGCAGAACGCCAACATTCTAATGACTACGCACGACCAAATATGACACAATAACACCAACATTTCTTTAATTTCCATACGTTTTCTACATGATCATGTTTATATGATTTTATACAAATTATTGTTTGATTCTTATGAAATAGTTAGCTTGTTTAATTTTTTTGTTATTTTTTTTCGGCTAGCCTCGTTGATGACTGCGATGTTTAAGTCAATGCTAGATAGGAAGTTCAAATTGAGAAATTGAATTTCTGTAACAAAAAATGCTAATCTGAAAAGTGTCATAATAAGTGCTTGATAGTTAGTTTAATTGAATTGAGAACTTAATTTAAGGAACAAAACAATGTAGTAAGTCTGAGAAGTTTCAAATTTTTGGTGTGTTGAACAGTTATAATCTTGTTGTTATCATTCTTAATTTGAAAGTTACCGTTGAGTTGGTAGAGTAATCGTGTTCCAATTCTACCGAGGTCATTTGGTAATCTATTTCATGCAAGTAGGGAAACAAAAATCATTGTTATTCAAAAATTTTCTTTGTTCCTTTCCTTTAATGAAATCGTTAAGTAAGCAACGTTTTATACCTTGTAACTACATACTAGGTAATTTATACTATTGCAAACGAACATTAGTGCTGCTATAGCATCAACAGGAAATACTATTTCCAAAGGGAGCTATAATACAATGTCCCCAGGATTTTCGACTATTAAAAATAGTCCACCTCTCCCTCCGACTGGACTTTTACCTTTCATAATCACTTGTTGGCCTCAACATTGGTACGTTTGAAGTATGACAGTGCTCATTCGATTCTTGGGGTTTGTTTTGTAACTTTATTTCGATGGGAAAACTTTTCCACAGTAGAGATACGCCGCCATTTTCGCCTTGAAGAACTCCAGATGTTCTGTAAGCCTCTAAATCGAAATAGACAGCCACGTTTTGCTGTGGATAACTTCTCCAGCTGTTCTGTAAGGCTGTTATCTTTTCCACTCTAGTAAACTTTCTCACTACCTCCATAGCTAGTCATAAGGTTTACAAGATGAGGTCAAGTGTATTTACACAGAAATTTTGGTGTTTCCTCGTCCTATCTCACTTTGTAATTAATTGATTTATACTTTTTATTATTCATGTATTCAATATAATGAATAAATTTGTATTCATTTTGCCACCAAAAGCGTTGAACCATGGCGGTTCTAGCGGTAATGCCTGAAAATAAATACTCTTGGTTAGTTTACTATTGTTGCTTTGCCCGCGTTTTGCCTGTTGGTGGAAAATTAGTCCAGTGGAAAACTAGTCTACTGTTGGTTATATTTCTAAAAGTTACAGAATACCCTCCCAGGGTTGAACACTGTCCATGGTTTGTATGGAGCAAGGTTCACCTCAGACCCTTTTGCATTGACTTACAGTAAAAATACCATTTCTGAGAATTTTGTGATGTAAAATTATACAAAACTTATAAGTTATGTTGTAAATCAATGCTTGATGATGCAGTATTAAATTATAAATAGAATGAGCTTTGGCAGACTTTATCGGACCAGTATTAAAGGCTGCTAGGTGATTTTGAACGGTGGGCGAGGGAGCAGACACGCCTTAGATTAGCAATTTTCGTCCAACTCCCTTGTTTTAGGAGATAGTTCTTGGCGTTGAATCGTTTAGTGTACCTACTGCATGATGGTTCCCGTAGGATTCTCAAAATTTTGGGGGGAAATCTCGAAAATGTGCAACGTTTGCCACCTTTTTTTGGCCGTCATTTCATATTACATACAACTGTTTTGAGATATCAACGATTTTCTCACTCAAAACGGACTTAATCAATCGTTATTTTTAACTGGACCCAAGAAAGGATGCCCTCAGACAGGCGTTGCAGTTGATTGTCTCTATTCTTAGGAAGGGGGCAAACTTGACTGTCATAATTACAGAGGCGTCCCCCTACTGGATGTGACCTTCTAAATGCTGTCAATAGCAAGAGCAAGGCTATGAAGAAGACGCTCTTGCAACGAATGCAGTTTTCGTCCAAATAAAGGAACACTTGACCAAATTTTTATTAACCTGCCAAAAAGTTTATGGAAAATGTTGTATAGGATCCTTACGCAACCTAGGGAACCAGTTGTTTACTTATTGTTATACAAGTTCTCGTCTTAAATATATGTAATATGAATACTTATGCGAGTACTTGCATGGTTGATCATTTATACACTACTAAATGGTGCCAAAAGTGGGATTTGTATTTTCCTTTTGACAGAACGAGGCCTTCAAAATGCTTGGGTAGTCTCTCACGCAACGATTGTTGTTCGCTTTTAACCGATTGATGTAATTTAATATTTGTTATTGCAGATGCCAGAGTTAGGTTTGGATCCATTTGTGGAAATTCGGAAAGTTTTTGATCTCTAACCCCAATAACTTAACTAATCGGTCTCTTACCAGTTCATTCCTAAGACTTCCGTAATTGCATGATTTCACAAGCTTATGCAAATTTAAAATGAAATTTTCGGCAGTCTTGTTTTTCTAGCTGACACCTTTTGTTTACCTGGACCCGTTCGTGAATAACATTTACTTGTTTTACTAGTTTACTTATTGAACCCATCAATTACTTGTTCATACGAAGGATCTTTTAGATTAAGACAGTCAAATAACTTATATATTGTCAGGTTCATATACTAAGCTCGAGGTCAATCGATAATATTCGAAACGCTGTATCCAGAAGTCCCAATTGATATGGTTTTCCTGGCTGTACAACTTTTTGAATGGGAGTGTTGAAAATATAAAATGAGTAGGTACCTTCCCAGCGATGCGCGTAGAAACGATGCGAAACGACGCGTCGTTTCTACTCGGCGAAGGCGTATCCGATCGTGCACCTTCAGAGCAGGAATGATTACGTCTTCTCTCTCGTTCGTTGCTTTTGATTTCTTCAGAGGCATTATTTTTTTTACTTCTGGCGCCATGTAGTAGTGTATAAATGATCAAACGTGCAAGCCCCCGCAAAAGTATTCAAATTACATTTAAGACGATAACTTTTATAAACATTAAGTAAACAACTGGTTCCCTAGAGACTGGAATTTTGAAATTAGTTGAGCAATTTTAAAAAATCAAGAAAGACGAAATGTGAAGGAAAGGCATGGTCGGAGGCGCAGAGCCATGAGGGTGTCAGGCTTTCAATCCTGAGCTGAAAGTTCTGGTTCGAGACACGAATGCAACTGGTACTGTAATTGAAGCCCGTGGTAGTCCTCGATCATACTTCGTTCTCTTGAGTAACGGGAGAACAGTCATGCGAAATAAATTTTATCTGGCACCCTTGCCCGTATCTCTAGAACCGACTTCAGCCGAAACAACGTCTGTTCTTCCGCCCACACAAACTCAAGGGGACCTGAGACTCAAAAGAGGGCTTAAACTGCGAGACCGTCTCAACTTGTGAAGGGAGGATGTTGTACGGGCTCTATACGCAACCAGTCCCTAGGGAACCACTTTTTTACTTACGCTTATAAAAGTTCTCGTCTTGAATATAATTTTAATACTTTTGAGAGTACTTACATGTTTGATCATTTATACACTACTACAGAATATAATACTGATTATTATATTTTGTTTATTGACTGCCAGCAAGCTTTTGACTGACTATTTAAAGCAGGAATAATGAATGCTCTACGAAAAGGATGCTTTAGTTGTCGTACCAGAGAACTTAGTATGGTAGGTTGAGATGACACTCAAAGAAAGCTTTTTAAAGGTGATGGTTGATAACCGATACGGTGAACCTCTTGAAATAAGTTGAGTTGTCAGCCACTTTGTTCAACATGTAGAAACTTTCGTTGACCTTTTTTCTGCATGAAAATATTAAGGAAGTCAGTAAAAAAGGTACAATAATGATAAAATTCTGGCTGATTTTGGTATATGCTGACACATTGCCTTGTTGGGCCAGTCTCAGTGCTTTGCAGGAAGCTTTTGAGATTTTAAATGAATTTGGAAAACAATGGGGGGGTTAATGAATTGGGAAACATTGGGGGGGGGGGGGGGGGGGGGTGTTAATCAAAACAAAACCCAATACTTCAAAATATTTCTTCAAGCCATTACCAACGAGTTCCCAAGAAAATTACTTTTGGACTATAATTTGATAAGGTTAATCCCTTCACAAATCTGGGAAGCTTGGTGAATAACCATACTTGTATCCAAGATAGAATAAGTTAATGAATAATGGCAGGCAATCGAGCATTTCATTACAATATCAAGCTTTTTAAGAGCCGGTTGATCTGAAGATCGACGAAGTCCTAATGACCAGTTTCACCGTTTGAGTTAATCAAGAATTAGCAATGACGTGGCATTGTTTGAGCTTAATCAAACGTTAGAGCAATTTTTCTTCCACCAACACCCGTCGTTTGTTAACTCGTCTGTCTAAACTTTACGATCCGATTACCAAATCTGATTAGTTAATTATCCGATCCTCGAGAATTAAGAGGTCAACAGACGATTATCATTATGTTGTCAGTGTAAGGAACCTTCCATTTTCTCCAAACATTATATTACTACTTAATGTTTTAAATATTCAAGTTCAACATTGTTTCAAGAAAGGCCACAAGTCTCTAGAGAAATATAATGTTCACACATATAAACTTCCCCCATTGGCAAGCTTGTGGGGCCATTTCAAATTTCAGCTAGAAGTACTTTGCTTGAAAAAGTAGATCAAGCACCCGGGAGCCGAGGCCGAAAAGAGGTAGTAATTTGAGAAGAAGGTTTGAGACTAGATTTTGAAAATGTAGTCCGTTCTGAGTGAGAAAATCTTGGTCTGCCGTCTCAAACTTGGTGGAATACAAAATGGCGGACTCATAAAGATGGCTTAATTTGTCCATTTTAAAGGTTTTCTCTAATAACTAAACCGTGCATCATACAGAAATTTGTATACGTAGCAAAGTTGTAGAAAATGAGGAAACCAAAATGATTCAGGTCCAAAAAATCTATTATCTCTTAAAATAAACGAATTGCAAACAATTGAAAATCAGGCAAATTTTGGGTCAGTCCTCTCTTCCCTCCCGTCTAAACTTTTGCCCTTCAAAACCCCCATACTTATACACAATCTGCCTCTGTTTATACACAATCTTTGTAATCATCTCTTTACTTCACACCTATATTCTTCAATTGATTTGAAAGAAACTCATTATTGTGCTACATTATTACACGGGATTTGTTCCTAAATAAATTTCGAATAAATAAATAGTCACTTGGTTTGCACAACAAATCTTTGTCTAACCGATTTTGCTCAAATTGAACAGATAGATGGATATAAACCTTAAGGTGGTCCCCTAAGAATTGAATTGCCTTTAAATCCATCTCACTCGCTCCGATGTGATGTTATTGTTTGTTACTGATGATGGCCTAACCGTAACTCTTTATTTTTCGTGGAAATGGACAACATTTTTCACTAACTTCCGTTTTGAAATGGGTTTCCACAACTTCCTCGCGAGTGATTTAGTTCGTTTTAGTTCGTAACCAAAGAATGTTGAAATTTAATATGGATTTTCTCTGGAACATCAAGAGTCGAATGAAATAACGGGCTCTGACCCCATTAGCCGAATGAGCTAAATTCTGCATTGTTCACCATAGAAGATGCAATTTAATAGGGAGTCTCTGGAACATCAAGAGACGAATCAAATGATGGGCTCCAGCCTTCTCGGCTGAGTAAGAAAAATTCTGTCTTGTCACCTTGGAAAGTTGAAATTTAATAGGGAACGCCAGAGATTATCTAGAGACGAATAAAATGACGGACCCCACCATATCAGCTGAATGAGTTTAATTCCCTCCAGTTCACACTGGAAAGTGTGCCATTTGTGGTGCTGTAAAATATATTCATGAAACAATGTATCAGCGTGTAGCGTTGATACTTTCTTCAAATGGTTATGTTGAAGTGATTAGCGATGATGTGAACTCATTGAAAAAGGAAGATACAGTCCAATTTTATTTTACCTACTTGTTTGTCTTTTGAACACACAATTCTTTCCAAATCATGTATATTGAGTAAATAAGTACTCATTTTTATTATTTTTGTATTTATTTCAGGGTTAGTATAAAGGATTCGTCCGTCACAAAACTAGGATCTGTCTGTCGGAGAGTATACAGAATATTCTCACACGCGTATTTTCATCACCGTAATATTTTTGATGAATTTGAAGTAAGTAATTGAAATATAATTCATCAGTCAATTGTTAACGAATTTAAATTCTCACTTCTTGTTAACTATTTTTATAAGTTCTTTTTTATATGTATATATATATATTTTTTTTTTGGTTTGCTGTTGAAGTTTCAGTCGTTTTTCACCTTGCTAAGGGTGTTTAAAAAACATTTCATGTAACTCCTTCCGATTGTGGATTGAGACCCAACGGACAACATATCTTTACCAGAGAACTGATTATGCAAGTTTGTTGTCTGCATTAAGAGCATTTTGACATAGTTGAACCAGATCGAGGTCAAAAATAGTTGTTTCTAACCTTATTTCAACTTTTCTTCCTAATTAATCCAGATATTTTGATATCATTTACAGGAGTTAAAGATTAGGTGGATACAAATGGTATCCAATAATACTTTTTCTATCTTTCAACAAAAACTAGGTAGGTATCGTCTTGGTTTTAATTTAAAAACATCTGCCAAGTTGGGTGTGGCACATAGCTTCCTCGTTTACCTATCATGAATGTATAGATCATTGAAAAGTTTTAAATGATCTCGAAAAATGCCATAGCGGAAAATAGTAAATCAAGAAGTAGCGTGAAATGTCATAATTGGTCAATTAAGAAACGAAAAAATGAAACTCAATGTAATTCAAGTTTGTGCAAGCGCAGAATGAACTGATGAGTTGAAAACAATGAAATAGGTACGGGACCATCAATAACCTGAACCGCGCATTCGCTGACAATTTCATCAAAATAGGATGAAAACTGTGGAAATTAATGGCGTTACAAGTATTTCACATTGGCGCATGCGCAGTAGCTATTAATGATACCATCGTGTTGAAATTGATACGAGGTAATCAAGTCATCTTCTTCCAACTATCATCCAAATGTAAGGGAAATCGAATAACTAGAGTGTGAAAAAATGAAGCATAATGTAATTTACGCTTGAGCATGCGCAGAATGAAGTATTGATTTGGCAACATTGAAACTGACAGGGTATCATCCACCCCTTAGCCCGCACATTCCCTGAAAACGAGGCAACAGAATTGCTTCGTTGAAAAATTCGCTTTCAACTCAGAGACAAATTTTTACCAAGCAATCTGAACAAAACGAGGCTGCTATAAAGCAAGTTTCAAAGTCAGCCATATCCTAATATTAGCCATATTAGTAAATTATTGGCCCGCCTTGTCTCAAATATTTTATAAAGTGGCCCTTCAGTAAAAAAGGGTGGAGACCCCTGTTTTAGAGCATTTGAACAACTTTGGCTCCGTGTCTGTCTGTCGTGTGTCCGCAAATCCTTGTAACAAGCTTATTTTCCATAGTTTTCATCCGATTTGGATGAAATTTTCAGGGGATGTGCGGGCTAGAGGGTAGACGGTCCCCTATCAGTTTCATAGTTCTTGACTCAATACTTCACTCTGCGCATGCGCAAACGTAAATTCCATTAAGCTCACTTTTTTCACGCCATAGTCATCAGATCTCGCTCAAATTTGGATGATAGTTGGGGGATGACGATTTGATCATCCCATATCAATTTCAACATGATTGTATCATTAATAGCTACTGCGCATGCGCCTGTGTGAAATCCTTGTAACAACCTTAATTTCCACTGTTTTCATCCGATTTCGATGAAATTGTCAGAGAATACGCGAATGCGGTTAGGTTGTAGATGGTCCCCTATCAGTTTCATTGTTGCCAAATCAATACTTCATTCCACGCATGCGCAAACGTAAATTCCATTATGCTCTATTTATTCACACTCCAGTCATTCGATTTCGCTTAAATTTGGATGATATAGATGGAAGAAGATGACTTGATTACCTCGTATCAATTTCAACACGATTTATCATTAACAGCTACTGCGCATGCACAATGTGAAATAGTTGTAATGACCTTAATTTCCACAGTTTTCAACCGATTTTGATGAAATTTTCAGCGAATACGCGAGGTTGTAGATGGTCCCGTACCTATTTCATTGTTTTCAACTCATCAGTTCATTCTGCGCTTGCACAAACTTGAATTACATTGAGTTTCATTTTTTCGTTTCTTAATTGACCAATTATGATATTTCACGCTACTTCTTGATTTACTATTTTCCGCCATGGATTTTTTCAAGATCATTTAAAAATGTTCAATGATCTATACATTCATGATAGGTAAACGAGGAAGTTATGCGCCACACCCAACTTGGCAGACTTTTTTCTTTCTTTAAAATCAGGTTTTTACGTAGTCTTTTTAATAAAAAAAATATAGTTTGATCAACAACCTCAAATTAATTAAGGATATCAGAATTCAGCTTTCATCAATCTAATTGTAAATATCGGTGCGTCGTCCGAGATGTTCATGGATCTCCTCGCTATATAGGATAATAATATAAAGAAAAATGAGTTACATCAATTTATTCAACAAGAAGATTATCAACATAAGGATGGAAAGTACGTACATGCTATATAAATGTTGTTATATAGTAGCGACGTCCGCCCTTTTATATCACTATTATCTTATTTATTCATTTATTTTGGTGTGATTTTCTTCAAAAATTGGAAGTTTTGCATATTTCATAGTAACACTACCTAATTGGAATGTTCGGAGGAACATAAAATCGACATTTCACCTAACAACTTGGTCATCTTTACTCGTTCAATCCCAGAATTTTGAAGTTAGAGTGAAGACAGAACGGAAAGTTAAAATGGATTTTCCCCCCCTTTTTTGTGAGGAAAAAATGAGGTGTTTTTGAGTCACTATGTCTCGGTCCTCATCAGACGTACAGAACTGTACTTGTGCTCAAGTTTTACAAATTTAATGAAGTTAAATTATGGTAATATTGGTCGAACCGCATTGGCCTATTCAAACTACTGATAGGCACTAGAATGTACTGACCTACTCAATACTATGAAATTTGGTAAAATATTGAATATTGCAAAATTAGGAATAAAGATGGGATCATATAGACTCAACTCAACTCAAGTGTTGTTGTGGTTGGGTTTAAATTGAAGGGGGGGGGGGGGAGGCGCTTTTCATACTGAGTGCGGCGGGGACTTGTATTTCTGTCACATTGCTTGCTACATTTAACATATTGTTATCCTTCTCAAGTCACATAGGTGATGAATAAAAATAACGCATCGCCTGAACTCGAAGATGAGTTCCTTCATTCAAGTTGTTTATTCTTTTGTCTTGCTCCTACTTGGAATTACGCTTTTTGACTCCTGTATAAACTTCTCTGTTACAGAACGAAACTTATCTGTGTAGACGGTTCACGCAATTCATCACTAAATACAACCTCATGTCACGGGACAATCTAATTGTTCCAATCGTTGAAGGAGATACGCCTGGCTCTGGAGAGTCTGAAGCATGAATCACGTCTTCGTTGGGCTGCTGAATACAATATTTATTATCGGATATTAAAAAGGATTAAAAAAGAGACAAGAAAGCAAAAACAGAAATCCCCCCCAAAGCCTGTACAATGCATTATAATTACTACTTTAATGACATAAAATGGAACGTTGTTTGCACTCTCAACTATAGCAGAAGAGAACTTCTCTTGGAGGCCCTTTGAAAAAATGCCCGTTCTCTTCACCAAATTTGAACGAGTGATAATTTTTTGATTCATTGGACCACAGCGGAGTGCATATAACTACATATAAACTAAATTAATTTTTGTGAAACCAATCTGTACTTGAATCGTAGAAACGTGTAATATACAGAAAATAATCAAAGTTTTCTCTTGTCGAACTGTGACGCACTTGTTGCCCCTAGCACACTGCTGTACAAAATGTAAAAATGAAAAACTCATCCCCGCCCCACCAAATCTGTGTGAGGTATCTGGGTTCCCTGCAGGTCGGGAAGCTCTCAAGTCTAATTTTGTGAGAGCCCGAAATCTGCACCTGGAATGACGTTAGACAATTTTCTTCATTCGCACTACCTAAGTTGTAAAACTAAGTGACAAAAATGGTGGATTTGTAATGTCCAACTGGAGACACTGGTTTAGTAGTACCCCAAAGTGCATTTATAATTCATAACTTTTATCTTTACATAAACTGGCAGGAAGCAAAAGTAATATCGAATAGTATATCTTCAAACCAACTTTGTTAATATTAATATTCGATTTCAAACAAGCGACTAATATGGTTTTCCCCTGCAAAAAACATGTAAGGTGCAACATTGATTCCCTTGTGTGGAGTAAACTACCTTAATCACTTTGGGGACACCACAGATTAGATATTCATCTGGTAAAGTGGTCTTACCACGTGCTGGTTAACATTGTAATATTATTTGTAATTTCATTTTGTCTAACGTTCGTTCTTGAAAAGTTAACGTGGGGTTTAACAGAAAGGAGAATACACTTGTTAGTGATAGGAGGTTGATAGATTTCTTTCTGTGTGGAATAGCTGAAATTGCGTAGTTAATGGTTGTTTAAGTGTTGTCAAACGCCAAGTTTTTGTCGTGTTCTATAAATCAAAATTTTATTTATATGATTTTATCAAATTGATTTCTTGGTTACAATGAGATTTTGAGTGGGATTGTTCTTTTTACGTTGTATGTATCTGGTTTGATTGGTATAAAACATGCTATGAAATCCAAATACATGGAATATCATTTTGTTCAATTTTACAGTAACATCGTGTTATCATCTAATAAAATATAATTTGTATTTGGGGTACTAATACGTATAAGTAAACTGAGAAGCTCAATCTGTTCAAACTAAAGTTGAAGGCTTGAGCTTGTTGAAAGTGAGAGTGAGGACGAAAAGTATCACACCCCTTTAAAATCTGTAGTTTAACAGCTATCACGAATCTCTTAACCTTCTCTTCCATTTTCAGGATCGTAAACAATTCAGCTCATTAGACATGTAGATACTCATGTTGGTGGGGTGACTGGAAGGAGACGTTGGCGTATATCGGTATTCATCCGTCATTCTTCAGCAATCAAGTGCTTAGCGTATCTGCAAATATTCACTTTCTATAAGTGACGTGGTTTTTTTTCCTTAACAATTTAGTGCGGAATCCGATTCCAGAAACGTTATTGTTACCAAATTTGTGCCAAGCACTTCAAGGGGACCCACTATCACTTTATTTTGTGAGCTACCAATCATTTTTATCTGAAACGTTGGTATAATAATTTATATATGAATTCATATAACAATTTCATTGATGATACATTACCGTCATCCCAGTTTCAATAACTTTCATGTATATTTTGGTGTGATATAATTTTTTTATTATCTTTTTATTAGATACGCAAATGACCAGTTTCCCGGTAACTTACACCATGATAGGGTTACCTTAATTACAAATATCAAGCTTTTAGGGTATTGCATCTACCTACAGTGCTTTCATTTGATTATATCGTTCCAGAAAAAATGAAAGAAACCAATTATTTATGTTTCAAAAAATCACGAAAAATTGACCTTGTAAACGATTTTCCTAAATCCTTTTAATTTAAAAAATAAAAAGTTATCACACTACCAATTAATACAGATTAGATAAACACTCTCTTGAAATATGAACGAAATTTTTCGAATAGTTCCTGAGAAAACGGGGTCTTTGGTTGTACAAAAGTGAAATGTTCAGAGCCTTTTGACATGGAGGCGACGGGTGAACGCGGCTGATTCTATCGAACCAACTCCCTTGTGGTTCTCGAGTTTCTATTGGTACTTGAGAACTCTGGAGACCAATGAAAATTCAATTTTTGCATTTTATTTGTTATAACATTATAAACAATTGAATCGTATACAACCCTTGCTCCTTCTCGACTGCCTAGTGGCTAGCGTACGATTAAATTAAAATTCATTTGTATACCTTCTAGTCTTCAGATTCACTCGATTTTGGTTTCATTCACTCTAGAATAATGTCTAGATTAAAAATCGGAAGAATTCTTTTTTTTTTTTTAGCTTTCTCGGGGCGAGTTCTTTGACTTTCTCAGCCTCAAGAACTGATAGTTTAGAACGAATTTAATTTATCTGTTGCAAGCGCTGGTGAAACTTCCAAACGGGTTCAACTGCTCCTCCTTGGCAGGTGCGGAAAAGTTCTGAACCCATGGCAGTGTGAACAAAGTGCGAAAAATACGTTTCATACTGTACTGGAGCCAGCGTGTAACACATGTTTTGTGAACTGTGGATACTGCGCAGAATGCATCACAAACCTAGTCCTGCTCGGAATAAACTATTATCTCAATTTCCCAGTTGGCCACGGGGAAGAAATAAATATAATCGACCTAAGACATCCTTTTGGAACCCCCTCAAAATTTGTTACACCCGAAAAAACGCCTTTATGATACAGGAAAATGAAGATGTTTGTTTGAAAACTTCTGGAAAAAATTTAATAATTTCAGGAACGACTTGAAATGCTGTTTGAGCATTGCAATTCTTTCACAAAATACACAATACATGTTGAATTAGTGAGAATTAATTTAGTGCGAAGCCTCGAACCAGAAGTTTACCCTTTCGGCCATTAAAGTAGTGGAATCTGTTTTGGATCATTTTGAAGTTATTTTTGGATTTTAATATTTTTCATATATTTAATTTATGAACATTTGTGTGTGTGTGTGTTTCCGGACGACATCACTCATTAATAGAATGTTTCAGTGCAGCGGTGATCTTGAAGAAAAATTTTTGTATACTACCTATTTTATCAAATCCCACCCATCCACACCCCTCCCCCCCATAAAAAAAATGTAGGTAACACTCTTTGATTGGATGATGAACTGCAGGTCAAGAAAGCTTTCCTGGGAATCTTGAGGTCATTTGAATAATTTTTCAATGTTGATCAGGGTGTCTAAGTGGAAATTGCATACTTTATAATTTCGGATTCAGTGCTCATGAAAAACCCCTCAAATACTGATTTTCTACCTAAAATTTTACTTGACGTTGGGTACACTACATGCCCCGCTGTGCGCGCCCCTACCGAGCTGAATTGTAACTAAGTTCCCCCCCATAGTATTTTCGCACAAATAGGTTCCGTTGAATGAATTAGCGCCGCAATTTTTATTAATCTATGTCCGCTGCTAAAATATAGATTAGTTGGACAAAGAGATCAGAATGATGTGTGTAGTTTGGTGGTCTTGATGCTCGCTAGCTCGCATCTCAAAAATATATACGCTTATGTATCTCAAAAATACATAACAACAAGTAATCAATCCCTTAGTAAAAATTTAGATTATTTGGGCAAATAGATCAGAATGATTTGTATAGTTTCGTGGTCTGGATGTTCGCATCTCAAAAATACAAACATTAAGTAGTCAATTCCTTAGTAAAATACAGATTAGTTGGACGAATAAATCAAAATGACGTTTCAAAGTATGATTAATTTTAAACATTTATATAAAGACGTTCAAATCAATGGAAATAAGCATCGGAGGTTGAATTCGAATGCAAAAAAATATTGTCCCGAGCTTGTAATCGAACTTTGGTTCCCAGATCTAGGAGTCTGAAACGCTCTCTGCTACACCACAGAGTGCTTTAGCAACCATTGAATAGTCACAGAACTTAGCTACCCATAAAGGGAGCTTATTTCCATTGCCAGTTGACGATAGTTCGAATTCAGGTCGGCAGGGGCGCGCACAGCGGGAGATGTTGTGTACCTAGTGTCTGGTAAAATTTTGCTAATTTGGGGACAGTCAACTGACTACGTCTGAGTGGTTGCTGCCGCCAGTCCACAAAGCCTTAGAATTGAGATATTCGCTACACATTATTACACGAAGATTTCAGTATTAAACAGCTTTTCAAAGTAGATCACCGATCTATCCATAGATGTGAGATAATGCCATTCACAATGTTGTTTTGAGGCGTCGGATCATTACCATTCAGACAGGCTCGCACATTTCTCCCATTCAGATAAGTTTTCAGTTTGGGATTGAGAACCATACTGATATTTTTCGGGATTTCCAGTTTTTTTCTGATCACAAAACTAATACTTAGCTTTCAAGGTCTTGTGAAACTGAGAAATACCAAATTTGTTGCTATGGATTCATTTGCATTGAATATTCTTGAAAATAAATTGTTTAAATTCACTTGCTATGTTTGTGGTTCTGCGTAATTGACGTCTATTTTATCTATCTCATTGTTTCTAATTTTGCAAATCTTGGAGTATTTATCACCAACCAAAATCAGTATTTGCATTTAATCTAATCCTTCAGGTGACTTATTGCTTGACGTTAAAATTCCCCAATATTCTTCTTCGTAAATAATAACTAACGTGCAATTTCACGGTGCGCACAGAATGTGCCCCTGAGAGCGTGCGTTTTGCACATACTGGTTTTACTTACTATGCCGAAGACTTTGATATGAATTAATTTCCTGTTGTGGTGATATAGTTCTTTACTGGGTTCTAATTAAAAGTGACTTAGTTAAATAGAAAAGTTTTTGAATAGAAAAAAAGTATCTTAAAATACTCATTCATGGAAAGAGGTTTAGGAATGAATGGCAGCATAACATTTTTAGCCCAGCCACAAACTCTCATTTCATCCAGAATGACGTTTCGCAAGTCATTGTCGTACGTACATTTTCCATTTTATGTATTTATTTAAAAAAAGTGAATACAAGTTTTAGGTGTTTTTCCATTGATATAGTTTTTTATTCTAAGAGATTTGTACGGATCTATTAAATTTACCGGGAAATTAATTAAATTGTGGTCGCCAATCTTTGCAGCTAGAATAATTTGTCATGATTAAATAAAACACACACTATGCGTACGATAAGTACAGTATCATTACCATTATTTAGCATTAATGAATATTAAGAGTTTGTTCTACAAAAACTTGGCGCTGAACAGTAGTTAGACACCTTCCAAAGTTGTTATTCCCAGCTGTGTGAATGCTGCCCTCACTCCTACTGTGGCTCGTTAGACTAGTGGGGAGCGTATTAGGTTCCATATTCTATTTATTTTTGCAATCTACCTTATAATTTGCATTGGTTTTCAAAAGTTGATGAATTTTGTGAAGGTGTAACATAGAACTGTTGGAATTCGAACGATTTTGATCGAATCAGGTTTACATTTTTGTAGGCGTCAAGTCAACAACTCGAGTGCGTTACCTATTGCTTTTGTTTCTTTTCTCCAAATTCATGACAACTATGTTCAGCCATTCCAAAATTTGTCTGTTTTACTTGAAATTTGATTTTTCATAAATACCTAGATGTATTTCTCGCTCTGGAGAAATGAGAACTCATGGTAATTATTGTTTCCAGTCAAAGCAAAGAATTTTGTAAACAGGTGGAGTTACATCCAGTAGTTTTTGTAATTATTCATGCAACCTTGTTTTTATATTTTAGTTATGTACGTACGAATTACATTTAATTTTACCTTTATGTACTATTTATTTATTATGTAATTATACAATAATTTGTTAGAGACTATCAGATCTGTGTACTTATTTTGTGCATATTCCTATTTGTATACGAAAGAGTCTGGGGTATTGAGAAGTGATGCCGGCACCGAGCGCATCCTAACGGATTGACACCAAACTATTACATTATCCTTATCTATTTGTCCAACTAATCTGAATTTTTGATAAGGGATTGACTACTTGATGTTATGTATTTTTGAGATGCGAGCTTGCGAGCATCCAGACCACCAAACTATACACAGCTTTCTGATCTATGCGCTCTAGGTTTGGAGGCAATCCGCAAGGATACGCTTGGTACCGGCATCACTTCACAATTCCTTAGACTCTCCTTTTGTATACAGTTACATTCAATAGTAGATTAAATTGTAATGACTTTGGATTCTAAAGTAATTATAATTAGAATTTGCAATTAGAAAAATGAGGAAGACTTTTCCAGAACGGCGGTTCTGAATACTATGCCATATTCTTCAGTGGTCTTGTCAGCTGACTGAAGGGACTCAAGACTTATTTTATGCGGTATGAAATATCTCTTCCACTAGAGTATATTATCATGTTTCCATACCAGATAGAATGGGATGTGGAGATAACAGATGTATAAAGAGCCAACCATAAAATTTCTATATCTACCTATGATAAGTGTTGAAACTCGCCAGGACACCTTCGTTTCACTAAGCTCTCAACAACGACTATTGAACCCAGAAATGTTGAGAAAAGATTTATCCTTTTCCTATTTTATGCCATACTAGTCCAGGCGTTTTGTCAAAAAAGGGCTCCCTAGAAAAAGTTTTGGTGGAGTTTTTGATACCTACAATTTGATACAGTTTTGGAGTGCAGAATACGAATCTGAGGTTTACACACGAAAAAATCCCACAAACTTTTTCATTTTAGAAAGAAAAACTACGATTTCTTTCCACTGATTTATTTTCTTCAGTTTTTAGATCATAGGTCCTAATATACGCCTCCAAGATACGATCGTTCAAAAACCCCATTTAAAAAAGATCTGATAGATTTCATTCAAGTTCAAAGCCCATTATTTTAGGATGACGAGCTCTACTCCCCCCAAAGGGTGTAGGGTTGCATATAATTTAATTAGCTTTCAATTGAACGCTCTTACATCCCCGTACCACCTATAGGTCACGAGAAAATTACTTAAAACCGAAAAAAGAGTTGCCTACCAACGTGCAACCGATCTTATTGCCCCTTGGTGTAGACGTACACCAACTTCTACCTCTCCCTAGCGCCGTACATCCACTCCAACTTCTGCCTTTCCCTATCTCCGTACATCCAATCCACAGTTTCCTCGAAAGCAATCTCCATTTTGTCGCTCCCTTCAACTACTTGGAACTGGTAAGACAGCGGGGGCGGACCGAACGCAAGATTTCTGGGGATCCTTGACGGAACTGGTGGACAGCAAAACAAGTAACAAAGTTTGCCCATCACATTCCCTACATTGGATATTTTGGTTCACTCTGCAGTCTAATATTCCCCCACCTTCCTCACAACCGTTATGAGAATCGCTAAGAAACATTCATCTCGTCGGGTTTTTTTTAGTTTGAATCCAAGACTTTGAATCCATTCTTTAGAGCGAGACTCCAAGACAACTGAAACAAAATGATAAGAACTTCAACAACCAAAGAATATTAAACTGCAGAGTGAACCAAAATATCAAATATAGGGAAAGTGATGGGCAAACTGAGCTACTTGTTTTGCTGTCCACCAGTTCTGTCGAGGATCGCCGAAAAGCTTGCTTTCGGTCCGCCCCCGCCATCTTACCAGTTCCAGGCAGTTGAAGGGAGCAACAAAATGGAGATTGTTTTCGAGGAAACTGTGGATTGGATGTACGGCGATAGGGAGAGGCAGAAGTTGGAGTGCATCTACGCCAAGACATCAAGGGGCAATAAGATCAGTTGCATGTTTGTGCGGGTAGCGAACTATTCGAAATTTGTGATAGTCTATTCTCACGGTAATGTGGTGGATTTGGGACAGATTAGTAGTTTTTACTACGGAATAGCTTGTCACATGAAGTGCAACGTGTGTTCAGCTACGATTATTCAGGTTACAGGGTGAGTTCTGGAAGACCGTCAGAAAAGAACATTTATGCAGACATGATGGCGCGTGGGAGGTTCTGCTGAAGACGTTCTGCGTCCGGGAGGAACAGCTTATACTATATGGCCAGAGCATCGACACCGTGCCAACCATTTACCTGGCTTCGGAAACCAAGCCCAAAGCTGTGGTGCTCCACTCGCCCTTCACGTCGGGCCTGTGGCTCCTCATCCCCAGCACCAAGAAGACCAACTGTTCCTACGTCTTTCCTTACGTCGACCACCTGCCCCGGAACTTCTCCCGTCCTGCTCATCCACGCCACGCACAACGAAATCATCGATCTTCTCTCCCATATACAGATCTACCAGAGCTGCATCAAGCCGCTGGAGCTCCTATTCGAGGGGGGAGGCCACAATGACGTTGATCTCTACCAAGAGTATTTTGATCGCATGAAAAAGCTCATCAGCATCGAATTGCCAGCAATGTGATATTATACTATGGAAACCAAACTAGAAAAGTTAGCAGGAAAAAATTTTGATGGCGAACCTCAGATTCGTATTAAACACCCTGAAACACACTACAGTACCAAAAATAAAAACTACTGAGTCATGCAGAAAGTTGTAGAAAACATTAAATTAGGCACTTAAATTCTGATCATTGAGACCAACCATGTCCTGAATTAAACTGAGGGGACGAGACCGTCTGGGGGGGGGGGGGGGGGGGGGGGGGGGCTTGTGACGAGATCGCAGTCGAACTCAAAATTTTGATCAATTATGGGAATTTTTCACCAAAAATCGATTTTTCTCACCTATTATTAATCTTAGTGATCTTGGAGTGGTCGCAATCGACTCAGCACTGAAAAATAATTCGACTGTGACACCCCACATGCCCTTTTGTCAAAAAACCGATTTTTTAGAATATTTTTGGGCCATTATATTGAAAATTTGAGTCAGAAATTCTGGAGCGATCGGGCTGGCCAACGAACTTGACCTGTCTTTTGCCTAAACAGATTTTTCTGATATATCGTCGGGTCAATGGTAAAAGTGATCAGGTGCATTTTTCGAAATTTTACAGGAGAGCGTGGAGAAGTTTTCCAACATTCTGACCAGCGGGAAAATGCGGATAGCATACTTAAAATTGGGTTATATCAATTTATTCACGGTAAAATCAACTCATGAATACCTATTCTAAATGGATCATGAATAGAATGTGGTATAAATTGCTTTTTTACCCCTATTTTTTGGTTTAAAATGGAAAATGTAAGATGATCATTTTTACCAGAATGAAAAGATCTACTAGCTGAATTTATTCACTACATAAAAGTTTCATTTATCACTGAAATTTTCGCTAATAATCATCACTTTCAGATCTCAAACGTTGTTATGGTCATTCCCCAGGATGCCGTAACCAAAATATCTATACAATTTCGTTACATTGTTTCAGAAAGTACTCTAAAGCATTTGATCATGTTTACCTGTAAAACATCTTAATAATCATGCAGTTGATAAATTACTACAAATTTAATGAAATTCATGTAAAAAACTATATTTGGCTCATTCAGGTTAATACATTTTTACTTAGTTGGTACGTAACAAATGTCTGAAAATGAAAAATATACTACTCAACATAGTCTTCATCCTCATCGGAAGCGCTTGGTTCTGGGACCCTTGCCTGATTTTTTTTCGAGTTGGTGGGTAAACTTCCATACCACTGGTGGAACTCTTCTGGAATAATGTTGGCTTTGCATAGCTTAATTAGGTCTTTTTTCTTTTCAGAACTGATACATAAATGTTTGCTATACAGTTTATCAAGATTTTGGGGAAATGGTTTTGATTTTTTGTTCCCTGCCACAATAATTGAGCAGTACTCACTCTCATAATCGTAACTGTACCATATCGTATTTTGGGATCCTTTATTGAACCGGAACCTTTTTACTTTTAGCCAATTTACTTTATCCCCCTTTGTATCTATGGTCCTGTTGTACATTATCGCGCTCGCTAACTTTTTCAAGTCTAAAATATCATTAAATTTAAGTTCTTGTACTGAGTAAGGCTTCGACAACTTTTTCTTGCGATTAGAGCGGGCAGTTCTCATCACCATCATCCAGTCCTGGAGGGTATATACTGGGACGTTGTCCTTAGCCGCTTCAATCGCACTGTGCATGCTGTCTACCTCCATGTGGGTATGTCCCGATTCTAGAAACTTACTCGATGATGTTAATGTTGGGAAGGGAGTTTACTAAGAACAGGAACAAACTTGCTATTTGCTGGTTCCTATTCTGACCACCGCATGTATCTGAAAACAGCGACAGTTGAGTAACGTTATCTGGTAAGTTTTCGAACCACTTAACCAGAGCACTCCCTATTTCGCAGCTTCCCCTAGCTCCATTGATCTCGCTCCAACATAAACAGAATCCTCTGTTCGGTTCCACTCCCTCATACACGGTAAGATTGTATGCGTTCAGCTTCCTTGAATAATACATTTGGGATACATCAGATGATGGGATCTGTAGAACTTTTTGAAGATCGAATGTAGCGGTCATAAACGATTTATCTTCAACTGCACGGATTTTGTCTGCATTCTTAGCCATGTTCGCGGCATCTTTCCTCTTCAAATGTAAATTGTATTCTAGTTCGAGTTCACGTTTCTGCTCAACCGAGGCTTTCTCATAATTAGTACAAAGAACACATTGATCTTTCTTTGGTTTGAAAAACGATAAATTATATTCTTCACAGAAAACTCTTCGGTATGTTACTTCTGAAACGGGCTTCTTTCCGTCAGCTCTACACTTTTCTTCGTATAATGCATACATTTTCCGTATGGACAGCTTAGCATCAAGGTACAGCCGTTTGGAGTTTTTCCTGCAGTAATGACTTTCCATTGTTGGAAAACTCTCAATGTGGTCCATAACATGTTTTTTTACTTCAGGGTTGGTCTTGTTGGGGGGTGTCTTTCTCCCTCTTTGGTCAACTCCTTGATATGTGCCAAGTGGATCTCTCTTCTGGAATGCCTTGTCGATGGGCCCTTGGCTGATGCAAAGGGTTTTTAAGAAGAATTGCTTACAAACCCTTTGTTGAACTCCATCTTTCTCTAGAGAATACAATCTGCCCACTGTTCTTCCCTTCTTGCTACCTGGAAGAGCGGTCTTCCTTACCACCGGGCGATTCTGGACTCGCGAAAGTAGGAAATCCTTTTGCCTCTCATAGTTCATAGAGTGAAACTGATGGCAACATTGTTCCCTTTCAGCTTCCGAAAATTTTGTGGCGCATTTAAAATAGCATTTGTTGCAGGATACTGATTTGGGGTGTTTTGCTTCTCTAATCGTGCCATTTTTCGACCTATAAGGAAGACATTCTTTTCTCAAACGTTTGTTTAAATTAATCTTCCAAGAAGAGGGATCGGCGACTCGTTTTCTTGTTCTCTTCGGTTCTTGTTCTCCAACAACTGGTATCGGCGAAACTTCTTCGGGACTGATATTTGCCACACCCTCATTATCAGAAGTGTCAGTGGAAGGGATATAATCTGAATCCGTGTCCTTTCCTGAGGGTGGTTGGGACTGAGTCATCGTCGTCACTGTCGTGGTTACTAGTTTAATGGGAGATTGATGGTTTGAATTTTCCACTACTGGGCTTTGACTTTTCGAACAGAGAATTGGCGAATAGTTCCCATCATAATCATGAAAATCATCATGTTCCATGTCGGGAGATGGAGGAATTATTGACTCATCTTCAATTCCAGAAATGTTAATAACCCTAACGATTTCGATCGAGCCCTTTTGAGTGGAAATTAAAGAATCAGTCTGAACAAAATCCAATACCTCAATACCCAGCTGATGTGAATTATTTGGAATAACATTAAAAGCGCTTGAAGCATCTTCGAACTTGCATTCCGGAAAGTCAAAAGCAATCTCATCATTAGCGTTGATCCCAAATTGATCCTGGCCTGAATTAAGAAGAGTGTCATCACTCACCAGTTGGATGGTAGCGTCATTTGGAGCGTTTACCTCATTAGTTCTTCTTCCATGTAGAGATGGACAGGGTTCATCAAGCTGGCCTGAAAGAATAAATAGTATTGTTACAAAAATGTTCATTTTATTATAGAGATTTTCCAATATGTTGAAAAGATTCCTGGCGTTAATGATATGAGTGGGATACTAAACCCGCACAACTCTAAATTTCAGTGAATTTACAATTTCTTTTTAGGAACTTGACCGGTGAACAGTACTAATCCATGTACAGAAGGGATATTTATGCAGAAATAATAAACCGTTATGTAAAAATTTTCAGAATTTTTACTATAGATAAAGTTGCCTGCGTAAAAATCCGAAATTATCTACAGTCACTAAACTATCAGTGGGTAACCTAAATCCTAAATTATAATAATTATAAAGCTCGATTTCTTGACAGTGGAGTGTCAATTTATTAATAAATTATCAGAGCTGTTTTGATCGTCGAGATTTTAAAGGCGCCGTTCATACTATTTTCCCATTCATAATTTTTTCATTCACACTCATGTTAAGAAAAATTCTTTCTTTCTGTCAAATAGGAAAACGATTAGGATAGGATTACAAAGGATAGTAATTACAATGGTATATTATTGAATAATAAACATAAATTATTATTTAAAAAAACTAATATCCTACTTACTATTGTTTTCTGCATTCGTTGTGCAAGTGAGTTGGATTGAAGAGTGATTTGGAGCATTTAATTCATCCTCAAATCTGCTTTGAAGTAGAGACGGAGGGAGTTCATCGGGCTGATCTAAGAGAAAATAATAAAAGAAGTCAGAAATGAATAATTATATTAATTTGTACCTATAAAATAATAATTACATTAGTCGGTAGGTAGTAGCTTTAAAAAACGGAGATACTTACTACTACTGTTCTCTGCATTCT
Source organism: Adelphocoris suturalis (assembly GCA_030762985.1). Taxonomy (NCBI): domain Eukaryota; kingdom Metazoa; phylum Arthropoda; class Insecta; order Hemiptera; family Miridae; genus Adelphocoris; species Adelphocoris suturalis. The sequence continues at coordinate 74,396,051 of CM061040.1, read as the reverse complement.
TTGTGCACATCTCGACCAATTTTCTTCCACGATACATCTTCAGCTAGGTACACTCGTACTGGTAAGATTACCTGCCACGTATCAACGAAATGGGAGAATCCACGCAATGCAAACCCGAGCACTTATAAATTAACGTAAGCACTTGATAGAAACCAAAAAGATCAAATCTGCGGAGAAACGATAAATTTTCGTTTTCAAAATAAATTCGTCTGAAAACGAGCAGCAAAAGATTCGCATCAACAATGCAATATGGCGAAAGATAGCGTTTACTTGCAAGAACCGAAGAAACCGAGGCTGAAAAATCTGTTTTATTTCGAACAAATGCCAATTGATCAGCTGTTCCTGGAAGACAACCGAATAGTGCTGTCTCAAGTCGTTTCAACCGTAGATGATCAATTGGCACTTGAACGTTTTTACTTGACTGGAACCCTTGTAGTAACCATAGTAATGTTTCAGGTGAAGTTGATCAAATGTCATTTGAATGAATTTACCTCCATACTGAATTATGACCTGAATACATTAATGGAGGAGTAATGATGCTCAAATGCCAGTTGATAACTTGTACTTGTTGAGTGAGGTACACCCGAATCATTTATCGTACATGTAAATATTTTTAAATTCCATTTGATCACATGTAATTCGCTGATTCATTCAGGTAAACATTTAAAATGAAGTTCTTTCAATTTACCGTCATATGTTTTATTTTTTCATTTATTTCAGCTGTAGATTAGGTTCTATAGTATCAGGAGGAACAAAAACCTCAATTCGTGAAAAAAATGCATTTGATCACTTTTACCACCAAACCAACGATATATATATATATATATATATATATATATATATATATATATATATATATATATATATAAATAAATTATGTGATCCTCTAACATAGGGAGGAAAAATAATAAAACTAATGCCTTCAGCAGTTCTCCCCTCCTAGTGGAAGCACCTCGCTTCGGACCTCCCGAAGCTCGGGGCAGTCGCTGTTGGGCAATCTCTCGTGCGGTACGTTCCCTCTCTGTACGTAGTCGTGTGTGTTTCTTTTCATATTTTAATAAATTGTATTCGGGAATTAAACGATTGTTTTTTAAAAACCGATTCCCGATTAAAGGACATTTAAGTTATATATATATATATATATATATATATATATATATATATATATATATATATATATATATATATATATAATGTTGTATAATTCCGCAAAAACAGACAGTGAAAGAAACAGTGACTTAAGAGTGTAACTCTTTCATTTTTCGTGGAAATAGACAACGTTCTTCATTAACTTTCGTTTTTGAATGGGATTCCACAACTTCGTCGAGAGTGAACTAGTGTTGCCTACCTACTGTGACGGTTCATTTATAAATTCCCGATTAAAGGACATTTAAGTGGCGCAGTCTCGTGGACAAATCAATTAACTTTGGGCAAATCAATCAATCAAAATCGATTGCATTCTGACCCAAAGGGAACCTGCTGTTCACCAAGAAGAAAATCTATCATCTCTACTCACTCTGTGACTTCGAGAGAACATCACACGCTCCACAAGAGGAAACTACGCGAATTCGCCAAAAACCAGGACGCCCGAGCAAAGACACTTGGCTCGTAAAATAATAGAAGTGGATTTCCGCCTGTGAAGACGGAAGAACGCCGTGCTCCTTCGCTATCTTTTCTCAGAAGCCGCTGGCCGCAACAAGACACCGAGGTACCTACTCTGTCGACCTTCACCTAAAGCTGAGATAAGAAAACAGATGTTTACTCTCGTCGTGTTGTAAGTACCAACCCAGCTTCATCTTTTAATTCTCCAGGAGTAGCGAGATCACCGGCGAATTTTGAAGGAAGATTCAAACTTCTAATTCAACTTCATTTGATTTTTTTATAATTGTTAAACCTCCCCATTTCATACCACCCGTTACCTGGTGGGAAGGAACAATTCAATTTTATTCTAATAATCGTTAAACCTCCCCATTTCATACCACCCGTTACCTGGTGGGAAGGAACGATCAAGTTTTATCGCAACCGCGTTTCAAGCCACCCGTCATCTGGCGCGGTATTGCAGAAAAAAAAAACTAACCAATTTTTATTGTCTTAATTTAAAGACACTTTATTTTATTTGTATTTAATTATTGAAATTGCGTTTCAAGCCACCCGTCATCTGACGTTAATTTCATAATTAACCAATTTTTATTGTCTTAATTTAAAGACACTTTATTTTATTTGTATTTAATTATTGAAATTGCGTTTCAAGCCACCCGTCATCTGACGTTAATTTCATAATTAATCAATTTTATTGTCTTAATTTAAGATACTTGATTTCATTTTTATAATTGAATATTATAAACTTGTGTTTTTGTACATTTACACACTGACACAAACGAACACTTGGAGTAGACACTGAACAGTACATACTTTCCTGTCAAAATTCCAAAAAACTACAGAAAATATTTCTTAAGGAAGGTTCGCTCACCTTTCGAAAGACTACCTGTAATAGAGGAAGATTCTGATATGTCTGAGGGACAGTCACAACCTGGGGCGGCAAACCCGATCCCGAGCAACCCTTTTAATGATCCCAACTTTGTAGATTATTTTATTTCTCAAAGAATTCAGGAGTCCCTCAGAAACTTAAATGTCAATCAAAATACTAGGGACCAAGTCCCCGAATTTAAAAAGAAACATGCGGACATGATCCCGACCTTTGAGGGAAACCCAGGAAAGCTCCGGAAATTTTTGGACACGTGTGAATCTATAGTTAATAGGTTCATAGATTATGAAGATCCCACAAATTATCAAAACGAGGAGGTCCTTAAGACCATTATGTCCAAAATACAGGGACCAGCCTCGGATATGCTAGATAATTACGCACTTACGGACTTTCCTAGTATTAAAACTGCATTGCTAGAGACGTACTCCGACAAACGGGACATATTTACTTTATGTCACGAACTAACTGGACTGAGACATAGGGAGAGCGAAGATCCTTTTCAGTTTCATAATAAAATTAAAGCAAAACTAAATTTGGCTATTGCTTGGATTAAAAACCATGAAACTGAAACGAAACAAGAGATATTGATCGAGCACTACCAAGATATTAGTCTACGGACGTTACTCTTGCACCAACGGGAACCGCTCGGAAGTCAACTTCGGAGTAGGAAACCGAAACCGATTCGATACTAACGAACGATTATCAAATCATGCAGTATCAAAAGGGTAGACTCGATCGGAACCCCCAACACAAACCGGCGATAAAACCGGAAAATAAAAATACGACTCCGGCAACCAAACCGTCATTTTATGGCCAAGGATTTAAGCCCAAAACATTCCCAAATAAAACCCAAAATCAAGTGCCATCCAAGCCCTTTACCCCCAATAAAAATAACACTTCACAAATCACAAGGCCCCCACAGACTCAAGTTCCAAGTCAAGGAACGTCCAATTTTGCAAAGTCGACTCCAATGTCTTGGCAAACGACTCGACCGAATTTAGATTTAAACAATGTGGAAATTCCCGAGGAAGAAGGTATGGGAAGTTCTGACCCCGAATACAACGCGGAAAATCCGGCCGATGAGGACTCTTTTTTAGAGGAGGAGTCCGAATCGCTACATTCTCCCTAATACATTTGAAACCAAAAGCTGGACAAAAACTGCCATACATAGTATTTCCGAAGCATAAAATTAGAATCCTGTTGGACTCCGGAAGCACTTCAAGTTTTGTGCATCCAGAGGTCATTAAAAAATTTTTCCCCGACAAAATCATAACAGAGAAATTTCAAGTTAGGTCAATCCACGGATTGTCATATGGGAGCAATAGTGCGAGGATCCCATGTGGCGAAATGTTTAAATTAAAAACCTAAATCTCCTTTTTAGAATTCACAAATTCCATAGCCGATTCGGATTGCTATTAGGTACAGATAACCTTGAGTTACTTGGCGCTCATATTGATTATGAGAACAAGCTACTGATAATAAAAAATTTCAAAATCCCTTTTAAATATCACTACGTTGATCAAGAAATAAATAAAAAACCGATCTATGAACAAAAAATACCACCTAGGGCAATTTCGCAGATTAAAATTCCCGTACGTTGTGATTCAACAAAAAAGGAAGGAGTAATTCCATATCTGAAACAAAATTCACTAGAAATTCCTGAATGCCTGGTCAAAATTCAAGATAAGGAATGTTACGTAGGAATTTTAAATAATAGTGATTCTGAATGTAATTTCAAACTGTTTGAACCCATCCAAGTTGAAGAAATCCCCATTTTAGACAAAGTGAAAAGTCCAAATGTGAATTATTATGATACGCAAAATTATGTATTTGACCCCACTAATATTCGAACGGATCATATGAACGAAGAAGAAAAGAGACAAATTTTGAACTTAGTATATCAGTACAAAGATTTGTTTCATTGTGAAGGAAACACCTTAACGTGTACTAATAAAGTCCAACATGTAATCCGTACCATTGACGAGATCCCCGTGTATACCCGCAATTACCGATATCCCGAGGTATATAAAAAGGAAATTGATAACCAAATACAAGATATGCTCAAACAGGGAATTATTCAACCCAGCTCTTCACCTTGGAATAGTCCACTCTGGCTCGTACCCAAAAAATTAGATGCATCCGGCAAACAAAAGTATCGACTGGTTATTGATTACCGCGGACTTAACAACAAGACAATAGACGATAAATACCCACTTCCGGTCATAAATGATTTGCTCGACAAACTTGGTAGGTGTATGTACTTCACTTGCCTTGACCTCAAAAGCGGTTTTCATCAAATTCCAATGCATCCGGATAGTATTGCCAAAACTGCTTTCTCTTCGGAAAATGGTCATTGGGAATTTAGTAGAATGCCGATGGATTTAAAAAACGAACCTCCTAGTTTCCAACGGTTGCTCGACAATGTATTACGCGGTTTGCAGAATGAAATTTGCACTGTTTTTATTGACGATGTTATCATCTATAGTACAAGTCTCGAAGAACATATAAATAGTCTCAGAAAAGTTTTTGACAGACTCCGTGAAGCTAATTTGAAAATACAATTGGATAAAACGGAGTTCCTCAAAAGAGAATGTGTCTATTTAGGACATCTTATCACCCCTGAAGGAGTTAAGCCAAACCCCCTCAAAACCGAAGCTATATCCAAATGTCCGATTCCCACAACTCCAAAACAAATTAAGGGTTTTCTCGGACTACTGGGTTATTATAGAAAATTTATTAAAAACTTTGCCCAAATAACCAAACCATTAACCCAATGTTTGAAGAAGGGAGCGACGATCGATCCTCAAAACCCTGAGTATAAAGAGTGTTTTGAGAAATGTAAAACTCTGCTCATAAATGATCCGATTTTACAATATCCCGACTTCTCGAAGCCCTTTAACCTTACAACTGATGCTTCGAACATTGCGTTAGGCGCGGTTTTAAGCCAGTGCACTAACGGTGCTGACTTACCGATAGCGTACGCTAGCCGGACTCTGAATGACCATGAACGCAACCTCTCTACCATCGAGAAGGAATGCCTTGCATGCGTCTGGGCTACACAATGGGCTACACAGCGGTTTTAAGCCAGTGCACTAACGGTGCTGACTTACCGATAGCGTACGCTAGCCGGACTCTGAATGACCATGAACGCAACCTCTCTACCATCGAGAAGGAATGCCTTGCATGCGTCTGGGCTACACAATACTTCAGACCATACCTTTTTGGCCGAAAATTCAAAATTTTTACTGACCATAAGCCTCTTCAGTGGTTATTTTCACTGAAGGAACCCAATTCTAAATTGTTCAGATGGAGGCTTAAATTAGAGCAATATGATTATGAGATCCACTACAAAAAAGGATCCACTAATCAAAATGCCGATGCCCTTTCCCGAGTGGAAATTAACATCAACGAAAATTCACCTGATGTTGAGCAAATTGTTCAAGATGCTCTCACCGGGGATAGTCCTCCAACTCCACTCATGAATGAAGTACTGGGAGAACTAAATGATGCCGTAAATAATTCATCGGAATCAATGGTCGTCAATGTGGACGAGAACGCCAGTGATTCTGCGTCTTTAGCTCCCACTGTTCATTCTAATTACGAGGGAAACACAATACTGAATATTCCTATAACCGAAAAACCTGTTAATTATGGAACTAACCAAATCATCATTGTAGTAGCCGACAGAGAAGAAACCAGAAACCCTAGGATTGAAAATATTTTTGAAAGAATCACTAGAATAACAGTAACGCTTAGGAAAAATAACCTTGAATCAGATATAATTCATTTTGTGAAAACGTACATAGTTCCGAAGAGAAAATATTCCTTATTTTTTGTCAATGATATCTATGAAGAATTCAGCCGAATAATGATAAGAAATTTCAAACATTCTGAGATAAATTTCGTCAAGTGTTCCGCTAGGCTAGAAGATGTCACAGATCCAGAAACAGCTAGGGAATATATCCAACAACAACATATAGGGAAAACCAATCATCGAGGCATTACTGAGACCTTAGAGAAACTCAAGAGGAAATATTTTTGGCCGAATATGAAAACCACAATCCAAAATTATATTAATAAATGCGAAATATGTCTTGCCTGCAAATATGACAGACATCCTATTAAACCAAAATTAAACGTTACCCCCACACCTTCTAGACCATTCGAAATCCTACATATCGACAAACTGTCTCTGGAGAAATCCAAGTTTTTAACAATCATCGATTCATTTTCAAAGTATGCCCAAGCCTATATTCTAAAATCATCTAATAGTATTGACACAGTCGGAGCCCTTCTAAAATTCTTTTCCCACCATGGGATACCAAAAATGATCGTGGCCGATAATGGAGCAGAATTCGGTAGCTCATTGGATTCTCAATTCTCACTCATTGCAGATCTGATGTCCGATTTTAATTCGACCATTCAAGACATTCGTTTCAATAATGAGCAAATAAAAAACAAACTGTTAGAAATTGATAATTTCATGAAAATTAGTTCTAATCAGGCTCTCGCTGATTCCATAAAGGAAATACTCAACCTTCAACAACTAGTATTTAATGTGATACTGACAATATTCCAAGATATTGAGAATTCAATAACATTTTGCAAATTGAGAACATTACATCCTAGTATAATTGGAACGCATCAGCTGTTTGTAGAACTCCAAAAATTGTCAAATACTTACGGTTCCAAATTACCTTTAGAAATAAAGTACGAAAATATTCTAGAAATAGAATCCACTATTCAAGTTACTTGTGCAATCAAGGACGATGAAATAATGTATTTTCTCAATCTACCATTGTCCGATGGGTTACAATACCACTTGTACTTTTTACGACCAATATCCACACTTAGGCAAAATCAGTATGTTTCTATATTTCCTAAGATAAATTATCTTCTCAAGTCTAAGTCAAATAATACAACAATACCCCTGTCAGATAACTGTCAAAGGGGTAGTATCATTCATTGTAGTAAAAAATTAATATCAAACCAGAATGTTAAATGTGAAGAAGAAATACTTAGTTCCAGTACTGCAGAACATTGTGAATACGTAACAGTAAACATTGAGGATAATTCGATTGAATCAATTCCAGAATCAAATCAGCATCTAGCAGTCTTCCCCTTTGGAGGCAAAATAGAAATAAATAATAGGCATGGTTCGGAAATAGTGGAATTAAAAGGTATATTTTTAATTTCGGAAGGTAACAGTAGGATGTATTACAAGGGACAACCCCTTCATTCAGAAAGTGAATCATTAGGCCAACCTAAATTATTAACCGACTTAAATTTTGAAATTAAAGACTCACAAATGTCAAATACAACGCTTACTCTAAAAGAACTCAGTTTCAAAAATGTCAAACTAAACTGAGTAACACGTCTAGAGCTATTAAATATAATTGAATATTTTGTTCCAAGCTTTTGGACTATAATTTTGTATCTTCTTATTATCATGTTTATTACTTATACCATAATTGCGTATTGTAAACAGAAGAGTAAGCTAACCGCAACGAGAACATGAAGGCCTTGCTATTTATTCAAGTCTTTTCTTGTGAAAATTTAGTTTATTTTTAATTTTCTAAATTTTCAGCTTAAGGAGGGAGGAATTATGTGATCCTCTAACATAGGGAGGAAAAATAATAAAACTAATGCCTTCAGCAGTTCTCCCCTCCTAGTGGAAGCACCTCGCTTCGGACCTCCCGAAGCTCGGGGCAGTCGCTGTTGGGCAATCTCTCGTGCGGTACGTTCCCTCTCTGTACGTAGTCGTGTGTGTTTCTTTTCATATTTTAATAAATTGTATTCGGGAATTAAACGATTGTTTTTTAAAAACCGATTCCCGATTAAAGGACATTTAAGTTATTTTATATATATATATATATATATATATATATATATATATATATATATATATATATAATGTTGTATAATTCCGCAAAAACAGACAGTGAAAGAAACAGTGACTTAAGAGTGTAACTCTTCGTAACTCTTCATTTTTCGTTGAAACAGACAACGTTCTTCATTGACTTTCGTTTTTGAATGGGATTCCACAACTTCGTCGGGAGTGAACTAGTTCGTATGTTGCCTACCTACTGTGACGGTTCATTTATAAATAACATGTAATTGCAATATTTTTTCCAACTCCGGGGACGATATGTTCAACTCAGAATTATAGGATACAAGAATTCTAATAGATTGAAAATTGTTAAACAGAAAGGATTTTTATTTACAAAATGCATTCACAGGATTCCTTGGAGGAATTCTCAGTCTTCGTGTGGGGTTTGAGTCTGTCTTGGTTTCTTGGGCTTCCGCTTGTCGAATCTCAGCCCAAATTTCTCCATTTCCTCTTGATTCGGGCCAGAGAACTTTTTGGGTTTGGACCTCCGTTTCTCCTGAGGTTTTTTTGCATCCACGCTGCCTTTGGGCGGTTGATAGCTGATGATTTAACGAAATTGGAGTATCGAATTAATTCGAATTAATTGGGACTCGACACCTTAAATAATATGTAAGAGAGAATAATAAAACAGCACAAACATATTGGTAAGTAATGCATGCATTAGATGGACTTCCCTAATAAAAACCAAATTCATAATTGAAAAAAAAAAAAAAAAAAAAAAAAAAAAAAAAAAAAAACACGAAATTTGGACCAGTATCGATAAACCACCATGATTTATCAGTATTCCTCCCCACCTATCATGACGGAATTTGAAACTTCTAAAATACTTTCCGAAACTAGGTATATCGAATTAGTAATGGACAAAATAAAAATGACGAAAATTGGTCGAGATTTGTAGTTCGGGCAGCGCTTGAAAGAATCGGTATTGTCCCCTCCAACCACGACAGAAAATCCGAAATTCCCAAAGTTTGTTGCACAACTAGACTAAAATTGGGATCGAACCAAATAAGAATCACAAAAATCGGTTGAGAATTATAGCCTGGGTGGCGTCGACAAAAATTTGTCAAAAAACGTTTTTTCGGCCTTACCCCGTCCATTCCCCCTCTTCCATCTTGGAATTCGAAATTTCGGGGGTTTGTTGCACAACTAGACTAAAATTGGGATCGAACAAAGAAAGAGCCACAATAATCGGTTGAGAATTGTGGCCTGGGCAGCGTCGACAAAATTTATTACACACTCACAGACACGTTTTTTTCACGGATTCGGTCTTTAGAATGGTCTGTCTGAAACGAATTTGTATGCGTTTCTTTTTTTCTCATGCTTGGGTTCACCCCCCTGGATCAACTCCAATAGGCGTTCCTCTTATTTACGAAGCCTTGCCTATAAGACTTAGCTTCTGAGGGACGTCCTAAAAAAATGTAAATCAATACCAATGAACGTTGCCCACGTATTCATATTTTAAATGAAACTGGATTCAATTCTAAGAAATCTCGCTACGATGATTAGTTTTCAAAGAAAACTGCAAATGGAATGTGATGCACTGGTGACTGGTACTTTGACGTCACCGGTTTGCGAAACTTTGAAAACTCATAGAAAGAAAACTAGGTAGGTTCTCATAGTAGGAAAGTGGGACCTTTCCTGTTATCCGACCCCCAGCGCGGCCCCCAAATAATATACGACTGCCAACATAATCTAAAGCATCGTTACCTACCCTTGTTATCTAATTGTTGTTTGAACTATAACCAATGAAACTGGAAAACTGAATCTAGTTGCTGTTTGAACTATAGGTAGCTAACCAATGAAACTGGAAAACATATATGCAGGGCAAAGCCAAAACACAATGGGGGACCAATCGAGCTCTGCTTAGCAGTTATTTGAGTGAGTTTATGTGCTGGCAGAATACAAAGACCCAGCAACGGGACCCATTCGACAGAATTATGCAGGACATAGTTGCGTTTTGGCCACCTGGAGAGTCTTGTTAATTTTTAATATTTTATTTGAGTGATTCAATGGTTGGTACCTACCTAGTTTTAATGTTGGCTATTGTTCCATTGGGTTTGGTTTTAATGTGTCAATTAACAGTTCATGTTTTACACTCATTTTTGTACCCCGATCATTGGCGGTCGGTCGTATACTTAACATCCGGAGGCTGCGCTGGAGGTGCTAGCGGTTGTATAACAGGAAAGGTCCAGAGAGTGAGGTTGATGCCAAAATTCCTAGGATGGAATCTTCTTCCATTGAAAAATAGTTGAAGTACCTTTTGTAGACCCATGGGTTTTTCTCATTAGCTGAGACTGTGGTTTAGTGTAGAGCAAAATTTATTCAAATAAAAGTGGATGGCAACAGTCATCCTTCATTTGATTATTCAAATACCTAGGTAACAAATAATTAATGATTTATTCAGTAGATCTGAACCTACTAGCCCCACGGTAGGTATGTACGTAGTTCGGATCCCAGTCCCACGACCGCATGAAATGAAGTGGTATAGCCCTTACTATACAGGGTGGTCACTCAAGAGTGTTAAATGAACAGTTGGGCGAAACTAGACAGAAAATGGGGTAGAATGCCACCAATCACCTTTCTATCTCATTCCGTAGCTAAGACGTAAGATTTTTCTAACGCTTTTTCGAGAAAACTATGTTTTAGCGAATTTTCGACAAAAAAGAAGCTATAGTAATGGTTCCAAAAATTGTTTAATCAAAATTTTCGAAATCTTTCTTCCTGAAATCCGTTTTGAGGCATAATATAATACATTCGTTTCATTTGAAAAGGTTAATTTCTTTGCGCAAGAACGGAATTTTTATCTCAATCCTAAGGAGAATAAGGTATTTAGTTTCGTATAATAGTCTGGAATGATACATACGAATCTATATATAAGCTTTAAACTATGGGATTCGTTTCAGAATTCCTCCCAATGGATTTCAATGAAGAAAATTTCGACAATTTTGATTTTAAAATGTTGGAGCCATTGCAATTGAGTTTTGTCTACGAAAATTCGCTAAAAATGTGCTAAAAAATCACTAAAAATGGCTAAAACTGCTAAAAATTGTTAAATTCATATTTCTGCAGATTTTTAATCAAAAACAGTTTAAAATCAACAACGAACTAGAACATTAAAAAATTGATGTACAAATTATGCTGAAAAATGTACCTAAATTTCATTAATATTTGCTGAAAATCGATAAAGACTGCTAAAAACCCCAAATCTTTTTTTGCAGCCTATGCAGCACATTGAAACCTAACCAAAAACGAGGATCAATAGCCAACATTAAAACTAGGTAGGTACCAACCATTGAATCACTCAGATAAAATATTAAAAATTAACAAGGCTCTCCTGGTTGCCAAAACGCAACTATGTCCTGCACAATTCTGTCGGATGGGTCCCGTTGTCGTTGACGGTTTTTGCTCGGGTTGGTTCGTTGGAGTTCCAATTTAGTCCCAATCAAGTATCGAGGCATGAAATTGTGCTTTCCGATTGTAGTGAACGAAAATGTAGACGAACACGTAGCTACGTTTTCGAGCAACCGCTCTTCCTATTCCTTCGAGATGTACTCTGAACTTGGCATTATAACCTCTTGAAAAACTTCGCAGAAGGTTTGAGTTTGCAAGTTATTTCCAACAGACAAATATACGGGGAAAACAATGGTGATAACCAAATCGGTTCAATGGTATTCATTTACCACGGAATTCGTGAAAGACGGGGATATTCTGTTGGGATATAAAGATTATATTTATAATTTTATAAATTATACCTATCGGTATTCGTTAATGGATTTCCGCCCTTAAAAAAAATAATTAAAAAAAAAAAAAAAATTTAAAAAAATAAAAATAAAAAACCGAGGGTGGAGTGACAAGTTAGTAATCTACCGTTTCCAATCATTCTACCGATTACACATTTATACCTACATTACGCTACTGTACGACTTTGTCTCAGTTATCCCGCTCCCATCACGGACACAAACGGGTGGTGTTTAGACGGTATTGTCTGGGACATCTTCCCAGTCCGAGTCTGTCATAACTTGTAGGCAGACAGGTATTCGCGAATGAATTTTCCCCCGTCAAAAAAAAAAAAAAAAAAAAAAAAAAAAAAAAAAAAAAAAAAAAAAAAAACCCATCCTTGCTTTGATTCTATATTAATAACATTACATCATCACATAACAGACATCTTAAGTATGTCTGTCTGTACATTGATTAGAATCATGACATTTTGCGTTTCGTTTCCGTTTCATACTATTTGCAGATGATTGGTACCATTTTCTCAATTTTTCTCTGTCTGTCTGTCCGTCTGCCCCCATTTCACCGGTTACAGGGGTCATTGGACAACTGATTTGAGTGGGGGGGGGGGGGGGGGGGGATTGTCTGTATCAGTCCAACTTAGATTATAGGTTATTTGAAGTTTTTAAAATTAGAGCCAGAGGAGTTATTTAAGGGGAGGGGGAGGGGGTGAAATGGGATATCTTGGACACCATTGAACGAACTGGGGATCTGATTGGGCGAATATGTATGAATTATTCTAACTTAAATCATAGGCTACTTGAAATTTTTCATATGTGGGGGGGGATTGGGTATCTTTGTCATCACTGGACAAACTAGGGATTTGATTGTCAAATATGTTTGGATTACTCTAATTCAAGTCAAAGACTACTTTTTTCAAATCTGACCCACAATGGTGGGGGAGGGGGTGGGGGAGTTAAAGCGTTTCGAACGACACTGAACCAACTGGGGACCATAGGGGTGTCCCAAAATGTGATGGGTGAGGGGGGCTTGGGTATATTAAAGTCAACCTGTGCAACGCACGGGTGAACCAGCTAGTTCTACAATAAATGTACCACCATGAACACAAATCAATAGCGGCTAGACACCCAAACGGCGTTTTTTCTTCTTTTTTTGCCGGTCTTTGTTTGTTCGCGTGTTTCTTTACTATAATAATTAATTAATTAATGATAGTATTCTCATATTTGACCAGCATTAGTGTGATTGATGGTATGGGGAACGAATAGTAGAGCAAATAGGGGTGACGCAAGGTATCAACAAGGGGTAAGACATATCAACCACCATGTTCATTAGGTCCTTCGCCTCCTAGTGCTTCGCCTCCATGTTCATTAGGTCCTTCGCCTCCTTGTCTCGCAATGACGTAGCTTTTTGCCAGCACTATCTCGAAAATGATGGAAAGAAAACTACAAGGTAGGAGGTAATCATAGGAGAGTGCGGTTGGTGTCTGTATTCTTGGAATTTCATCAAATTAATTGAAGAATATAAAACAAATACGCGGATGCCATTGCACCAGCTTCTGAACTGGTTATATCGTAGAACTAAAAATCAGTTAGGTGTTGTGAATGAAGTGCTACGTACCCAGGGAGCTCTTTGTTGATCGGTTCGCGAGAAAGCAAAATATGAATAACAGGTACGTCTCTATTCACCACCAGGGGATCCATTCCTTCAAATTTAGGATCCCAGAACTCTTGACAACTGAAACATGTAAATGCAATTCTGAACACAATAATTATTGATAAATTAGCTTAAATAGCTAGGAAGAATATGAGTCGAGTTGAGTTGGCCGCAATGAAATTAGTAATTCGTAGTTTGCAACGAATGAATACTCACAAACGTCTGCCAAGTTGGGAGTGGCACATAGCTTCCACGTTTCCGTAACATGAATGTATGGATCATTGAAGCGCTTTAAATGATCTCAAAATTTCACAGCGGAAAAGAGTTAATTAAAATGCAGCGTGAATTGGTCATTTAAAAAACGAAAGAATGATAATGTAATCTACGTTTGCGCATGCGTAGAATGAAGTGATGATTTGAGAACGATGAAATTGGTACGAGACAATCTACAGCCTAACCCGCACATTTCCTGACAATACAATCAAAATCGGACGAAAACTGGAAATTAAGGTCGTTACAAGGATTTCACAATGGTGGATGCGCAGTAGCTATCAATGAGACAATCATGTTGAAATTATTATGGGATGATGAAATCCTCTTCCCCCAACTATCATCCGAATTTGAGCAAGGTCGAACGACTAGGGTGTGCGAAAATGGAGCATACAAGAATTTGCGTTCGCGCACGAGCAGAGTTAAGTATTAATTCGGCAACAATGAAACTGATAGGGGTCCATCTACACCCTAGCCGGCACATTCCCTTGAACTTTATCCAAATCGGATGAAAACTGTGGAAATGAAGCGTGTTACAATGATTTGCGAACACACGACAGACATGGAAGCACGCACAGACAGTCAGACAGACACGGAGCTAAAGTGCCCGCCCCTTACCATGACCTCTCCTCTCTTTCCTCGTTACTCACCCATCTATATAAAGCGATAGACTAACTGACTGACTTCAGTACAGTTTCGACGGCCTGGCCTGGTGATTATTGCTTTGCATCGAAAGTACTCGCCCCCGATACTCGACTAGCTAGAGACGACGGATTCCTCCGAATGGTACGTGAATGATAATTTTACTATTACTACTAGGGGAAATAAAACCCTTTAGATTTAATTCCGGAACCAAAGTTGTTCAGAATGGTATAAAACGTAAAATGTGAATGGAAATTTTGATTTTGGAAACAAGAAAACTTTTTTTCCCAAAGAAAACAACGCATCCGCTACCTATAGTATAGGTAGACGCGGAAGCAATTTGGTTTTGTTGAACTAAGAGTTTCTGACTAACAATTATAATGTAGCTACAACTGTATTGCTTCCGAGACTACCTACAGGTAGAGGAAGCATTGTTTTTACTTTCGGGAGACGAAAAAAATTTTGCCTCCAAAATCAAAACTTCCCCTCGCCTTTAACGTTCTAGGCCATTCTGAACAACTTTCGTTCCGGGTCTGTCTGCCACGTGTCCGCAAATCCTAGCAACAAGCTTAATTTCGACAGTTTTCATCTGATTTTGATGACATTTTCAGGGAATGGACGGATTAGAGCGTAGAAATCACCTATCAGTTTCATTGATCCCAAATAAATATTACACTTTGCGCATGTGCAAAAGTAAATTCCATCAATAATCATTTTCTCAGGCCCTTACCGTCCGATCTCGCTCAAATGTGGATAACAGTTGTGAGAGGACGATTTGAACATTCCACATCAATTTCAACCCAATCATATCAATATTAGCTCCTGCGAAACCGCAAATATAAAATCCTCGCAACAAGCTCAATTTTTACAGTTTTCGTCCGATTTTGATGAAATTATCAGTGCATATGCGGAATAGAATGTAGATGGTCCCATATCAGTTTCATTGTTCCCAAATAAATACTTCACCCAGCGCATGCGAAAATGTAAATTCCATCAAGCATAATTTTTTCACGCCCTAGTTGTCTGAAAACATACTCCATTGTAATTTACCAATTCTCAAACATAAGAACCAGCTATGGAATCATAAGCAAATTTAAAACATTTCAATGATCTATGGATTCATGTTACGGATACGAGGAAGCTAGGTGCCACACCCAACTTGGAAGACGTTTTGTCTTTGAAGTCGACGGACTAGAATATGCGAGGTCTAAAATAAGAAAAGTGACACAAAAAATTGCGTTGAAAAATTCCGTCACAAATTATTATTTCTCATGAGACCAAAGTTCAACAGATTACCGAAACCCTGAAATCTGGTACACAGCCTCTTGGGGATACGTGTGGAAGTGATTGCAGGGAAGTCAGATCATCTGTGTAAGCGATAATGATAACATATCTTCTGTTCAGCATAAAGTGCTGAAATTCGGTACACAGCCTCTTAGGGACCACTGAAAGTGATTGGGAGGAAGTTTCTCCCCTGTACATCCTATAGCCCTGAAATTTGGTACACAGCCACTTGGGGTCTTGTGGGATTGTTTGAGAGGAAGTCAGATCTGATGTGTGGGAAATGAAGTTACCTTCTCTCAAGTACAGTTTAGAGCCTTGAAATTCGGTCCTCTTGGGGTCCTGTGGAAGTTATTGCGAGGAAGTCTGATCAGCTGTGCGAGTGATAAAGGTAAGTTCACTCCACCACATCATCAGAGCCGTCAGTAGGCAAATAATATGCAATGATTAGACAAATCCAACAAGGTATCGAAGGGATAAAGCGAAAATTACATGCAATGGACGAGGAACGAAATGAACTTCTCGCCTGAGAAATGAACCGAATCGCAATACCATGGAGCTGGAGTTTCAGCCGAATCAATAATTCTTTCACCATTTATTTTGATTTATTTCTTATTTTTGCAATATAAATAAATACCTATTTTGTTTACTTTTATTTAGCTTTTTTCATCCTTTTACAGGCAATGGCTGTGTTTCTTAATAGATTGAGGTGATATTAATTTGAATAATGAAAGTACAAAAAGACAAAATTATTGCATTAGCCAAAGCTATTTAAATTTTCTCAATATTTTTAGGGAGGTAAAGAATGACAAGGTGTAGAACAATCCTCATCAACTGAGAAAACTCAGAAGCTGATTGCTATCTTAATAATGCTCTGCAATTTGAAACTCTCTCTTTGAGAATGATGGTTTACAATGACAAGGTACATCTTAGAGCCATGAAATTCGGTCCTCTTGGGGTCCTGTGGAAGTTATTGCGAGGAAGTCTGATCAGCTGTGCGAGTGATAAAGGTAAGTTCACACCACCACATCATCAGAGCCGTCAGTAGGCAAATAATATGCAATGATTAGACAAATCCAACAAGACATCGAAGGGATAAAGCGAAAATTACATGCAATGGACGAGGAACGAAATGAACTTCTCGCCTGAGAAATGAACCGGATCGCCTTGTCTTGGAGCTGGAATTTCACAGAATCAATAATTCTTTCAACATTTATTTTGATTTATTTCTTATTTTTGTAATATAAATAAATACCTATTTTGTTTACTTTTATTTAGCGTTTTTCATCCTTTTACATCAATGGCATCTAAGTTTCTTAATAGATTGAGGCGATATTAATTTAAATAATGGAAGTACAAAAAGACAAAATTATTGCACTAGCCAAAGCTATTTAAATTTTCTCAATATTTGTAGGGAGGTAAAGAATGACAAGGTACTGAGCAATCCTCGTCAACTGAGAAAACTCAGAAGCTGATTGCTATCTGAATAATGCTCTGCAATTTGAAACTCTCTCTCTGAGAATGATGGTTTGCGATGATAAGATACACAGCCTCCATGATCAGCTGATTAAGCTCTGAGCCTAATTTCTTCCTTATTCTACGTACCTACGACATTTTCTACCAGTATTAAGGTGTCCTCATTCTAGCGCCCGTTGAAACGGGCTTTCCTGCTATTTACGCAATACCTAATATCTATGTGTCGATGTTTGCCAAGATCTGCCTGACAAATAGTGGCTAGGTACGAATTTCACAATTTTATACTTGGCTGCTATATACGTATCTAATAACAGTAGTGCTTTGGTATATGGCGCACATAGCTTCGTCATATCTGTAAGATGAATGTAAAGATCATTGAAATGTTTTAAATAGTCTAAAAAAGATTCTATAGCGGGTTCGGGAAAATACCAACCAAGATATAACGTGGTCAGTCAATTAGGCAACGAGAAATTGGTGCTTCATAAATGTTGCGTTTGCGCATGAGCAGAGTGAATTAGTGATTTGCGAACAATGAAACTAATAGGAGACATTAGGGTGGTTCAAAAAAAAAAAAAAAAAAGTTCTGGGATTTTTGGTCCCCATTGCGTTTTTGCTTCCTCGGTATGTCAGAATGACTCTCCTAAATTTTTAGCAAAAAATATTAATCCTAACCACTTTACCTGGGTCGATTTTTGCCAGTTATCGACTGCTATCGTAAACCAACCTCTAAATTGGGGCCGACGTGATGATTTGAAGGACGGATTTCAATTTTTTTAGGTCTATTTATGGGTTTTCGCATGTGCTGAACACGATGAACCTATTTATTTTACGCTCCGTCCACTAGTTATCCGGTAAACTGGCAGAGGGCACTGCTTGAAGATAGTAAAAATCGAAAATTTCACCGAAAATGCTGTCGCCTGGTTAAGAATTGTACTAGAAACATGCTATTATGGTCGGATAATATGCTTTGGCATGTTCTGAACATGATTCCGTTTTTTACTATACTTTTTTACTTCGTTTATTGGCCATAAACCTCAAATTACTTGTAGGGTAATAGACAAATTCACCCTAATTTCACCAGAAATTATGTCGCGTTGATAATTTAAGGTCCCAAAATACCTTGTGCCGATAAAATTTGGTATTTTCCAGGATACTCGATACAAAGCCGTAGGTAATTTGGCAAGGACCTGAACCGGCATTGTACTTATTCGCCAAATATAGCGGCGAAATGGAGAAAATAGCTAAAATTTTCCCATTTTTCTGTAAAATTCCTTAGTTTCCATCGGTTTTCCGGGGTCACATTCATAGTTCTGAATTGTCTGAACTGTGATTGGATTGTTAAATAAAAAAATGATGCAGTATAATTGAAAATAATATGTAATATAATTTTAGTTGCACAAAACATAACATTTTAACGAGAATAACATAACAAAAATATACAAAAAAAAAAAAAAAAAAAAATTAAACACGATGAAATATCGAAACATAAAAAAAAAAATACCAAATTTTATCGGCACAAGGTATTTTGGGACCTTAAATTATCAACGCGACATAATTTCTGGTGAAATTAGGGTGAATTCGTCTATTACCCTACAAGTAATTTGAGGTTTATGGCCGATAAATGAAGTAAAAAAGTATAGTAAAAAACGGAATCATGTTCAGAACATGCCAAAGCATATTATCCGACCATAATAGCATGTTTCTAGTACAATTCTTAACCAGGCGACAGCATTTTCGGTGAAATTTTCGATTTTTACTATCTTCAAGCAGTGCCCTCTGCCAGTTTACCGGATAACTAGTGGACGGAGCGTAAAATAAATAGGTTCATCGTGTTCAGCACATGCGAAAACCCATAAATAGACCTAAAAAAATTGAAATCCGTCCTTCAAATCATCACGTCGGCCCCAATTTAGAGGTTGGTTTACGATAGCAGTCGATAACTGGCAAAAATCGACCCAGGTAAAGTGGTTAGGATTAATATTTTTTGCTAAAAATTTAGGAGAGTCATTCTGACATACCGAGGAAGCAAAAACGCAATGGGGACCAAAAATCCCAGAACTTTTTTTTTTTTTTGAACCACCCTAAGGAGACATCTATCTACAGCCTAACCCGCGCGTCCATAAAAATGAAAATTTCATCAAAATTGCTTAAAAACTGAAAAAATCAGATTTGTTAGAAGGATTTCATATTTGAGTTTGCAAAGCAGCCACTAATGATATAATCGTATTGAAATTGATACAGTATTATTAAATCATCTTCTCTCAACTATCTTGAAAATTTGATTGAGATGAGAAGACTAGGGCTTGATAAACAATTAAAACTTGATGGAGTTTACGATTGCCCATGCGCAGACTAATCAGATGAATGGGACGAATAAATCGTTCTTTCTCAAGTATCCTCCAAATTTGGGAGAGATCAGAGCCTGAGAAAATTATAACGAAATTTACACTTGGGCATGCGTATTGAGATGTATTGATTTGGGAATGATTGAACTGATAGGGGACCATCTGCAGCCTAACCCACACATTTTTTGACAATTTTATCCAAATCAGAAGGAAACTGTGGAAATTTTTCTTGTTACAAGGATTTTCGGACACACGACAGACACGGAACGAAAGTTGATCAGAATGGACTAAAGCCGAATTTCGTCAAACATACAATTTGGGAACAGTTTTCCAGGCAACGTTCTGTCTGATTAGGAGGTATAGACTTCATTCCGGATTGAGTGTTTAGAGAACCCAACTACTATTTTGCGAACAAGGCGTCGCAATCCACGTCATCGGAAAAGATCCCCAATTTAAAAGCCACGTGACAGAAGAACTTGTTCTGCACTCACTCCAGATATAGCGCGGCATTATTGGTGAAAGCAGATCATAAAGCTGAGTTGTGGGAATAGCACACCGAAATCGTATGCGAATCGGGTATGGTTCTCGTTGCAACGTAATTGTGGGTGCGTAGACACACATGGAAACCAAATCTCTCCAAAAAGTTCTAGAACGAAGAATGGGTGTTATTATTGTTATTTATTAACAGGTTTCTTTCATGGTTGACACGAAGGCACAGGGAATATAATTTATTCTATATTCTATACTCTCTGCTCAGAGGCAATACTGCGCGATAAAAATCGACCGCAATGAAAAGTTAGGCAATATCCCGCAAGACCGGAAGATCTTGATGGAGAGGTAGCTTTAGCCCCTTGAACTTCCAACGGCACCGTTGAAGCTTTTAAGCCGACGTGGCGGTTACAAATATTTTTTGAAAACCGCTTCAAAGTTAAATGTCATTTAGATGTTTATCAGCTCACAACACAGTGGATTAATTTATTCTGTGTCCTGTACTTAAGCTTTATGGAGGGAACTGGTAGCTGAAAAAAATCACTAAAAATAGCAAAAAATGTCTAAAACTCGTTAAATTTATACTTTTTAGCGGAATACTGCTCAAATAAAGTTTAATAACTATAAAATAGAACATTAACAAGTTTATGTAAAAAATTACTGCTAAAAAGTTGATAAAAACCGCAAAAATTTAAAAATTCAAAATTTCTTTTGGAATAGCTTATTATTATGTTAAACAAGTTTTTTTGCCATAAAATTGGTAGTAAAAAATTCTTTTTCACTCACTCAATTTTCAAAACAATATAAAATAATATACACTGCTGTGAAAAATTAAGGGATCACTGTCGAAAAAACTCACTTTCAGATTCATGGTGACCGGATCGTAAAATACCTGTCTACTGAAACAAGTCATCCCTTGTCGGTAAATAGACATCCAGGAAAAGAGTTTACGACAAAACCCAGCTCAGTAGCCCGGTCTGAAGTAAACCAAGAATACATTTTGTTAAGAAAATCTATTTTTGCACCTTCAAACTAATGGTCGCCCCGAATCGGTCTCTTTTGAGGGTTTACAAAAATTGCATAGGTCATTAAAAAGCTGAGTTTATGGCGAAACAAAAGAAACTTTAGAAACGGTTTATTATTTAAGGATTTACAGCCCAAAATTCACTAAAAAAGTAAGAGGTTTTTTAAAAATTGTGTTCAAAATTAAGGGATCACTGTGTTTTTTTTTTTTTTTTTTTTGTTTTTATTGGAGTTTTGAGGGTTGAGATGAGCTGGAGGCGTGAAAGTTGGTTGATAGGAGTACAACTGTCACAAAAACATGAAAAAATAAAAAATAAATGAATGAAAAAATCGACCGTTTTCAGGCGATTAAAGTTTGAGCGAACGGTTTGAAATGAGACATACCATTTTTCTTGTTTAAAAATTATTCGCACCATCCAGTCTTTGACTGAGGGCCCTATCTCAACGACAGGATGGCGCGGATAATTTTTGAAGCAAGAAATGGTAAACCTCATTTCAAACCGTCCGCTCAGACTTTGATCGTCCATTTTTTTAAACATATTTTTTAAAGTTGTTTAAAAAATGTTTTTGTGGCAGTTGAACTCCTAGCAACCAACTTTCGCGCCCCCAGCTCATCTCAACCCTCAGAACCCCGATAAAAAGCAAAAAACACAGTGATCCCTTTATTTTGAACACAATTTTCAAAAAACCGCTTACTTTTTTCAGTGAATTTTGGGCTGTAAATCTTTAAATAATGAAACGCTTCTGAAATTAAAAAATTGTTCACCACGAACTCAGCTTTTTATTGCTCTACACAATTTTTGTAAACCCTTGAAAGAGACCAATTTGTGTTCTTGGTTTACTTCAGACTGGACCATTCTATTGAGCTGGGATTTGTCGTAAACTCTTTTCCTGGATGTCTATTTACCGACAAATGGGAATATGTTTCATTAGACAGATATTTCACGATCCGGTCACCACGAATCTGAAAGTGAGTTTTTTCGACAATGATCCCTTAATTTTTCACAGCAGTGTAGTTCGATAATTTACGAAAATTCGTTCATACAATCATGCTGCATGACTGGAACTTTTTTCTGTTTAATACATATTATTTTTGTGAGGCACTCCACGAGAACAATAATTTCCTTCCGAACCGAATATCAGCTTTCCAACGGTATAGTCAATTTTACTTTTACTTGGATGATTAGGAGAAAAAATTATGTTTGAATATTTATACATATTCATATTTATACATATTTCTATTTAAAATGAAGGTGTTATGAAAAAATTACTCTGTCTAAATCTACCAATTTGGAGCCGGTTTCTACGTTTTTCTCTTATTTTTTTTCTTCAACGCTGATTTGATTGGTACCAGATGCAGATCTCTCCAACTCCGTTATAACCGATATCACGCTTTAACTCACTAAGTTTATTTGTCACACTAAATTTTTTTGTGTTTTTAGGGGTAAAACTAGTAAGTAAAAGTGTAAAGCTCTGATATAACGGTGTTGGAAAGATATACAAGAGTCACCATTCGATTCATCGTGAAAATACGGAGAAACTGACCCCAAACTCATAGGCTCATAGATGGTATTTTTTCATGTAAACCCTTAATTTCATAAGGTCCGGGGACCGGGACCGGTGGGGGGAGTTACCAACATTAAAATATTATTCTCCCCACGTAAAAGTAAATTAATTATACCTTTAGAAAGCTGAGATTCTGAGGAAATTATTCCCGTGGAGTGGAGTAAGAGCAAATTAACAAACAATAAAATCCTGTTAAAATGTCAAAATTGCATTTTTTTAACGTATAAATTTGGCTAAAAAAAAGATTGGTTTGGCGACAGGGAGATAGGAAATTTACCGCTCTTCCCAACGGTGTCATTATTTTTGATTTTGCAGTGATTTTAAGGGGAGTCATAAGGCAGGCAAGAAAAAATTTTGATAATTAAATTACTCGAAAATAAAGCATTTAAAACATCTCTTAGAGGAACTTTTTGTAGGAAATCAGTTATAGAATTGACCCTTGTAAAACTTTAGGTGTGTTCGCATCGTATTGTTGCATCGTATAATACGATACAAGTTGTTCGAGTGAAATCCGAAAACATTGTTTCTGACATATATCCTGGTCCCCGGTGTGATTTGCGCAAAACAAAAAAATGTTCAAAACTCTGCGAAATCCAACAAGAAAGTGGAATGGTAGATTTTGAAGAACAAACAATTTTCCATCTTCCCGCACGAACACGTAGCTCTCCTACCCTCGGTAGTGAGGAAGAAAAATCCAAAAGAAAACCAAACCGCTAAGCGATTGTTACATTTATCTATTGTAACATCATTTTTCCATGAACATTTATTGTAAAATGTGATTTTATCGCATTGCCAGAGCACTTACCGGCGATAACAGATGTGGTTGAACTGGTGTATGGAATCGAATTTCCGCTTCATAACTTCAGCGCAGGAGATGGCCTTCCCAAGCGACGGACCTTCCCCGGTCCACAAGACGGATTTATTCTCGTTGAAGGCTTTCAAAGCTGGTTCCAGCACCTTTCTCATTTTACTTCCCCCTCGAACCTGAATGATGACGAAAATTCGATAAATCAACTACTCGAGTGCGGCAGAGATACTTCCCACATTTTGAAGGAGTATAAAAAATAACAAAATTACTTGAAGAAAAAAGTAGGTAGATATTATATTCTGAATTCTAATACAATGGGTTAGGCATACAAAATATTTCTGTGAAATGGAGACCGTCTTTTCAATTCACTATGGACGGCGCTCATGAAAATTTATCACCTCTCTCCGAAGCTATTTTCTGGAAAAACTCTCTGAAGGGTTCGCAAAAACTCTTTAATGTCAAAGACACGTACAAAATATTACATAAGTCCTACTTTAGAATAAAATAAATAAAGAAATGCTAGAAACTGCAGGATCTCACAAAAGTTGAGAAATTTAATCATCTTTTCAACGGTATGCTCGAAATTAAGATTACTTTCCGATTTCATGAAGAAATTCAAGTTGCAGTGTGAAAAAAACGTTGAGCGAAA